>VZTR01013394.1:374176-448141 GCA_013400775.1 Chaetops frenatus | reverse complement strand
TGCTCCTTCCCTTCCCTTCCCTTCCCTTCCCTTCCCTTCCCTTCCCTTCCCCCAATGTCTATAAAGCAGGAATGAACCCACCGAGGTGGGAATGAGACAGGGAACCACTTAGGGATAAATTTACAGATCCCAAGGGAAAGATTCCAGAAACTGGGAGCTAAAGGAGAAAACAAACAAGTTTAAGATGCCCCACGGTCATTTTATAGATGCCAGACCCCGACAGCGTCCCACCCCACCACTGACAGCATCCTTTAAACCTTTTTCTCTCTACCTCTGGAGCAGGGGAGCAGATTTTGCTGCTGAACGATAGGATGTGCTGCCAAGGTCACACATTAATTGTACCTCATCTCAACACCAACCTCTCAAATAAACCTTTGTGCCCAGGGCTGACCTCAATTTAATTCTCATCAGTGGCCTACAAGTGGAAATAAGTCATATCAGTACCCACCTACTCCCAAGATCCCTAGGCTTCCTTTGGGACATATTTTTCCACATCCAACTTCCCCCTGTGATGTTGTGTTCAGATTTTACCAATCTGAACCAAAATAGCAAGAGCAAGAGCTGGGGTAAAAATAAGAAGATAAAAGGGGAGGACAGCAGGATCTATAAGTACAGTGGCTATAATCAGTACATAAAGGTAGGAGCTACTTCCTAGGGCATCAAAAGAGAGTGATGTTTACAGACATTTGTTTTCCTAAAGGGAGATCATAAAACACCATTTGAATGATTTCATATCTGCTCCAAAGATTGGTACAGGAGGACTTCAAAAGATAAGGATACATCATTCTGCAACTCAAACTGCTCTCCAAAGTCCCATTAATGTTGTTCATTCTCCCCTGCAGAAATGAACCCATAACTCACTCCCAGGGGTTGCAAGAAACACCATAAAATTGTCGGTATCTTGCAGGGCAAATGTCTGCATGGGAAAGATAGTGTGGAATTATGGTGCATGTGAACCCTCAGCAACCTTCCTGCTGATAGTTCATCACCTGCCACACAACTGTGACTGTCCCAGCTACAAAAATCATACACAGGATGGTTTGGGTTGGGAGGGACTTCAAAGCTCATCTCATTCCACCCTCTGCCATGAGCAGGGACACCTTCCACCATCCCAGGCTGCTCCAAGCCCCGAAGTCCAACCTGGCCTGGAACACTTCCAGGGCTCCAGGGGCAGCCACAGCTTCTCTGGGCACCCTGTGCCAGGGCCTCTCCGCCCTCACACGGAAGAATTTCTTCCATGTAGCCAACCTAAATTTTCCCATTGAGCTGCTGAACTTGAGGCAGATGGAGCTCAGGTGGGATCTCTGCAAAGGACAAACCTCCTTGGACAGCAGATGTTTTATAGCCAGCAAAATATTGGATCTATTTAACTGTTGAAACTTAAAAGGTGTGAAGGAAGGGATTTCCAGCCAGGTAATGTTTTCCATGGTCCATCCTTCTACAATTTCACATTTGGAAGTGTCTTTACAACTTCATGTTTGTTCTCTGCTCACACTCCCAGGGTGTCACAAGCAGCTTAAAAAAGCTTTCAGATCACCAATGAAGCACAGGGCTCCACTTTTTATTTTCATTTATATATTTTAAAGTCAGATGTTGAAAATCCCTGTAATTAGAATTAAAGCATGCATTCATGGGACCTCTCAATTGAAAACCACCAGTGACTTCCCACAAGATGTTTCCACTGGATCCACAAGTTTCTGAGAGTATTTTATTAATCAATAAATGCACCCCAGTTTTAAAACTGTGTTTATATATCCGTGCTGCAAAACAAGATTCCATGACTGTGAAAATTGCATCTCTCCTCACAGCACTTCATTTCTAGCAAATTAAATGTGGCACTACCAATAACCTCCATAATGAGGCAACTTGATGTGAAATAATTCCAGGTTTTCACAGCCTTCTGGAACAATTATGTTAAATGCACAGTGATTTAAGTGTCTGAGTTTGTTCAAGCATATCTGCAGAATCTTTTCCCCACCTTCCAGGCCTCGAAATCTCCTGCAAGTGATCTTGGTCACACAGGAAACCTGACTTGTGGTTATGGTGAAAGCCTCAGCATGTGGCCTGCAGAAACTGCTGACTGCAAAGAGCCTTTATGGATCCTTCTTTGAGGAACTCTGGAGGAAAACCCCAGAGGGAGCAGATGGGAGGGGAACTGCAAGTCAAGACAATGCCATCACATGATTTTTTTGTGTTTCTGGCTGTGAAGAGCCACTGGACCCCAGTGTTATATCCTAAGTGCTTCCTCTGCCATCTCTTGCACTGCAGCAGCACATGCATTTACCTTAGGATTGGAAAAAGGAGAGTAGAAATTTCATTCCTGTCCTTGCTGTGGCATTGTACCTTCCTTTGTGACCTCAGCAGAGGACTGGGGGAAGTTTTGCCCTGAGCAGATTGTCCAGAGAGCCTGGGGGCTCTCCTCCCTGGGGCTGTTGCAGAGCTGGGTGCACACAATGCTGTGCCCTGTGCTCTGGGATGGCCCTGCTGGAGCAGGGAGCTGCCACCAGGCGCCCACCGTGCCCCCTTCAGCCTCAGCCATCCCGGGATTCTGAACACAGAGAACACATCACCTATGTAAATATATCAGTGAATACTCTGGAAGTAGGATTAATTCTATGAACTATGCATCTTTAATTACACAACATATTCTTCACTAGCATAATTCTTACGAAGTTATTATGTTCTCCCAAATGAAGTAATATTTTAAGATTTTATTATTACAATGTACAAAACTGGGGGTTGAGACACAGGTGAATACCAATGATCTGGTGAAAGACAAGTCACAGCTAACACAATCTGTCAGAGTCTTTCAAGTCCTCATGTTTTATTTTATTGTGATGATATGGCAGAGAACTTTTTATGAAGTAGTCTAATAAAAGTGATACTACACTGTGTGAAAGCATTTAAATAAAAGGACTACTTGATCCTGTCTTTTAAAGTCTGCTTAGCTGGGAGTTGTTCTCTGAAGGGCCTGCTGGAGACCCTGCAGTCACTGAGCCTCATCAATTTTCTTCTATTCTATGGAAAAGCCTCAAGGTCTCTTCCACTCTCTGTTGGTTGCTTCTCATTTAATAATCAGAGAATCACTAAAAAATTGAGGTTTGATGAGACCTGGAGCTCATTCTCGCCTCTGAGAGAGTGGAAAAACACCAAAAGACAATGTTGCAGCCTTTGCCCATCTGGTTTTGTTCCAGATGTGCACAGACATCCCTTGGCCAGCAGAGAAGGAACTGTATTTTTGTGTGTATTTCAACACCAATGCCTGCAAAGTGAGGCAGTGTCTTTAAACAGAATATTTCAGGTAATGATCTCCCTTCTGCATGATCAAAATTTAATGGTGCCAAAAGGCTTTTGGAATTTGACTGTTTGACTGCTGAATTCTGACATTTCCCACATAGCCATTAGATTTCAACTATCCTGGCTGCTAGAAAATGTGCCCAAAATTATACTCTTCAGCAAAACTCACAGCAAACAGCCTCATCATGTGTGCTTACCATAGGCAGTGTGTCATCCCTAGCTGGGTATGTGCTCACTGTGAGACCACAAGCGACATCCGCCCTGCCTCTTGGTAAAGTAATTCCTGGGTAGCTGGAATAAGAACCAAGAATCCATATTTAGATTCTGTAGTACACAGCAAGCTCTATGGAGCACAGAGAGACTGATCCTCTAGCACTGCTGAGTTCTCACCTTTAGCAGTTTTGTTTGGCAGTCTCAGATTTCCATATTTTCCATAAGTGCCACATGAAACAGGAGCTTTGTTTCCATTCCAGAGGCACCTGTCTTTCCAAAATATTCCTTTTTACCAAGAACTAAACCTGGAGGGAGGAAGAGGCAAAGGCATTCCTGAAGCCCACTCTGCACACAACTGCATTCAACTCTCTTCCCAATCTAATTCCCTTTGGAAGTCCAGAGCACCAAGGAGAGTCTCATTACTGTTTAATTATAGAATCCAAGAATCCCTGAGGCTGGAAAAGCCCTCCCAGCCCATGGAGTCCCAGCTGTGCCCAATGCCCACCTTGTCCCCAGCCCAGAGCACTGAGTGCCACCTCCAGCCCTTCCTTGGACACCTCCAGCCATGGGGACTCCAAAGCTCCCTGGGCCGCCCCTGCCAAGGCCTGAGCAGCCTTTCCATGGAGAAAGAGGGATGTTTCCATGCCCTGATCTGCAGTGCTCCTTGTGCTGTCAGCCCTGGCCCATGCAGTGCCTGGAACCATCAACAGCTGGAAAACACAGCAGATACACAAACCTGGAGTTGAAAAGTGAAGGCAGTGACTCCAAAACTCCCAGGTTTAGTGACAAAAACCAAAAGCCCCCTGGATTTTAATGCTCAGCCCAGAGCACACCCAAGTCCTCCAATACTGAGGAGCAGCTTCCTGCTGTCCCAGCTGAGAAGAGCAGGAAGAGAAGAGCAGAGTCACACTGAACTGCTCTTGCAGCAACACTGATTCCTGCCACCACCATACATCTTCCCCTTGTGTCAGCCAAACACTTGGAGAGGTGTTGCCATGCTCCATTAAGCCAGCTGGAATCGACCTGGACTTGACCTGCTAATGCAAAGGAATCATATGACTCTAAAAGGGACAATTTGTTGCAGGGCTGGAAAACCATTGGTGTGAGAAGAATCATCCCCCAGCTAATCAACTATGGCCAACTATGGAGTGGGCTCCATCGGGAGTGAACATGGGGAAAAAAGCAGTGCCATGAGATCCCTGCAACTGTCAGGACATTTGGAGATGCAACAGCTTGAGGTCCTTATGATGGTTAAACAGTGCATGGTGACAGCCAGCACGGAATCGTGCATGAAGGAATGAAAGTGAACTCTTAAACTCTCCACAGAAGCCTTTGACTTGTTATCTCTATCACTATATTTTCATATTGCTGGATTAAACAAAATTGCCACATCCTCCTGTTAATGAAGAGAGGTGAGGTGGAAACACAAATCAGGGAGCTGATCCTGTGTGCTTTGCACACAGCCTGGTCAGGCTGGGGAACCCAGGGTTTGGGGCCTGGAAACAAGGGAACAGTCATCCTGGCTGGAGGATGCTGGCAGTGCAGGGAGAGCCTGGAAATGGGGGTAGTCCATGCAGAAAAATGTCACGGGGTGCCCAGGGACCTTGGCTGATGATGCTCAGCCCTGCTAATGGAGAGACTGCATGAACAACCAGGATTTCCCATGCAGCCTTTCCAGCCAGCAGGGATCTGCCCTGAGGGCAGGAAAGGCAGGAAATAACAAAGATGCTGGGCTGAGGATGGCTCACAGGGGTGAGTGTGTAAGGGAATCAAGTCAGGTAAAAGCTCTGATCTCGTTACGTTCCTAAATAAACCTCAGGATCCAGATACCTCACAGGCCATCCAAATCCAGATACCCCTTCCCACTGTGCACTTGACACAGCACCACAAGCCTGACCACTCTCCCAGGTGCTGGAGAAGGGAAAAGCCACCCTGTGACAGTGAAGAGGAGCCCCAGGCTCAGGCTGACCCCTGCTCCAGGACTGGCTGCAGCAGCAGAGCTCCCAGGGACGCACACAAAGGAGAAGGCACCAGCCCGGAATCCCAGATGGTTTGGGTTGGAAGGGACCTTAAAGCCCATCCAGTGCCACCCCTGTCATGGGCAGAGACACCTCCCACTGTCCCAGGTGTAGCGGGTTAGATTCGGTTCCCAGGCAGAAACACCAATTAATGCAGTGGTTTCAGCTCGCTTCCTCACAGGGGGCACCAATTTAATGTAGTGGGTTGAGCACTCCGGCTGAACACCAGTGCACCAACTAAACTTATTTACTCATTTTCTGCTGTGAGATAAGGATTCAGAGAAATGCAAAGCATGCACAAAACCTTAAAAGGTATAAAGACAGTTTTATTAACAGAACTAAAAGGAAAATAATAAGAAACAGAATAAACCTTCAGACACTTCTCCTCCCCCACCTCATATTTTCTTTCCCTCCAACAACATAAAGAGACAAAACCTGAGACTTTCAGTCAGTTTACCACCTCTAAAATAGTCTTTCTTCAGTTCAGTTAGGGAGAGGAATCTCTCCTGCCATGCCATGGAGACTTTTTCACAAGAACACTGTTCTCTTGTGGTTCCAGTATCACAGCGAATCAGCTGCCCAGAAAGGAAATCTGTTTGCAGTGTGAAAGTCCCTTCTCTTGAGACACAGTTCTTCCCACAACTGCTTTCAAGGGCTCATCTCTGTTTACTGGGGTACTATTTTAAGGATGAACTGTTCTGGTAGAAAAGCAAAGGGTCTTCTCATCTCTGTCTCTGTAAGTGAGGTTTCTTTTCTATCCCTGGGGCAAGGATTCTCTTCTCTCTCATCTATTTGGCATGGCTCCCCATCTCTCTCTGTTCAAGTTTCTCATTAGACCACAGCTACTTCAAGATCTGCTTGCTTCACCACGGATACCTTGGCTCAGGCTGCAGTTAGAATGCTACGTCCTCCCAGTTGCATTCCTGAGTTACAAGGAATAGTCTAATATATCACAGTCCATCACCATGGCCTTACAAAAGAATTTCAGCTTAAAGCATCTTCTCTTTCTCCTCCCTCTGGGCTTCAGCTCCTTCTTCACAGACCTTGGGGTCTCCATGTTGACTTCCTCACGTGTCCTCACTCCTTCTCTTATTCCAGAGGGGATTGATATCTGTAGGTTTCTGTGTACTGAGAGAGTTAGTATCTCTCCCGAGCTCTGCTGTTGGTCACCTGATCTCTGCCGGGCAGGGGCCGAAGCTGCTGCAGACTTTTCGCAGGGAGAAGGGAAGCAGGGGTGGAAGGATCTCAGCAGCCAGGCCAGGACTCAGCTGCAGCAGGATCTCAGCTGCAGCAGGACCTCAGCTGCGCCCAGCCCGGCACAGCCCTGCGGAACTGGCAGGGCCCGACCGAGCGGCCTGGCCCCGACCCAGGCCCGGCTGGCCTCGCCAGGCCACACGGGCCCTCTGTTACCTGTCCAGAAGCTGGAAGCAAGAGAGAGATTCCCAGGCGTCTCCTTTTTAAAATGTGAATCACAGAGGCACATTCAGCTTCTTAAGTGGCTAAACAGTGTCCATCTTAGAACCAGCTAGATAACTGGTTCTCTTATACCTGAAGGAAGTCGTCAAGTTCCTTGCAGGTAAAAATTACTGTTCAACCCACAACAGCAGAGTGCTCCAAGCCCTATCCAACCTGGCCTTGGACACTGCCAGGGCTCCAGGGGCAGCCACAGCTTCTCTGAGGTTTTCAGATACATTCGCACATTTTTTTGTTCAACTCATTAAAAAAGAAGGCACTGTTTGAGAAATGGATCAAAAATGGAAGTCAGGTCTGTATTCAGTTTCATATAAAGCTTTAATACTAATTATTATTAGTATCTGGAGAAGGGGACAAATTGGGATACATTTCATAAAAAACTGAAGGCATGAAAGTTATTTTTGCACACAAAAGACCAATTATAATTTGTCATTGGTTCAGCACTAAAGAAACCCAAATGGATTTCTTTATAAACAAGCATTTTGCTTAGCAAACTTCTAGATGATGCAGTAAAGTATAATAACCTCTTTTAAACTGTAATTTCAACACTTCCTTTGGAGTATATTGTAATAAGAAATAACTGCCCTGTCAGGATAATGCTCATGCAGCTTCTAAATAACCAATCAGAAAACCCAAACCCCACAATTGACCCCCACTTCCCCCCCAGAAACAAAGATGAAAAAATAAAAACCAGTGGCAGCACCCATTTCAACTTGATGGCAGCAAAATCTAAGTTCAAGTGGCAGACAGTATCAATAAACAAACGCTTCAGAGCAAGTTACAGCCACTTCAGCTTTATTATTTATTTAGAGACTATTCATCTTCAGAAGCCACTAGACTGACATTATACCCCATTCCACTCCAAAATAATTCTCACATCTGATCTGCTGGATGTAGTGGGATTAAAAAGAAAAAAAAAAACCCCAAAACTGTAGAAGAGGATGATTTATAGAAAAATGAGTGTTTTTAAACTCTCCTAAGCTCAGTACTTGCCGTTAGCTTCAAAAATAGCATCTCTGGATAGAAGTTCCAGACACAGGACAGATAAAACATTTAGGGAAATGATTCATTTGTGTTCCCTGTCAAGAAACTTATTCAAACTTTGATCAAAATCGAACTTTTCTGTATTTCTACATGAAATGAAGGCAGAACATGAGCCTGAGGTGATGTCATAGGGTCACAGAACCATGGAATAGTTTGGGTTGGAAGGAACGTTAAAGATGATGTAGTGCCACCTCTTGCCATGGGCAGGGACACTTGTCACTACCCCAGGCTGCTCCAAGCCCCAGTGTCCAACCTGGCCTTGTGCACTGCCAGGGCTCCAGGAGCAGCCACAGCTTCTCTGGGCACCCTGTGCCAGGGCCTGCCCACCCTCCCAGGGAACAATTCCTTCCCAATATCCCATCCATGCCTGCCATCTGGCACTGGGAAGCCATTCCCTGTGTCCTGGCACTCCATCCTTTGGAAAGAGTCTCTCTCCTTCTTTCCTGTAGCTCCATCAGGCACTGGAAGGCCACAGTTTGGTCATCCCAAAGCTTCTCCTCTCCAGGCTGAGCAATCCCAGCTCTCCCAGCCTTTCCTCCCAGCAGAGCTGCTCCATCCCTCTGCTCATCCTGGTGCCTCCTCTGGGCTCTCTCCAGCAGCTCCAGGTCCCTCCTGTGCTGGGCCCCAGGGCTGGGCCAGCTCTGCAGGTGGGCTCTCACCTGAGCACAGGGGCAGAATCCCCCCCTCCCCTGCTGCCCATGCTGGGGGCTCAGCCCAGGGCATGGGGGGGTTCTGGGTCCCAGCTCTCACCCACAGCACCCCCAGGTCCTTCTCCAGGGCTGCTCCAGCTGCTCATCCCCAGCCTGGATTTCAGCAGGTTCCCAGCTCTGCCGGTTTCCAAAGTCCAGTGGGAAGACCCAAGGACAGGAATTCTCCCAGGTGGAAGCTGCTTTATGAACATTTCTGTTGTCACTGGGACTACAAATCACTAATTTCACATAGGAAAATAATTCCCTGTGTCAGGGAGGAGCTGTGCCTGTCTTCAGCACCTTTGCTTCTGCAGTCAGACAAAGATTAGATGAGGCATGATCTGAGCATCTCTTCTTTTTCACAACATACAGAACACTTTATTTCCCTGTCAGATTTCTGTCTATCAAGTAAAAATACCACTTTAACTACCTGAAATATGTCACAGGTTGGAACAAGACCCTCATCATAAATTTAGTTATGTTAAAGAAAACCTTTAGGGGAGTGATAGAAAAGGAAGGGATGGATGGGAAGATATCCACATCTCTGAGTTCTGGATTTCTGGCCAAGCTTGAAGCATTCAGCTGGATGAAGGAAGTTTCTAAAGCTCCAGGAACTTTCCAGAAGCAGCCTCACACACTTCCATTCCAGGCAGGAATGTGCCATGCCTACTAAATGTGCACACATTGCAAATATGTCAATTATTTGATCCCTTCAGGGAGAAAAATATTTCTTATTTCTATGAAAAAGCTCTATATAAACTTGTGGCACAAGGTTATTTTTAATAATAGTAACAACAACAAAGTAACATGGGGCAATATCGCCAGCATAGCACCACCACTTCATTCTCAAATGTGAGAAAAGATGAGATGAAAAACAAGGGAAAATAAACAACCTAAAGCAATCCAAGTGGGACTCAGGGCTAAATCTGGGTGTTCATTTCAGCTAAGGAAAACAGATTGAATCCAATGCTGTCACAGCCTTAAAATACTCGCACCAGAATGCACCAAATTCCTCAAATATTTTCAGATCCGTAACTTTTATGCAGCCTTTTCAGAGTTTCTATATAAATTTCTCCCTAAACACATCAAATACATTAGCTTCAGATAAAACCTGCTCCTCAAATAACTTCTGCTATAAGGAAGGAACAAAGGTCAATCACAACTAAATTGGATTCTTGTAACAAAAATGAGAAAAACTCTCAGCCATGTAATGTGGAATTCATGGATGGGCTGGTTTCAGAATTAATTACAACTACCAAGTCCTCCTCAAAGAAAGCAGAGCATAGCAAATGACACCAATATCTAGATATTTATTAGGTGCAGCCTAGCCAGGGACTATTCCTGTTTTCTGCTATAACCATTCAACAAATCTGCTATGAAAATCCCTGAAAATCCAGTGCTGGGTTTTGTTACTTCCAAAAAATTCAAAGTATTAAAAGACTGTGTCTGCAGCACCCCTTGGGCACTGCTCTCTGCTCTCTGTGACAGGGACAGGACCCAGGGAATGCTGGAGCTGTGCCAGGGCAGGGTCAGGCTGGAGATCAGGGCAAGGTTCTTCCCCCAGAGGGTGCTGGGCACTGCCCAGGCTGCCCAGGGAATGGGCACGGCCCCGAGGCTGCCAGAGCTCCAGGGGTGTTTGGGCAGCACTGCCAGGGATGCACAGGGTGGGGTTGCTGGGGTGTCTCTGCAGGGACAGGGGTTGGACTGAATGGTCCTTGTGGGTCCCTTCCATGATTCTACACAACTATAAATATTCAGCATAAAGCAGGGAAAAGTTATTATTTCAAGAATCTGTGAAAAGGAATAAAAGACTTAATAAACATCCAGTGTGGCTCAAAGGAACGTGACTGAGTAATAATTGTTCTTGTCCTGAAAATATTCTCAGAGAAAAAGCCTGGCTTACCCTTAGCAAGAGTTCACAGTGTTATTTATCCATGTTATCAGTTTGGAAAAATGCTCCCTTTATCAAAGCACACTCTGATTTACGACAACTCCCTCTGGTTGTCTGGGATAAGGGAAAGCCAGGAATTGTACAGGCAGGACACTCATCCATCCAACATTCCCATGACCTTTAACTCAATCTCAATAAAGATAAATCTTTCTGTTCCATGCTGTGACAGCTTACGGAACTGTAATTTCTCACATGGAAGACACTAAGTGGGACAGTCCCTGAGTTTGGCAGGATCTGTCACTTGTGCCAGCATTTGCTGAAATTGCCCATTATGGATAAGGATTTTATTTAAAGGGTTCTGTTTTCCTGCTAGAGAAAAGCTTTTATTTTTAAACACTATAAAGTAACACTTCTCTCCCGTGCATCTACAACAGCAGGAATTTTAAACAGGCCCAATGAGGACTTTGAATCTTAAAATACTCCTTTACACTCTGTGCCACAAAACAAAAACAATTCTCATTTATTTGAAATATGTAATTATCCATCAAATGAGACACTGAGTTTCCAGACAGCACACGGCAGAAGATTGCTTTTGGAAAAGATGTTGTTTTACCTTGCATAAAGCAGACCACATCATCAACTCAGGACAAGTGTCCGAGAAAGACAGAAAGGAAGACAAGAAAAATAAGGAGAGAAAAATAGGATTGCTTTTTTCCCCTTCTACAGATTTATCCTCCCTTCTGCACAGCTGCTGTGCACAGAATTATAGAACAGCCTGGGCTGGGAGGGACCTTAAAGCTCATCCAGTGCCATCCCCTGCCATGGACAGGGACACCTCCCACTGTCCCAGGCTGCTCCAAGCCCCAGTGTCCAACCTGGCCTTGGGCACTGCCAGGGATCCAGGGGCAGCCACAGCTTCTCTGGGCACCCTGTGCCAGGGCCTGCCCACCCTCCCAGGGAACAATTCCTTCCCAATATCCCATCCATCCCTGCTCTCTGGCAGTGGGAAGCCATTCCCTGTGTCCTGGTACTCTAGGCCCTTTTAAAGAGTCTCTCTCCATCTTTCTCGTCAGCCCCTTCAGGCATTGCAAGGTCACCATTAGGTCACCCTCAGCTCAGTGTCCTCTGCAAAGCTGCTGAGGGTGCACTGGATCCCTGCATCTGTTAATGAAGTAATTAAACACCCCTGGTCCCAGTATAGACCCCCAAGGGCCTCCACTGACCACTGAGGTCCAGCAGGACTCTGAGCCATTGACCATGACCCTCTGGCTGTGACTGTGCAGCCACTTCCTGATCCATCCAACAGTCCATCATCCATCACATCCTGCTGTCTCCAGACCAGAGAAGGATGCTGTGGGGACATGTCACCCTGTTTTTGAAAGCCTTCTGAAAAGTTTATATTCTCCAGTCAGATTTTCTCATTCATTGTACTAAAAACACCAGCTTTCTTTACATTCCTTCTTGGAGACGGGAATCTGATAGACTGGTCACTTCACCAGTCCGGTTGAGAGGTGGGATTTCATCTTCCAATCCTCTCCCACTTTGCAAACCCTATAGAATTGTGTATTAAAAAGAAACGGGGCTCTCTTTTTGGGGGCCTTGGCTGTTCTCCTAATTGTGGTGAAACCATGTCCTTCTTTCGTGCCCAGTTGCTACAGGTACTACAGAGACCTGTGTCAGGGGCTTTACAGAATTCCAGGTAAAAGAGATCCATGGCCCTTCCCTTGTCCACTGGTGGAGTCTCTCCACCAGAGAAGGCCATGGGGTTGGTCGGGAGGACTTTCCCTTGGTGAGGCTTTGCTGGCTGTCCAAAATCACCTCCCTGCATTCTGTGAGCCTCAGCAGAGCTTCCAGCAGGGGCTGTCCCAGGATCTTGCCAGCACAGATCAGTGGTTCCCAGGTTCGTACTTTCCACCCTTTTTAGAGATGGGGACAATGTTTTCTGTTAGGAAATTATATCTGATAAAGATGAGAAGCAAGGTTCGAACAGGAACTCTGTGTGTGACCTTCCTTTGGGGAGCAGTGACACCTCCTAACTGGACGGGTCTTGTTCCTAATACACAACAGCCATTTTAGAGAATGTGACAGCACATCCCTCTTTTCCAACAGAAACATCCTGTGGGATCCACTCTGGTTGTCCCTCAAGTTGTCCCAGGAGACAGAGCTGCAGAGGTGGCAGGCAGAAGAAACCAAACCTGGCCCTGGGTTGTCAAAATATTCCTCTATTTTTTCAAATTTATCACACATAAATTGTGTCAGGACAACTTCACCTCCAGGTCAGTAAGCAGCCTTTTGTGGATATAGGGATCCACAGACTCCACATCAGCCTGGAAACCCTGGGATCAGATAGCTCTTTCATTCACATTAATATCTATTACAGGCTTAAAGTCTTGTGATCTGGGTGTTCTCCCCATTTGCTATCAACCTTTTGCATTCCAGAGGATGCAAGGCTCTGCCCTTCCCAGGATTTCCTGCACAGTGCTCAGTTCAGCAGTGCAGGCAGGAGATTTTAAGAAATAAAAACCAAAATTTCCCAGCCAGGGGAAAGTGGGCAACCACCAAGAAGCTTTGAATTTTACCCCAGTTTTAATAAGACTCATTAAATGAAGCTGTGAAAACGGGCAAGGAATTCATGAGACTCCAAGGTCTGGGCTTTCAGGAAAGGCAAGAGGATTTCTGCTTGTGGCTGACAGATCTTCCAAGAACAAACCACAGCTCATGCCTTATTACAAAGCTCATGTCTATATTTCTCACTTCTCCTACCAGGAAAACAGCCAAGAAAGCCATTAGGGAAAATAACCCCCTGATCCACCCATGTATCACTAACACTCCAAAGCAACTGAGCGAGAACAGGAATTATGTCAAATGCTTGAACACTCTGAGAGGAAGAGACAGAAAACTGGATGGATTTAGAACTTTGAATTTGTCTCCCAAGGGAAGAAGGACGCAGTCAGAAAACATCAGGGAAAAACCAGAAACAACATTAGAGCCTCTATTCCAAGTTTTTCTTTGAAATAACAAATAGATTTTTTATTTTCAGCTTCAACCAGAGAGAGTAAAAATGAAATTAATCTAGTGATGCCTCTCCAAAGCAAGGGCTGCTGCCAGACGCTGGCCAATCCAGCATTCCAGGAATCTAAAAGCCCTGAGCCTAACAGCAAGAGCTAGCCTTGAGCTGGTAGAAGCAATAAGAGTGTGTTCATATCTTCCACTGTTTTTTAAATATAAAATGGAGAGAGAATTCTGAAAAATGCTTTAATCCTCACCTATAAACAAACTAAACAGCTGTAAGAAGTGTGCACAGAGGGATGGAGGCACAGATACAGCACCATTCCCCATGGGAAATGGAATATCTTGGGAAGAAAAACAGTGGCATTATGGAAGTCTGACACACCTTTCTCACCCAGATGATGGACAACATTGCTCTGAGAATGATAGAGGAATATCCAGCAACCTCATTATCTGCAACTTCATTAAGTCACACAGAAATGAAACTGAGAAATTCCTCTAATTCCTTCAGCTGGAGTGTGTCAGGGGCTGCCTGGGGAGGTGCTGGAGCTACCACCCCTGGAGGTGTCCAAGGAACGAGGCACTCCTTGCTCTGGTCCCTTCTTTCTCCAGACAAAACCAAGGCTCTTTGAAAGAGATAAGCTGCCCTTGGAAGTAGCATTGGGGTGTTTATGCTTTCTCCTTTAACAGGAACATGCATTACAGATAAAAATTAATGCCAGTGCCTATAATATTTTATTTTTTTTCACACAGCCCTGCCATAAAGCTAAGAATGTAGAGAGAAACCTAGAGCAAGCCTGATTAACTATGCATACTAAATTAATTATACATACTAAATCATTTTACTACAAAAGAATAAAAATGTATCTGTTCTAATTGCAATGTTAAAACACTTATACCACACTAACCATTAAATAACTGTGAAAACATGACAACAACATTTACTTCTGGCAAATTCTCCAACATATTCAGAGTCTCTTACTTCAGCATATCCCCATTTGGAAACTGTTGAATTTGGAATTTGCTGAAGTGAAACCCAAATTTATGAGCACTTAGCAAGGCCTCTGGCTACTTGCACTCACCAGGAGGGAAAGGTAGAACAAGTTTCACCTCATTAGGAGGGAGATAATGCTTCAAACTTCATTTCATGATGAGAAAATAAACTTCTCTCCTTAAAAACCTGCATAGGGAACACTCATTTGGAAACGTGGACGATGTATCAAGGCGAGTAAATTATGTGTAGTAAAGGCTGCTTTTTCTCTGACCTTCTGTAATTTCAGTTCTACTTTTAACTTCTTACCCAAGTTTTGCACTTCAAGAATAGATTCCTTGAGTTCTGCAAATTTAAATTGTAATTCCCTAACTCAGAAGTGTTTTGTTTTTTCCCCCCCTGTACTTCATGTAATTGGAAAGATTGGGATTCCAATCACAGCACACAGAAAGCCCTAAGTACCCTTTTTGAGATGAACCAGGTTTCATAACAGAGGGAAACTCCACCTCAGGAATCCCAGAGATTTATTGTCCAACAGAGCAAGAGGAATTACCAGGCCCAACCCCTACAATAAAAATATGTTGGAGAACCCAATAAAACACAGTCCTCCATCTAAACCATCCTGCCCCTCTACTTTTTGGCCAATACCACTTTGATGTAAGGTAGGCTCCCACCGGGAAAAGCTCTGAAGGATCTAATTTCCATTGGGAAAAGCCTGGGAAGCTTAGGGGCTCAAGCTCTGGTTGGGAACCATAGGGAAACTCAGTGATGTGCTTGGACACCTTATGCAGAGCAAGTCCCACAATTTCCCAACTAAGAGGGTAAGATTACTCAGTGTGAGCCTCTCCAATCCCTAAAAAAGATGATGCCCTACTCAAGTATGAAATTATTTTATAAGTGCTCTTTAATTAATGACACCTTTTTAAGGCTTTACCTTGTTTCTAAACCTTCAGGATTCATGTTTGCAAGGCTTTTATCTGTTTTGAAAGACTACAATTTCATTATTGTAGACGTGTAAAAGTGCTGTAGGTTACTTTTTGTGTAATTGTAGTATTTCTGCATAGCTTTGAAATGCTGTTAACAAGAATGAAGACAATTTTTAATTTTAATGCATATAAGTAGAGAAGAAAAGACAGTGTGTTAGAGAAACTCTGAAAAGAGAGAGAGAACTTACTGATAGTGTATATTTGATATTGTCAAAAAAAAAACACTAAACAAAAAAAAATAATTCTGAGGTTGCTTGAATTAATTTTCACTGTTGGGAAAATTAATCTTGACTGGACTAACAAGTCTGGATAGGATGCTTCAGTCTGTGCTTGGGGAACAACAAAAAACCATCACAGCCGCCACCTTGCACTATGGCAAAAAGGGGCAAATTGGAAGGAAAAGATTTGGAATCCCAGAGTGGTCTGGGATGGAAGGGATTGTATCAGGTGGCAATCCTGCCCCGGGGTCACCCCAAGCCCTGCAGCTCCAGCCTGGGGCAGAGAGGCTGCAAAGGGCCCGTGGGGAAAGGCCCTGGGGGTGCTGTGCCAGCGGCTGGAGAGGAGCCCAGGGGTGCCCAGGGGGGCACGAGGCCAATGGCCCCTGGGCTGTGCCAGCCATGGGGTGGCCACAGGCCCAGGGCAGGGCCCGGCCCCTGGGCTGGCCCTGCTGAGGGACCTCCAGGGCTGTGTCCAGTTCTGGGCCCCTCTGGCCAGAGAGCCCTGGAGGGGCTGGAGCGTGTCCAGGGCAGGGAAGGGAGCTGGGGAAGGGGCTGGAGCCCCAGGAGAGGCTGAGGGAGCTGGGAAAGGGGCTCAGCCTGGAGAAAAGGAGGCTCAGGGGGGACCTTGTGGCTCTGCACAAGTCCCTGCCAGGAGGGGGCAGCCAGGGCGGGTCGGGCTCTGCTGCCAGGGAACAGGGACAGGACAAGGGGAAAGGGCCTCAAGCTGGGCCAGGGGAGGCTCAGCTTGGACAGCAGCAGGAATTTCTTCATGGAAAGGCTGCTCAGGCAGGGGCTGTATGGGGAGGTGATGGAGTCACTATCCCTGGAGGTGTTCATAAAATACATGGATGTGGCACTTGAGGACATGGTTTGGTGGAGAAGAGAGTGGTGGTGCTGGTTGATGGTTGGACCTGATGACCTTGATCTTTATCAGCTACAATGATCCTGTGATCCTGTTGGGGCTCTGAGCACTGCAGCAGTCCCTTGTCTCTGGCAGTCCAGCAGCAGAGTGGGGTCCTCTACATGGACAGGATCCCTGGCTTATGATCCAGATCTAGGATCCCTCTAACTGCTATCTTAGGATGCCTGCACTGAAAGCCATGGCGCAGGAAAGTTTTGGAAGCAGGTTTGAATGTGCTGTGACCCCCAGGCCGATATAGCTGCACCTGCAGTCAGAGCTGCCCCTGCAGCCTGCAGCCTGAGCCGCTTCCCTGCAGCTGCAGGTCGGTCTGTGAGCAGAGCAAAGCTTGGCCCATGCAAGCTCTGATCACACACCCTGCAGGGGTGAGGCTGTGATCCAGGTCAGGAACCATTCCTCAAGATGACAGCGTTGTAAATCCAGTTTAATAAACCTGCGGTGTGGGAGCTGTGTTTGATCACACACAGAACTTCTTGCTGTTCTTTCAAACAAGGGGATTTGCCCAGGGTAGAAAGGGACAAGGAGCCTTCAGACTCCAACGATCCACTTTCATATTTATCAGACCAGCTCCAGCTAATCCTGGATGCAAGTCTGACACACCCAGACAAAACACTGCTGTCTGTGCTGGAACACTCACTGAGTGAAACAAAATACCCTCCGTTGGAATAGGAGCCTCTAAGGAAAATCACGGCAGGCAAGAAATTTCCCAAGGACTCGACTGAGCTGCCTAATATGCAGGGCAGCATTTACATGACACAAACTCACTGCATCTCAGGGCTGGGTTCTGCCCAAATCTGGGCAGTTCTACTGCTTCCCCCCCTGCTCCAGGTCCCTGTGGGGGATGCATTTGTTTGGCTGCTGCTCTTGGTGAGACTGACTCCACTCTGAGGTTCTGCTGAACAAAGCTCTGATTTATTTCTGCAGAGACATCAATATTGAAAATACCACCTCCTGAAAATTAATAGAGTCTCTGAGAAGTAGGAAGTTATTCTCCCACTGCATCTCTGCCATCACTCAAAGCATGGCCTTTATCATGGAACACATGAAGGATTAACACTGACTCTGTGGTACCAAATTAGAAACAACGTCTTGGAAATTAACTCAACTTTCATGAAAGCTTCTGCCAGACCTAAAAGCTGAAGACACTTGAAAGTAAATATATCATGAACAATTTGGCAGTATCAGCTTCTTCACACTGACATTTAATATTGACTGTGAGAGATCAAAACCCTCCAAAAAATCTCCATTGTCAGGGAGCCTGCTCCTGTCACAGCAGAGAGGTTCAGCCCGGAATTTCTTGAATTCCCTTCTCATCAGCAGCCTTAGACAGAGTTCTCTCTCTCTGAGAACTCTTTTGAGTTTCTCAGCTCTGTGTTTGTACACTCCTGACCCCAACCTGTTACTGCCAATGGAAAATAAACAGCAGAAAACATTGGATAACCTCCACTATTTCATGTCCCAGAAGGTTATGCCTACTCCCTTGAAGAGTGAGTTCAAGGCACTCTAGTGAGGAATTGATTATTCTCTACCTTGTCTATTTAAAATTTACTTTCCCCCCAGAACTTAAACACTTTAATAAAATGAATTATAAAAGATAGTTAATTAAAAGAATCTGAGGGCCTATTCAGTGATTAAAGCTGAAGGTGTAGCTGCTCCCTCTCAGACTCAGAGCACTTCGAAATCAGACAGATTTTAAGCAGAGGAACCTGCATTTTCCCAAATTTCTGCATTCCCCCTTTCTAATACCTAAAGAGCGCTTATAAGAAAGAGAGGGACTTTTCACAAGGGAATGTAGTGACAGCAGAAGAGGCAATAGCTTTAAGGGATTAGAAGGGCAGGGATGGATGGGATATTGGGAAGGAATTGTTCCCTGGCAGGGTGGGCAGGCCCTGGCACAGGGTGCCCAGAGAAGCTGTGGCTGCCCCTGGATCCCTGGCAGTGCCCAAGGCCAGGTTGGACACTGGGGCTTGGAGCAGCCTGGGACAGTGGGAGGTGTCCCTGCCCATGGCAGGGGGTGGGATGGGATGGGATTTAAGGTCCCTCCAACCCAAACCACTCTGGGATTCTCTGAATGTACTGCACAGACACACTAAAAATTCCTGCTTTTCTCCCCTTGAGAGAGCTCAATGACTTTGTTAACTGTGAGAATTTCTTGGAGAGCTCAACAACCCTCTGCATCACTTCCAGTCTAAAGAAACAAGTGAGCATTTTAAAATCCTTCTTCCACTGGCAGTTCCAGTCTCTGCAACAACGACATAAATAGAGCAGCATAAAAATGTCTAAGATGACCAATTGGTAATATTCTTAATTGACTATAATAGTAAAGATTTACAGTTCATTTTTTCTGCATGTAATTTCAAGTGACTCTTAATACTTTTTACCATTTTTTAAAAGCAGAAAACTGGATGCAAATTGAGTTCATAGATACACCAGGTAATATAGATCTGGCGCAATAAAAAGGATGGGTTTGAAGAGAATATGGGTTCAGTTCTTAAATTTGTGAAGCATAACATAATGAATGCATCTCATTTCACTTTTAAAGCAACCTGAACAACACACCATCTTTTTTGCAAGCAATTACTCCCCACCCACTGTGACTGTGAGGACAAGAAGTTTGCAAGGACAAAGTCTGTGTTGGTTAGGAAAGGTCCAAGTGTGAAAGAACCACATGGACCAGCTTCATCATTCAGCCATTTCGCCTCAGCACAGGAAGAAAAAAAAATCCCATTGGCATTAAAAGCACTGAAGATCAGAGCCTCGAGACACAACCAAAATGTGAGCTACAGTTTTAAGGTATTTAATTATCATTCCAGGCAAATGAGGTCTTGATTCCACCACTTAATCTTAGATCTCCCAACCTATACAGAGACAAGGTCACTTGTGAAAATGCTCTTCCAGGAGTCACAGTCAAATCAATAGGTAAGGAAATGTATTTCTGGTTTTGTTTGGTTTTTATTATTTTTTTAATATTACCATTCAACCCTTTCCCCATGCTCCACAGAAAGCTACAGAAGAAATGGCCAATTATAACTCTGCCCAATCATGTCATTCTCTTCTGTTTCACCTTCTACATCTCTGTGAAATTAATCTCATGCTAATGGCAAAAGCTGGTTTTTTTTCTCCCTAACAAACAAAGGAATTAAATATCTCCAAATCACCAGTGGTTTCCTCCAAGAATACAAACAAATGAAACAACAGCACTCTGGCAACTTTTGAAGCGCATGGCTGGAATTTGAATCATTCAAGCAAATCTGGTAAATCACTCCCAATAATCCATCTTCAAGTACTTCAGGAAACTCAAAATCCAATTAGCATTTACGCCTTTTTTTTGCAAGCAAACTTCCATGGTGAAAAATGGCTTGCCATGATCTGGAACTTAAAAAATTGCTAAATCAGGTTATTTGCCTCAAGAGTCAGCCCAGGAGCTGGATGTACACATTGTCTGAGCTCACACCCCTGGCTTGGCTGACAGAGCCAGGGACTTGTTGGGACTGGGAGCCCTTGAACTTTTGGTTGGCTCTCTTTCGTTCTGAGTTTGCTGCTTTGGGAAAGCCAGGGGAAAACAGTAAGAGGTTGCTTGGTTTGACTGGGGAGATGATCCTATTTTTATCTTCTCTTGTCCCAAAGCCACCTCATTTGCTGTCCCCAGGGTGGAAATTTGCCAGATCCCTCCCTGTGTTTTTCTTTTTTCTTTTACCAAGTGAGGTCTCTGGATTATAAATTGTCTTTCCCTCTTCTTCCTACAGATCTTGACTCACCCAGCCTTGTCTTTTCTGTCTCAGCCTTTGAGAGTTTGGATCAAGGTTTTTTACACTAAAACTTCTTCAAAACCATGTGTTAAGGTAATGGATTTTGGTTTTATTTTTTCCTGCTTTATAATCCAAAGCTGCAATGCATCCACGGGTTGTGTACACACAGCAGTGTACACTTCCTCTGGGAATTTCCAATTTCTCTGTCCCCTGAACAAAGGGACACTTCTGTGCCACTAAATTTTGTGGAAAATGTCCTGTTTATTTGTGCTTGATTATGAACATTTCCTTTTTAACCTGTCTATTGACAAGATGTGTCAGTGTTTTTATCACTTATTTGTATTCAGACCCCAGTGCAATCTATCATTTATATGGCACACATATTTGTTAGTGATTTGAGGTAAGTTTTGTAATTAGAGGTTTGAGATAACAGTTCCTGGCTATTCTTGAAAAGTTTCTGTGGAAGAGAACAGCTGTAAATTGCAATTTTGCTGTGACAGATCTGCAGGTACAGAACAAATAAAATGATAATAAATGAGAAAGCATCAACTGTAACTCATAAAATGTAATGAGGTATTAAAAATGCAAATATTGGAGCAGTTTATAACTTAACCTGCTGCAGAATTCAGCATCAGGAGCATCACAATGGTCAAACCTCACAGAAATGTCCCCTAAAATCTAAATTCATATATTTTTTATAAAATGTACAGAATAAATTAGAGCACAACTGACAGTGAGTCCAGGCTGCATCTCTGCATTTTTAAACCAACTCTTGCCATCTTTCCTTTTCTTTTTCCTTCCAAAACTTCCCAACTACTCAGCTAAAATCATGTCTGGATCTGAAAAATCTCTGCTTATGGCATTTCCTCCACCTACATAGGATCAAAGCTTGGTTCAAGCATTTTTAATTCCAACAAGGGCAGGATCTGGACTCATTTCATGCCTGCATACCATTCTGCCTTCCCTAGTTTTTGGCGGATTTTGTCACTATTTTCCTCTACCTCTCTAGGATTGATTCATCATTCACTGATTCATCCCAAGGCTCAGGAGGTTCTTTTGAACTGTTCACAGATTTTTCTCTCTTTTAAAATGAATCTATTTACTGGGGAAGACATAAATATGTCTTCTACAAGGCCATTTAAAGTCCTAATTTTGGTCACCTTAAGGAACAGGAGAAAAAGGCACTGGTGTAATGGATCAATTGTTGCATGTGCTTTGTACCTGCAGAGTAGTTTGATCTGTTTTCTTCCCCTTTCAGTGAATATAATCTTTGTGCAGGAGAAAAATGGAGAAATTTTCTGGCAAGAGTTCCAAACTGCCCTTTCCTCACCTCTGCTTAATTCAGTTTGTCCTGTCAAACATCCTGTCAGGGGAGCAGATTATTAAGCAGGTACACAGCAGTGCTCAGGGCATGCCCTTCATGGCCTTCTCACTCCACTGAGGAGTTCACTCAGCTTTGCCTTCAGCAGCATCCAAGGCTTGCAGGGAAGGGCACATTTGAACCCTCTGCGGAAATCAATCCCACTGAATGTGGGGACACTCCCCATAAAAAACCACCAGAGGAGGTCAAAGCAAGGCATTGCAAAGCAACAAATAAAAAATTAAACAAACAAGCCCAGCAGAGGGAAACTCCAAACTGAATTGCCTTGTCCTTTAGGGTAGATTTATTTCATCTGTTTGCAATGTATTAGTGGCAGTATCATGGAATCACAGAATTGTTAAAGTTGGAAAAGGCCTCCGAGATCACCAAGCCCAGCTGTCAAAGAGAACCACCACCAAACCTTGTCCTCAAGTGCCACATCCACATGTTTTTTTGAACACTTCTATGGATGGGGACTCCAAAGCTCCCTGGGCAAGGCCTGAGCAGCCTTTCCATGGAGAAATTCCTGCTGCTGTCCAAGCTGAGCCTCCCCTGGCCCAGCTTGAGGCCCTTTCCCCTTGTCCTGTCCCTGTTCCCTGGCAGCAGAGCCCGACCCGCCCTGGCTGCCCCCTCCTGGCAGGGACTTGTGCAGAGCCACAAGGTCCCCCCTGAGCCTCCTTTTCTCCAGCCTGAGCCCCTTTCCCAGCTCCCTCAGCCTCTCCTGGGGCTCCAGCCCCTTCCCCAGCTCCGTTCCCTGCCCTGGACACGCTCCAGCCCCTCCAGGGCTCTCTGGCCAGAGGGGCCCAGAACTGGACACAGCCCTGGAGGTCCCTCAGCAGGGCCAGCCCAGGGGCCGGGCCCTGCCCTGGGCCTGTGGCCACCCCATGGCTGGCACAGCCCAGGGGCCATTGGCCTCGTGGCCCCCTGGGCACCCCTGGGCTCCTCTCCAGCCATGTCCTCAGGTAGAGAAGCACTGGGATCTGCTGCGACAAGGTCCTGAGTGCTGCTGCTTCCATGTGCTTCACATTCCCAATGCAGCCCCTGAGGGGGTGACAGGGGTTTGACCCGCTGGGCTCTGAGTGTCCAGAGCTGCAGACAAACTCAACATCCCCAGACACTGCTGTGCAATGCTGGGCACTTCAGTAAGGAGCCAGGCAAAAATCAGGAAAGTTCAATCCATTTGTGAGGCAATTCCCTCACTGACACACGGTATGGACACCTGGATACTGCCAGCCCTAAACCCTCACTCCTCACTTTGCCATTAAAATGTGTCTTAGGAAAAAGAGACCTTACAACAAATGCACTTCATTCATCAACTATTGCAATTAGGCAGCACCCAGCAGACCTCAGGGCATTCCTTTGATGCAGCTCTGACTCTTCCATAGGATCATTTGATGTACAAACACATTTTCCCTGCTAAGTGCTACTGCAGGCAGCACTAAAACAGTTAAACACTGGCTCTCCCTCTAGTGCTCTCACTTATTGTGACTAAGGGTTTATCTCTTTAGGCAGACAGGCCATTAATTTTCCCAGGTGTTTATTATCCACATGAAATGTCCTATTCCACTGGTATCAAGTGTTTTATATCTGTGGCTTTGCCTGTGTGAAATCAGTGAGATGACCAAAGACCTTGATATTATCCTGACGTTATTACTCAATATGACATCTCTATGTCTTGGTCCCCTGAGCATAGTAAAAGTAGTTTTATAGTCAATTTTGTTGCCAAATAAATCAAGCCATAATCCCCTTGCCCCTCCAAAATCCATGATTTTTTTTTCCTGAGGTAGTGTAGACACCAAAAGACATACTATATGACTGCCTACTAAACTTCAGACTCCCAAAGTAGATGATGAATTGCTGCCATTTATTAGACAACTCAACTTACTATAGGTGCCAAATCACATAAAATCTTGAGATCTTGTTCTGAGACTCCAATCCAGGAGAGTATGCTCCTTTCCCAAAGACCCTGTTTTTAATGTTAAAAGACAAGTATGACAGTTTTATCCATTAACTAATGCCTACACTTTCAGAGGAGGGATGGGCAGCCATATGTCATAGGAAATTGGTAGTAAATCTTCCTCTTTTCCTGGCACATTCTGGGAGCTTTTTTAGACCCCTGTCCCCTCAGAAGAGCAAGGATAATGGCGCACCAATGTATCCTTCAGCTACACAGTATGGATTCCTTTTTAATTTTTTTCCCCTTTTTAATACACTCTTAAATGCTTCCTACCCTGCAGCAGGGTGTCAGTCTCTGAGAGATGGAGGTCTCAGTTACAGCTTCGTTTCATGTTCTTCCCTCACATTCCTGGGATTCACCTTTGTTAGCATCTTGCTTTTGTCTCCTCTCAATGGCACCAGTGACAAGGACAATTATGCCTTTCATGCCATCCAGCACATTCCTTTTTTGTTTCCTTCTCAATTTTTTATTTGCAGATGCTGAAAAACTCCTTTTCAACCAGAGGCTCTGTCTGTGTCCATCTCCTCAGCTTCCTGACAGCTTCACTCCTCAGCAGCTTTGCTTTGCATGGTCTTCATCTTTCCTGCCCTGGGGGTTATGCCATGGCTGATCTGTCACCTTGTCCCTCTACTCAAGACATGACATGCACTGATTTCCATGAAAAAAAAAATCCCTTTTCCTCCTGGATGGCCAGGAAGCAAAGAGACTACAGTATGTGCAAAACACATGTTCCTGAGGAAAAGGGCTGATGTCAGAGAGACCCATATTGAGTAATAGGGAAGTAAAAGATAAGTGATAAAAGTAAGTGAAGGTAAGTAAAAGGACAAGAAATAACGACCAATAGTAAATAAAAAGGGCAAGGGAAGAGCTTTGTGCTGGAATTGATCTGTTTTGATAGGAATCTGCTTTGAGGGCAGAGAAAGCGTTAGACTCTTGGTCACTCCACAGCCCAGGGCAGTGGCTTCAGTCTCCATGCACTGCTTTGGTCAGACACACACCCAGGAGCCAAGGACACCATGGGAAGCAGCCAATTTGCAGACCAGCGGGCATCCAAAAGAGGAGGAGGATTCCAAATGCAGCTGGGGATAAATGAGCAGAACTGGATGGAGAATGCAATGTGCAGCTGGGGATGCAGACAATGCACCCTGCCTCAAGGAATGGGGCTCTACAAAAGGAAGCAACCAGACTTGGATGGGATTTTTTCCCCAGCTACAGTCCCATCTCTCCTGGAAATCGTTGCTGTAATGGCAATGGCTTAAACAGTCATTTCAGCCCTGAAACAGCTTTCATATTTCCATGAAAATCCTCTAAAACAAAACAACAGTAACTCAGCTGATGCAAGAGCAGCATTGTGCTTGTCCTCAACTGCAACTTCTGCAAACAAGGGAACCAAATGAAAGCAATATGCAAATGGAGCCTTATCTCTGCCCCCACGCCCCTGCAATGCACACACTCATTTGCCTTGGTATTATCTAGGAATGTCCTCCAGTGCAGCTCTGAGCTGTTGCCACACAATTAAACACACATCTGTTAAATTTTATAAACTCTTTGTCCTTGATAACATCACCCTTTTAACACTCTGCTTTTATTTAACCATCTTTAGGCCCACAGACAAATCCATCTGCCTCTTCATTCCTGACATCCAGATCCTGTTTGCAGTTATTTTACCCTTCTCTTTGAGTCTTCCAAAGCTACAGCTCCACAAGGAAACCACTGCTAATCGCAGGGTAATTCAACACAACCAACAAAGTGAAAACAGCTGGAGGGCCCAGAAATAAGAAATTCACCCTGTCCAGCCAACAATATGAAAATCAGAAATTTAATCTTCCTCTGAGAATGCTGGACAGAGCAGGCAAAGGCCTAAATGAATTAGAACTGCAACATGAACAAACATGAACTGTGATAAACTGAGAAACAGAAGACAACAGAACTTAGCCACAAATTTGGTATTAATGAATTGACAGATCTGACTTCTCCACATCATCTAAAAATTAACCAGCTCTGAAGACAGAGGGGAAAACACTGAGTCTGGCTGATTGTTTTTAATGCTTGCCTCTTGTAGCAGAGAGATTAAAAGGGATTAAATGGTGGGAGAAATTACTAATGTCAAATTATTAATGACATAATGATTAGTGTCACAGCTACTTAAATGCATAATAGAACAGATTTCTTCAGAGAACTTGCTTTCTGTGAAGAATGGCTTTGTGAAACCAATCTAAATATTTTTGTTTCTCATTTACTACAGAGCTTTGCATGAATACTCATCACAGGGGTCTTCCAAAAGGATTCTGGAGCTTCTGCATCAACTGCTGTGAAACAGAGGCTTTCATGTAGCTGGAGTTTATCTAGATAATCCAGCTTAAATGTCCTTCCTGTAATAAATATCTTGTCACTTGGGCTTCTCTCTTCCATAGCAGCGGATTGTGATACTGAAAACTGCCTGTTCACTCACCTTTTCTCAGAAAATAAAGTACTAAACACATCTCAGCCTCATTTTCTATATTACATTAAAGCATTCACTCTGGAAAAGGCAGAACATCTTTGGTCTTGGCGTTTTCCAACCAGGGAACAGCCAGAGAGGGCACATGAAGTGAGGACGTGGATGCAGTACAGAGAAACATTTCTATTTAACCAGCTCTAAAATGCCAAGCACATGGTAAAGAGAAAGGTCCTGGGCAAAAGCTAACCAGCAATCAACTTCATTTTTCCTTTTGCTGTTTTTCCAGTATATGTAGATATATTTTTTTTTAATAACAACTTTTATAAACGTCAGATATACGAAATTAAACAAACTGCCTGCAATTCAGCAACTCAGGCACAACCCACTGCTGGCATTTGTGTTGTCATTAGCAACAAAACTCAGTCACACCAAACCTCTACTCTTTACTAACCTTGATTGCTGTTATTATCCAAACAAAACCAGTGCTCCCAGGGGAGGCAGCTCATTTGTCTGCCCTGCAAATCCAGCTCCAGCTGCCTGTTCAGGATTTAATTGGAGACAATCCACAAGAAGGAGACAAGGTAATTCCCATGGCTGACAAAAACAAGCTGAGGAGGTTTTTATAGCTGCTGCCTTCCAGTGACAGTAACCCCTAAAAAGTGTGTGATTAACAGAGACACGAGCATGGGAAGAGAAGGGTGCACAGGGAGTTGGATAATCAGATCTCTGATATCAGTGAAAGATTTGCACACATGAAGGACTGGATATCTGCTGGATACTCCAAGGGCTGGAGCCTCTCTGCTCTGGAGCCAGGCTGGGAGAGCCGGGTGGTGCTCATCTTGAGAAGGAAAGGCTCTGGGGAAACCTCAGAGCCCCTTCCAGAGCCTAAAGGGACTCCAGGAGAGCTGGAGAGGGACTGGGGACAAGGGATGGAGGGACAGGACACAGGGAATGGCTTCCCAGTGCCCGAGGGCAGGGATGGATGGGATATTGGGCAGGAATTGTTCCCTGGGAGGGGGGGCAGGCCCTGGCACAGGGTGCCCAGAGAAGCTGTGGCTGCCCCTGGATCCCTGGCAGTGCCCAAGGCCAGGCTGGACACTGGGGCTTGGAGCAGCCTGGGACAGTGGAAGGTGTTGTCCCTGCTCAGTTCTGGGAGTTGGATTTCACAGCCTTTTAAGGTCCCTTCCAACCCAAACCATTCCACAATTCTTAAACCAGAACTCACAGAGTTTATGAAGTACCTGGAGCAAGCTACCCTAATCCATATATTATTATTATTACTGTTATTACTACTACTATGATTATTATTATTATTAATTTATTTTTTCTATAATGAAGAAATAAAAGGCAGGATATAACCCAAACTAAACCTTTTCTGCCTTGAATGCTAGATGTGAGTGAAGGTGAGGATGAGATGAAGCAACCTACGCATCCCTACTCCTATGAGAATCCCCTGAGCAGTCAAAACAAGGGATCTTTGCAGGGAGTGGGATGGAGATCACGCCAAAGAGCAAAGGAAAGGTACAGCGTGGAAAACCTGAGCAATAGCCATGAATGGGAACAACTGTGTGAGGGAAAACTTCCCTTTAAATCCTCTCAGAGCTGTTAACACATGAAAGACAAGAAAAAATCCTCCAATTTAACTGCAGTTAAATAGGAGAAGCTGGAATAAAATCTCCATTATGATGTTAGTAGCAAGTAGTGAAGATAAATGGAGAGACAACAGTGCCTTGCTATGGATCCCTAATTGGAGTCTCTAGTTTTCTCAAATAACTGGCACATTTGACTTCTCCCAGCAGGAGAGTATGTGTCAATAATGTAATATTTTAGCCTACTAAACCCTCCAATGATCAAAAAGAATGCTGCAAAGGCTTCAGCAGTGCAGCAAAGGACAAGCACAACTAGTCAGGGGCTGTAGACTGAGCCATATAACAAAGGATTGGCTCCTAGCAAGGCAAAAAAACAGGAGATCAAGTGAGAATGGTATTGATGTGACCCAAATTCTGCAGGAGAAGGGCCACATTCCTGGGAATGCCTTCAGCAAAAGCCAAACAAGACGTCATGCTGAGTTCTGAAATGCTCTAACCCACAAGCAATTCCATATTTTCCACTGAAATGGCAACAAAAAGCACCTCGGGAAGAGCAGGAAACTGCCCAGGGAAGAGACAGGAGGCAGCTCAAGGGCCTCTGGGTTGGGAGACAATAAAAGCTGCTCAACCTTCTCTCCCCTAAGCTCCATCTCCCACCTCTGGACAGTGAAGAGGACAGGGACAGACACTGGCACAGGGCCCACAGGGAGGGGAAAACCTTAATATTGTTCTTTGATTGCAGCCTAAAAAAATGGTTCAGTATGAACACAAAATATTTCCTGTTCTCTGTGGTATTTATAAGGGTAAAAGAGAATCTACAACTCCTTTTAAAGCAGAATATATATGGATTTCCTGAACTCCAGGAGCCGCCTGGAGCTGCTGCTTTTACACAGCAGCCCAGTCTCAGGTTTATATTTGACTGTCACTTGTGCCATCAAGTCAGAGATGTATTCAGTGCACTTCATAAAACAAATACAAGTGAAAATGAACACCTTTATCTTAACAGAGATAATGATCTTCTCCCTGTGGGATTATTGAATTGCCCTACTTATCATTCTCACTCTTCTAGGACCTGTCATAACATTCCTAGAAATTTTTCCACGAGCTTCCATGGAAATTGAGTTGCCTTCTTGGTTTTGGGGATTCTGTGTTCTCTAGCTCAAATTGGTTCTGAAATGAATAAAAGCCTTTTTTGTATACAGGGAAAAGGGTATTCTAAATATAATACTCTTTATTCTTACTTTATTTTTTTACTAAATCAAAAGATTTTTCATCTTTTAAATCTACCTTCCATTCAGTTTAACAAGAACATCATCTTTGCTCCTACCATGCCTTAGTAATGAATTCATTCCTGCAATATCCAGATCTAATTATCAGCAAAGATAAGGGACATTGCCTCCATTTTTTCCTGCTCTTTCTAGGGGTTTAGTCTGTTAAACCCGCGGACATGACACAGCAGAAAAGACTGCCAAGTGCCTGTAAACAAGAGCAGCAAATGCATCATCCCAAAGTGGACAGGCAGGGAATAAAGGACTGGAATGGACCTCTCAGGACTTTCTGTGCTCTCCCCAGCCGCCACTCACCAATCACTGCTTAAACACTTCCTCAAATTGCCAAGCTATTTATTAAAGCTAATAACAGGAACATTTTCTGTGCCTGTGCTTTCCCCAGCTCCTCTATTAGTTCCAAATAACCTCTTTCACCTCTGGAAGTTCAGTTCCTACCTCTGCTCCAGCAACTTTCCTGCTGCCTGAACAATACTGGACTTAATCATTACCTTTTGCAGCTGCCTTAAAGCCCATCCAGTGCCACCTCTGCCATGGGCAGGGACACCTCCCACTGTCCCGGGCTGCTCCAAGCCCCAGTGTCCAACCTGGCCTTGGGCACTGCCAGGGATCCAGGGGCAGCCACAGCTTCTCTGGGCACCCTGTGCCAGGGCCTGCCCACCCTCCCAGGGAATGATTTCTTCCCAATATCCCATCTGAATTTCCCCTCTTTCAGTTTGTGTCTATTGCTCCTTGCCCTATCACTCCAGTTCCTGAGGAAGAGCCCTCTCCAAGTGGTTTTATCAGTAATTCCTCACGTGAGAACATTCTTTCTGAAATATGGCAGATGCATGGATGGACAAAAGTATCTGTGAACTGTGTTGTGTTTGGGACATTTCCATTCACATTTACCTCCATCCAGTCCTGAAGCCTGCACTGCTTTCATTGCTCTCTCTGCATGCACAGGGCTGAAATCTCTTTGTCTTTCAATTGCTTTGGAAATCAATATTTCCAAACACCCAAAAAATACCTCTGATAAATTTCCTCTTCAGTCTCCTGCAGGCTTTCCTTGCACTGACCAGGCTTTTGGGGTTGCTGTCCATGCAGATGCCTGGAAATTTCCCTTCCTCTCCTTAGACTGCAAGTTAGAAACAGATTTTCATTCGTGACCTAAAGAAATTCTTGTCCCTTCCACATCCAGCTTGATTTGATCCCTTTGGCACAAATCTGAATTCACTCCTTTCCTTGGTTGCTGTGAATGCAGCCCACAGAAAAGGAAGACACTTCTATTTTTAGATGAAAGCAAAACAAAACAAAACAAAAAGAAAAAAGACCCTGGGAGTACTTTGTTCTTGACTTCCCATCTTTCTGCTTTGCTTTCTCTGCTCTAACAGAAGCTGAGGAGTTCCAGACGTGAACTACTGGAGGCTGGGATTTGGGAGCAGTAGCTTTAGAGAATTTTGTTCAAAGGAATTTGCTCTTTCCAGTGTATCCTTTTAATTCAAGCAAAGTGATTAAGTATAGGCACACTATGTCAAGAAAATTTGCTCCATATAATGCTCTCAGTGCATAAAAATAGAAAAAAAGGAAGCAAATCAATAATGATTTAAGTATAAATACAGGAAATATAAGGCTTAAGGGCAAATACTTGATATCAGAAATTTTAGGAACCACTGTGTGAAGCAGAACCAAATTTCCCAGAGAAAATGAGACAAGAGGGGAGAACCGAACCTGGGTAAAATTTGCTGACCCAAAAGAAAGGCAGCAGCTCCCAGCCACAGTGCAGAGTGCCCTGTGCTGATTGCAAGGGATGCAAAATCCTATGAGGAAAGACTTGGTGGACTCAAATTAGCAGAAATCTAAAAAAAATTCCATGAAAAAATAGCAGAGGTCACATATACTACTTAAGCCTTAGGATGGGACACCACAATTCCTGTTTTATCAGCCACAATGGTGCTTTGAAGGACCTCCACTAGACCAGGTTACTCAAAAACTCATCCAAACTTTGGCATCTTTATTGCATAAAAGATGAAATGTAACTGGAGTGTTTATGGACTTTCCCAATCATTGATGAAATATCAAAAGAGAGAAATAAAAGTTCTCAGTCAATTCCTGACTGCATTCACACAAAAATTAGTGTTAACCTCAGTCTCCCAACCTTGCCAATCTGAAATTTCAAATCTCAATTTCACCATTTAAATTAAAACTCAATTACTGCAGTTGTTAACGAAAAACAAGTGTAACATGGTTAATTATATGTGAGATGTTTGCTGATTGGGATCTGTAATAATAAATCAACTCCATTAATTTGAAGTCTACTTTTGTTCATTTTTGAAGATGATCATCCAAAATGTTTTTATCTCCTTTTTATGAGGAAAACAAAAGAAGGAAAACACACTGCGCCAAATGCAGATCCTCCTTCACTGAAGCTATTTCCTGACAGAAACCTTCTGGAGTTTCTCTCCTTGGTTTCAGGCATCAAAAATGAAATAAAACACGCTTTTAAAACTTAATGACTGTGCTATTGTAAGACTCATTGTCATTCTCCCACTTTACCAACATGTGCAGGAGAAACTTTGAAACACTGAGACTGTTTAACAAGAAAAATTAAGGTTTATGTTCTTCTTCAATTAATGATAGTATTATTTCTCTTCTATTCTAGTTTCCTCACAGTTCCCCTGGCATAATGTTGTGTTTAGGATATTCCAGTAAAACATTTACTCTAATTTTTTTTCTCCAGGACTTGCTTTGCAGCATTTCTGCAAGTCAGACCTGGGTATGAGGCTGGAAAGCAGAGGAAGAATGTGGGTTATCAATCCTGCAGCAGAGCTGGAAGTGAAAGCATTTAAAAGAAAAACAAACCTTACAAGGAAATAGAAAATTATACTACAGCTATATTATATTTTAACCTATCTCTGCACTGGATTATAGAAGATACCAGGAGTAACCCAACCTTTCCCTGCTGGGAAGACCTCAAGTAGAAAAACTCTTGGAAGCAGATCCAAGCTACCAGCTTTAAAAAGAATCCAGAAGTGATCTCTTCTGTCTCCCACTAGTGTGAACAAGGTCTTTTTACCTCCTGTGGCTTTTCCTTCTATTCAATTTTTCTTTCAGCCTTAAATCCACATTTTTTCTCCTGAGTAGTTCCAATCTGGTGCAGGCAGAGCCCTCTCAGAGGGTGGCAGTGCCCAGGGGTACAAAGACCCCACTGGAAGGAGCAAACCCAAAAAGCTCTTGCTGGTTGTGCTTCCCAAGGCTTGGAGCCTAATTCCTGTAGTCTCGAGGTCTACAGTTCTCAGCAGGTTCCTTAAATCAGCCCCACAAAGGGGCGCTCTAAACCTGGCTGTTCCCTGCCGAGTTTCAGAATTGTTTCTGAAGGTTTCCATGGGAAACTCATGGGATTCTCTGATTAGTGCTCTGCTCCTCGGGTCGTGCTCATCTGAAGAGCCAATCACCTGTTCCCAGAGCGTCCTGGCTTTGGATTCAGTGCTCTTGGTCCTACATGAGAGCTCTGCAAACAATAGCAATGATCAGGTGGTGAAAAGCCATTCCCTGTTCAGCCGTTTTGAGGCACCTGGAGCAACAGCTGCCCCTCCACGTTTGCACAGCAGTTTGCATTTGGAGATGTCAATTCTTTACCACTTTTTGCAGCACACCAGCTTATTCATTCAATTCTAATCACTTCCAACGTGACTCTAATTGCCTTTTATCATGCTAAACCTTGCTTTATTTCCTCCACCCCCCACACTTGCTGTGGATCTTTCTCCTTGCATTGAAGGAAGTTCCAGATGTGTGCTACACCTCCAAGCACCCACTCCAGGGCTTCTCCTGTGGAGGATCTGTGCCTGCACTCTCCAGGTGAATTTTGAGTTGGGATATGATTTAACTCTCGACTGCACAACACAGAGAGTTTGGACAAGCTGAAACCAAAGCCTGGCTAACTCTGTCCCTAAACAAAGTGGCGGTACCACTGGAGGACTCTTTGCTTTGCTGCTTTTCTCCTCCCAGCAAGGCCATCCTTCTTCAAAACTGAGAACAAGATATGTTCAGCAGGACTAAAGCTGCCAAAAATCTCTCTTCTTTCTCGTTTTGTGACTCAAGCTTTTAGTAAAAGAAGATACTTATGGAGGAGCCTGAAGTAAAGGTTGATGACTCGATGAGGAAAGAAGCAGAGGTGGTATCAGAGATTCCAGTAAAGATCTGGCTGAGACACCACCCCACAAGAAATAACCTAACAGAAGGCAAAATCATGAAAAAAGTCCAGTTCTCTGCTAGTTTTCTCTTCCTTAAAAATATAACATCAATCTAAGTATCATCAGTTTCTTAAAGGTCTAAAAATCATCAGGTGAGAAAATTCCACATATCCACGTCACCTTCAGCCATCCAAGTGGTCACTCCCAGAGTTTCCCAGTTACTGAACAAAATGCAAACAATTCTGTTCCACTCTTGGCAGTGAAGACTCAGGCATCCACCTCTTCTGCAGCTTTTAGAACCTCCAGGAATGACATTGACTTTGAATGCTATTAAAAAAAAAAAATTACTATTATTTCAAATCTCAATCTTACCAACTCCTACTATAAATTAGAAGGTATAAAAGCAATGGCTTGTGAAATATTAACATGAAAGATATATTTTATCAAGAGCTGACTGACTTGATGATAAACTGACTCCTGTAACCCAAATAATGGAATCTCCCTGTGGTCTCTCAGCCCTGCTGACAGTGAGAACCCCTTCTGAAGCCAGACAATGAAAATAATCGAATCTTCATTTTGCCTACTCTGATTTTGTCAGAGAACCACATAAATGTATCAAAACACCTGGATTTCCCTTATGAACTGGGTGGATATAATACTACCTTAAGAGCAAGCTGTGACTCTGGAATCTCCTGATTTTTCAAATAAAAGGAAGAAATTCAATGAATTAAACTTGCTTTAATATTAACCAGCCTTTTAGGCTGGGTGTTCCTACATAGTGATAATGAAAGCACCTCAGGGAGTGAGCAAATGGCACTGCCTGTGCAGAGAGGCCACAAGACACCAACATCCAGCAAACTTCCAAGGTCAGCAGGGTGAGAATTTTTACTTTAATACCCCTCGAGTCTAATTTTTAAAGTGTATTCACAGAACTAATTTTAAGCAATGCTGTCTCAATAATAGAATGGCCATAAACAAGTTGAGCTAAGTTGAAATAGTAATCATCTAATTCTAAAGCTGCAGTCATTTCTGCTTTGAGCGTGGTTGGAATTACACAGATCCTTTTTTTAACGGTGACTCAGCTTCACCATCTCAAATTTCCACAATGACCTGCTGAACTTTCAAATATGGGATGCAGGGAGTGTGCTCTTAATGCCAGCTGCTCATGTGGTCAATGCTGGGATCTGTTGCATCAGCACTGTTTGGCCACTTGAACAGAATAATGTGCAGGTGGTTTTTTCAGGCAGGGTCAATTTAACACCTGGTTTCAGCTCTGCTTTCAAATCATCAATATAATGTGGATGGAAAGCTGCCAGTGCACAAAGTCCCACTTGGGCTTGTTTGGGGAAAATATTTTGTGGCTGATTTATCCTTAACAAAAATATAGACATTAAAAACTAAAGCAAAGCTTGACTGGCTATTCATGAATTCAAGGGATTCAACCTCATGTCAGGGATGGGCTTTAAGGTCCCTTCCAACCCAAAATATTCTGGGATTCTGTGGTCACAAATGCACTTCAAGCAGCCTCTCCTGTGTCAATGCACCTTAAGGAGCTTGAAATGGATGCACCCAGCTGCAGAAACACCAGGCACAAATTAGTGCTCAGGACTCTCTTAAAAGCTTCTCTCCACTTTGAAGGCAAGCAGATCAAGCCATGCAAATCAGAAGTTGGAATAATGTTGTCAGAGGCTCACCTTGGGGAAATGTGGGCATTGTGCAGCTGGAATGCAGGGTCCTGATGCCATGAGAAAGACTAAGGCCAGGGAAGGTGTTTTCCTAGAGCGGATTATCAATATACAACTAAATTCAGCCTTTACCAAAGTTGCTAAAGTCTGGCACTAAATCAACTCAAAGAAAAATTGCCTGGAAAGGAACAAATGGTGCAAGCAGCCCTTCTCTTCCTCCATTAGTTTTCCAGGGAAGCCTGTTAAGACAATGAAGTGCCAGCACTCTCGTGCAGTCACTGCTCCACTGAGGGGACCTATTACAGCATCTCCACACCCTGAAAAGAGGAGGGATTGCTGTTTCTTCAGAGTTTGTACTCCACGGTTCGTTTCATTCTCAACAGAGGTTCCCTAAATTACACCATTCCTATTTTCAAGGAGATCACTAAATACTCTCAGGACACCTGTGATTAAATTTACAAATAGCATAAAATGCCTTAAGTGCTTGTGCTTACAAATGTTTTCTTCGATAAGAAAAAGAACAAATATGAGTTCATTGAGGTATATTCTATTCAGGTACACTCCAAGTCCATAAGAGTCAAAGCTGAGCTAAATGGAAAAACAAGATATCTGTATTCTGTGTTTAACCATGACAGGGAAGCTTCAGGCAGCCCTGATTTCCCCCCTGCCTGCCCACTGTAAAAATGCACCAGCTGAAGTTATGCCTGATAAAGTGCTCATTCTCCCCAGCCAGTGACATTTGAAGTCACCTGCAGGCCTCGTCCAGAGATGTCCCCAATTGTAAAACACTGCAACTTGCCAGGAGCAAAGAATGAAAATGCTCCTGTTTGTAGAACACTTGTAAACCACCCTATTAAGGCTCAGGTGCCCAGCAGCAGTAGGAGGAGGGAGGAAAACCTGAATTTCCCTTTCAAAGCCAGACAGAGCTCACACCTGTGTTTCATAAGGACATGATTTGATTCCTGACTCCTTCTGCTCCCCACAGCTCCATCACTTCCCCTGCCTGAGCACACCAATAGCTCAGCACTCACACACAGGCCCTGGAAGAGCAGCAGCTGAGACCTCTGTGTGTCCTTGAGATGATCAATACTCCTTTAGAAGGTTTGCTATGGAGCACAAGTCAGGCTCTCCAGGAAGAGCACAAGGGTTTGATATTTTCTCCTTAGACAGTGCTGCTCCTGAGATACCAGAATGTCAGAGCTCAGAGCCAGAATATCAGAGCTCCCAGCCACAAAGTGCAAGACGGGCTCAGTTCCCTGTTTTTCTTGGAGGGATTCAAAGGCACAACTCCCAGTCCTTTGTCAGGGAAGCCACCTCCAATGCAATGATGTCCTTATGACTATAAAGCATAGGAAATGCTCAGGAAAGCAAAAGGGAATGGAAGAGGGTTTAAAGGAAATAGAGGAAACCTCCTGCTTCAGTTTTGCCATGGGTGGGTTTCACGAGGGCAGGTATTTGGTCACCTGGTCTGTTTTGCTGTGCATTACAATCTTTTGAAAATACATGTTTTAACATCTTTCTGTAAAAAAAAAAAAAAATTCAGAACCTTTAAGAATTAATTACTCAAAGGATAACAATCAAAGTTGAATTATCATTCAGATGGAGACTCAAAATTCTCCAACAGCCAAGAGTATTCAGTTCTTCACAAGACTCATGATGAAAGAAATGAGATTGATTTCTCTTATCCTGGCAGGGAAAGAGGCTGGGTGCATCCTGAACTACTCCCTCAGTCCTAAAGGGGGTGTGACAACCTCCAAGGTGCAAACTGCTCGTGTGAGAGAGATTGCAGTTTTCCAAAAGCAAAAGTGCTAATAAATGCATGTATTTCACAGAGAACCAAGCAAAAACGATGGCAAAAGGTCAAAAGCTGACAAGGACCCCAAAGTTTTTAATACCCTTTCTGCCATCATTGCATTTTAACCAGCCAGTGCCTATTTTGAAGCAGGAAAGCAAACAGGCTCATCCAAGGATCTCAAATATTCCTGTTCTTTCCCCAGATTCCTCACCTGAATATGGTATCCTGCATAGAAAAGATTCCTTTCTATCAGAAACACTGGACTATTCTTTCCAGCAAATAAAACACTATTTTATCAATACAAACAATAAAACACAGTTTTATCAAACACTGACAGTGCTTAATGAATTACACTCCAGAAAAAACCGTTTGCTATTAAACCATTCAACAAATTTTAAGTGACATCAATGTCAGAAGTGAAATAATCGCTGAGTTTCAGATTGGCAGCTGATTTTCTATTTTTGCATGGAGTGGGTACCCCTGAATTTATGAACTGCACTTCCTGATTTGAAGTATCTGAAGAACTAAGCCCTATTCCCACTCCAATAAAACTGCAGTCAGGATCTCCCTTTAGCTGCCTCATGCTGTAAAATATTCTTGCATGGCAACTCTTTAGTTCCCTCTTTTGTCTACAGAATAATCGATAGAAGATTCCTGGAGGGAATCACTGAAAGAAAAGGAGTCTTTTATGAGCTCTCATTAAAGCTGTTACCACAGGAGGTTTCTCATGAAGGAAAGGGAAAGCAGAATTCTCTCTCCCTCTCTGCAGAGGCAAAATGTAACCTTAGGAGGGTTCATAAGAAAAGAAATGATGAAGAAATTGTTCCTAGGATACATGAATATGCAAAGTTGGGAACACTGAGGGAAGTGTGGTGTCTCACACAGTCACAGTGGGGTGGGCAGCACCCTCTGTCCACCAGGGATAAGGAATAATTGATAAGAAGTGTGACTTTTACAGCCACTAAGTGGCTTCTGCTCTGCTGTTCTTTAGTACAACTGCCAGTACATTTTTCTTTATTTTCCCTTTTGCTTGCACTGCCCCTCTCCTGATCCTGTGGGGATTCAGCTCTGCTATGTTTTCATTTACCAAGCCCAGGTCAAGGACTGGAAGACAAATGTGTTTTATAAAAAAAAGTGTTGTTCTATTTGGCATTGCTGAAAGGTCAGGGACACAAAACACACACACAGGGAGCTTTTGGAGGAAGCACAGTTCCCTGAACATCAGTATCACTGCCTAAAGGAATCTGCACTTCCTGCAATCCCAAAACTTAGGGAAGAAGTTGACAGAAACGATGATGTTTTCCCTCACTGGGTGACTTGTGCTTTTGACAACGCCCCTGAAAGTGGCACTGAGACTTTCCTGAGATCCATCAGGCTCTGACCCCACAGGAATGGCCATGCATAGGTGCTGCTACAGAACCACAGAATCAACTTCCAGATCAAGGCCAACCTGAAACCCAACACCACCTTGTTACAGACCACGGGCAGCCTTTCCAATGCCTGACCACCCTTCCTGTGAGGAAACACAACCGATACCTGCAGGAAAAGATAAAAGCTGACACCAGCTCAGTTTGATGTCTTTGGGTCACCCTGGGGCTGGACAAGACCACCCTGAGCCCTGGGGAAGGAAGGAACAGGCTCCTGCTGCCACCAGGGCAGGCCACCACCACCAACCCCCTCCCAGAACTCTCTGTCCCTGTCCATCTGTGTCCATCAGCCAAATGTGTGTGAAGAAATAGAAATTTGGAGCCTTAGCCAGCTCCAAAGGCAGCAACGTGGGGACAGGAGGAGGGGTGGGAACCTACAAGATGGAGAGAGATTATTTACAAGGACAGGACAAGGGGGGAATGGTCGCAGAGTGATAGGGAGGAGGGTTAGATTGGATATAATGGTGAAATTGTTCCTTGGGAGTGTGTTGAGGGACTGGCACAGGTTGCCCAGAAAAGCTGTGGCTGCCCCATCGTGTCAAAACAAACACACAAGCAAACAAACCCCAGACCCCATGAAAACCAAAGCAGAGCACCTCCAAATCCCAGAATAGAAAGCCTAAGGTTGGAAAAGTTCTCTAAGTCCTTCAAATCCAGCAATCAAATCACAAGGACCACATCTAAGATGTCTGAAGGAACTTTTAGATACATGCAAAAAGTATAAAATGAAGTTAATTTTACTCAAGAATTATTAAGGGCACCCTGAAATCAATTTTATTGTCACAGTGTCTTGGTGAACACACAATAATTCACTTACAAGTGACACTGTTGTGAAAACTTCTACCTGTATTTTCCTCAGAGTACTTTCCTCTGCCAGTCCAACAGTAATGTCTTGACCAATGGAAACATAATTTTTATTCAAAATATAGAATCCCAGACCTGTTTGGGTGGGAAGGAACCTTAAAGCCCATCCAGTCCCTCCCCCTGCCATGGGCAGGGACACCTCCCACTGTCCCAGGCTGCTCCAAGCCCCAGTGTCCAACCTGGCCTTGGACACTGCCAGGGATCCAGGGGCAGCCACAGCTTCTCTGGGCACCCTGTGCCAGGGCCTGCCCACCCTGCCAGGGAACAATTCCTTCCCAATATCCCATCCATCCCTGCCCTCTGCCAGTTTAAAACCATCTCCCCTTGACCTGTCACTGTGTGCCCATAAAAATAGTCCCTGTCCCTGCAGGCCCCCTTCAGGTACTGGAAGGGGGTCTGAATTCTCTCGAGGCTCTCTCTTTTCCATGCGAAAATTTCCACTTCTCCTTTTGTTTGTAGGACACAGAGCATCTTTGCAGCTTCCTCTGGACCCGTAGCTTTTGTTTAAAAAAGATATTTTAATATAATTCTTTTCCTTTCATAATAACAATGCCTAAAAAACCACAGCAGGACACAAAAAAGTCCCCCATCCCCATGGACATTAAAGAGTTGTGTGGCCAACTAGGTGAGAAGAGGTAAAACAGGCCCACAGGTGTTGTGTTGTCAGTGACAACAAGGCCAGCACTGAGGGAGCACAACCTCTCGCAGGTGAGCTCGTCCCTGGAGCCATCCACAGCCATGGACACAATACCAAAGGAGTCATCAGACTCGTTACATTAATTAAATATCAGTGACAGGGCTCTGGGGAAGGAGGCACCCCACACAGAGAGAGATGCAGAGAGAAATTAACACATGGGGTTTTTTCTCCTCGACATTATCTGCAGTCCTGTCTATCAAAACCTATCATGGATGTCAAACCAGGAGATGCTTCAAACATCCTTGACTGCATTTTGAAAAGTAATTAGGCTGATTTCATCTGTGAGCCACATATTGGGAGCCATCCCTGCACATGCAGCTCCACCATGGCCAGCAGCCCACAACGTCTTCCAGATCCACCCCACTTGGTGGGAATGATTTCCTGCGCTTTAAATAAAAGTTGGTGTGGGATTGCCAGCTCCTCAGTAAACAGCATTAATTGTAAACATTCATGTTTGTTCAGCCTGGAGGAGAAAAGCTTTGGGATGACAGTGGCTGTGGCCTTGCAGTACCTGAAGGGGCTGACTGGTTGAGAAAACAATTTACAAGGGATGGAGTTACAGGAAAAAGGGAATGGCTTCCCACTGCCAGAGGGGAAAATTGAGTGAGATATATGGAAAAAATTCTTCCCTTTGAAGGTGGGCAGGCCCTGGGACAGGGTGCCCAGAGAAGCTGTGGCTGCCCCTGGATCCCTGGCAGTGCCCAAGGCCAGGCTGGACACTGGGGCTTGGAGCAGCCTGGGACAGTGGGAGGTGTCCCATGGCAGGGGTGGCACTGGATGGGCTTTGAGGTCCTTCCAACCCAAACCATTCTTGGAGTCCCTATGTATTTTGGTATGCCCTCACAATTCCCATTTTTCTGTGCACAGGCACTGAAATGCCTTATGGGGAGGAGAAAAATGGAAACCAAATCTGACAAATATTCAAGCAAAAAGGAAAAAAAAAAGAGGGAAAAAAATCCCAAAACATCTGGGAATGCCAGACTTTTACCATAGCAAAATAAGGAGAAAAAAATAAAAAGAAAAAAGAAGAAAAAAATCACCACAAAGTATTTCTGCTTATTGGCTTCAACTACAGGAAAGGGAAGGGAGCTCTAGAAATGTTGGAGCTGCATGGGATGATCTGAGAATGCAGTGAAGAAAAGGCCAGCTGAGCCAGGGCTCTGGCACAGCTCATTGGAGCCAAGATGTTCCTAGAAACACCAAGAGGTGATGCCCTGAGGGGATGTCCCCAGGGAATATTGAGGAGTCAGAGCTCTTTACTTGTGTCACAGAGGTGTTTTGATAGGAAATCAAGTGCTGTGGAGGGTTCTGGCTTTGCCCATAGTGTTAAAAAAAACCGCAACATCCTGTTGGTTTGCTATAAATTTTTATCTTTTCCTTTACTCTCCCCCAAAGCATTCATTACTGATAGCAACAAACAAAATTAGACAAGAATGTGAGTCACTTTTTGGGGGAAGAATTGAATTATTTGTATTGTAAAACCTTATTTGAGAGCAGCCACAGAACTAACCCTGACTGCACAGATACTTCATGGGGCTGGGGACAGTGAACAGAGGCTGTTCCCTCACACAGGGAACCTGTTGCAGATGTGCCTCCCTCCTTCAGACAAGAACAAAGGAGGGAGGCAATTTGAAGGGACAAGTACAAAAATATCACTGAATTGCATGTGACACTTTTCAGGGCTCAGTCAAATCTCTTTTCACTTTGGTATAAAAAACCCAGCGAAATTCTCATAATGTCAAAATGAAAAACTCAGTGTTATCATGTTCTTGATCATCAGTGACATTCAAAAATGCTGTTTGAGATTCCATCAAAAGTTTCTTTCTCCTCTGTTCTTCCAAAAGTGTGTTTTAACATTTCATGGTAACAATCTGAATCTGAAAATTTTATCTGTTTTAGCAAACATTGTTAAATAGGCATTCCAAACACACTTTGGGGATAATTTCAAGTGTCCATACAGAATTTATGAAGGCAATCGTATTGATTCCTCCCCCACTTAGTATACTGTAATTTACCAAACCATTTTAAGCAGGGTCTGGTAAAGTTGTAACGCAACAAATCCTCGTTTTTTAGCTTGTAACTAACTCCATATCAATATTCCTCTCTCCTCCCTAGGCATTTTCTGAGGAAGTAAAAAAACCCTACACTTAAAGGAATGATTTCTGAAAGCAAATTAAAATATGGTTCTTACTTCATGGAATTACGGAAAAAAGTTAGAGAAACTTAACCAAGCCCAGTGTCTTACAAATATAATTCCAAGGGAGCTGCAGTTCCTGGCAGTGCAGACATCCTTAAGAGCAGAGAGTGTCAGGAGACCCTGTGTCTTCCCAGGAAACTGGAGGATATATGAGGCTGTTGAGAATTGAATGAAAGGACTGTTAAGGAGCAAAGGTGGTTGAAAGCAGAGGCAGAGAGTAAATCTTGGGTCTCAGAGCATAAATCTCAGCTCTTCCAAAGGAGGGCTACACCTTCTCTCAGTGCTTTAAGGGCATTGCTTGAGTTTCTTGGCTGTAAATATACTGAAGGTTTAGGATTGTTACTGGGGGTGTGTCCAAGTGAGGATTTCAGCAATAAAAAGCTTCAGTAACACCTCAGCAGCTGTAAAAGAGCAATGTCATTGCTTTGCACGTGCAGGGCCTTGCATGGTACAGGAGGATTTACCCCCCAATCCTCCTCCCCTCACTCCACCCCAGGGCCTTCCATGAGGGGAAAGTGTTTTGTGCCATCACCAAGATCTATGATCCCAACACTGTGCTAAACTTGCACAGAGCTTCCCTAAAACCCTCCACGTTCCAACGAAAAGATCAATTTTTTAAATTACTGCTGCTTCTTAAAGCTTTTATAGCACCCTTTTCCTGACCAGAGCATTCTGCATCCACAATGTTCCAGCTTCCAACTTGTACATGCTGAGGTGAAACCAATACGTTTAAAAATGAATCAACCAAGGCACAACACAGGAGAGAAACCTCTCTGTATTCACAATCTGTGTAGTGATCCAAGCACTTGCTGGAAAACAAGGCATCAACCACAAAAAAAAAAAAGATGTCATTGCTTTGATTGGTGGAGCTGGGAGCTGAAAGGATTGTCAGGAAGCACCTGGAGATTCCCAGGGAAACCACTGATCTATCCCCATGTTCTGCTCCTCCAGGAACTGATCAAAGCTCCCAAGTGGCCAAACACAGGGATGGGAGCCCCATTCCCAGCCTGGTGTTGTCCATGGAATTAGCAGAGCACTGGAAAGCACTCAATGCTTGTCAGGAGCAGACCTCTGCTGCCTTTGAAGAGACTCCTCTGCAAGGCTGCATTAACATCATTAAACAAATAATTAAACCCAGGCACTTCTAAGCAGTGCTACTTTGCAGATCTAAATGGGTCCAGGACAACAAGAAGCATCTCTGATTTAACAGCAAGGTCTTTTCATTTTTAACCTCAGCATTGTGCATTTGGTCCCGTCCCCATTTGAAGTTAATTTTACAATTCCCATTAACTTCAGCAAGAATGGAATTAGATCCTGACATATTTGCATGTCAAATCTCTTTTCTTCCTGTTACAGTGCTCTCATCCATGACATCTGCAATTTAATGGTACATTTTCCATGAAAAAGCAATGCTACATTTCTTTGAAAAGCAGGAGCAATGAATAACACTGGCCAAAACAGGGGATATAAATACTAAAAAACCCCTAAACTGACACTTGCAGGACTGAAACTTTACAAGGTTTTCCCTAATACGGAGAAAATTGCCCACTCCAGTGTTTCCCTCACAAATTTCAAATAAATAAAAGACTCTAAAAATGTGTCTTGCTTAACTATTGTCACCCTAAGAAAAAAAAATAAATTGAAAACCAGTGCTAATTAATTAAATATAAAAACTTTCACTAATAAAAATCAAACCTTTGAATGGCCTGTGCAGATGTGTTCAATCCAAGTTCCAACATTCAGGAAAGTATTTAAATCAGTTTGATGTAGCTAGAACCTCAAAACCAATGATGATTTTATTTCATACAGTAATTTATCTTGCAGGTTTATCTTTTTTTCAACCCCTGAACAAGTGCAGCTGATTTCTCAGTGGATTTCTCCCTCCACCTTTGCAGTCACTGTCTTGAATCATGGAGCTCACACCACAGAATGTCTCCTGAAGCATTTCTGCTGTTCCTATGAATCATTTGCAAGATTAAAAAAAAAAACATGAGACATTTCTGGACCGTACATTGATTGTTTAATTATTTTCCATTTGAAGTGCAGGCTATTTTTGGCACAGAATCTTTATGTTGGCTAGACAGAACAATTCATCTTCTAAAATATCTTGATGTTGAAAGCCAATTAGTCAGGTGACAGTATGAATGTTTAGGCTCTTTGCTAACCATGATTAACTTCTGAGTGTCTGCAATAATGTAGTGTTATTCACCAAATTAATTTTCACCTTGGTACCTACAGGCTCTGTTTTGAACCACTTCACTGCAATAAACAAATATTACTGTGCTGTTTAGGAGGTTTTACACAGGAAATGCAAAAATCCTCCCATCATTAATGCTGAGACCCAGAAAACTTCCCCAGATGAATTTCCAGTAAATCTAGAAATACATGATGGAGAGAGACTCTTTCCAAGGGATGGAGTGACAGGACAAGGAGGAATGGCTTCCCAGTGCCAGAGGGCAGGGATGGATGGGATATTGGGAAGGAATTGTTCCCTGGCAGGGTGGGCAGGCCCTGGCACAGGGTGCCTAGAGAAGCTGTGGCTGCCCCTGGAGCCCTGGCAGTGCCCAAGGCCAGGTTGGACACTGGGGCTTGGAGGAACCTGGGACAGTGGGAGGTGTCCCTGGATGAGCTTTAAGGTCCCTTCCAATCCAAACCCTTCTGGGATTCTGATTATTCCCTGATCATTACATATCCATAATCTGTTATCTGAACTATATTGCCTTTATTCTGGAATTCTGGAAGTTTATTGCTTTGATTGACCATTCCTTTGATTCCAATCTAGCCATGCTGCTGTGTTTTCCCCGAAATTATGTTATCATGGATGTCTTCCCCTGAAATAAATCCTAATTACTCCCTCAGACAGAGCAAGGCTCAGTCTCCCATCCCCTTGTTTTGCATGGCACTGGTGGCACAGAGCAGGTGGGAAGTTGTTTATCCAGCTGGCAAGGGAAGGAGCAGATGGCACACAAGGCACAGGGATCCTGTCCTCTGTCACCTGCCCCATATCCCAGAGCTGGGAGGTGGGATGCAACTGGCCAAAACCTCACAGGTCTTTCCTCCACATTTGGATACTCACAAACAAGATATTGAATAGAAATCCAGCTGAAATGTGGAGGATCATGGAATTGGTGAGAACCAAGTGATGTGACGCAAGAGGAGAAAGGGGTGAGTTAGTGTGGAGAAATCAGTGTTCCTGCAAAAGTTTCACTTCCTGTCTCTCCCAAAGTGAAAGGAAGAGCTAACAACAAAAATCAAGGACGAAATGCTGGAAGAATCAATACCTGAACATGACATTTGAAAGATGAGATTGAGAGGCAAAGAAAATTCCACGTAGATTGTCAGTTCCCTGATGTATGGCATCACTTTCCAGCATTTTGACTATATTTTTAATGTCCAAATAGGGAACGTGGATCCAGAGTTGACCTTTCTAACCACAGGGAAAGTGTGCTCATTATTTAGAAGAGAGATAAGAACCACCAGAGTCTCTGATTTGTTCTCTTAATTATGGCTATAAACTACGTTGTGCCACCCCAGCTAATTGGCACATTTCCTCAGCAGAGTAAATAGATCGTCAGAAGGCTCATAAATCAGACTGTGTTTGTAAGCAATGTGTTCATAGCAGATATTTTCTATTTTTGGACAGAAAAATCAAGCTGTTGAAATACCCAAACTGCAACTGCACTCACCCAGGTCTGGGTCAGACTCTGCTCAGATCAAAAATGCCATCACTAACACAATACTCCTCAACAATTGCATTTTGGAACCAACAATTCAAGGCAACATTTTCAAAGGTAGAAATGGGGTTCAGGCCCTCACATAACTGCTCTATGAGAAATCCTTTCCCCTGTCCATTTCAGAAAATGCCTTTACAGGATTTAGGCAATCATTGACAGCTGCCAGAGCCAGAAAATTTCCCAGACAAGAACTACAAGAGTTTCCTCAATTCCAACACTTCAACCTTGGAGGTTTTCCCCATAAGTTGAAAAACAGCTCAGCATTCAGGACGTTAAAAGTAAGTGTCCAAGGCCAGCTTGGACGTTGGGCCTTGGAACACCCTGGGACAGTGGGAGCTGTCCCTGCCCATGGCAGGGGGGTGGAACTAGATGATTTTTAAGGTCCTTTCCAACCCAAAACATTCTGGGATTCCATGGAAATTTGCCCATCATTTTTTTGTTGCATGTTTATTCAGGACCTGCTCTTATTTGCAGAAACCTCAAACATCTGGAGTGCCTGCTGAACTTTTTATTCCCTTTTTTTTGTTTCCAAAAATGCAGTCTCCAGGCAAACAAAAATCCCACAAACCTTTTCCCTCAGAGTTTGAATGAAAAGCCCTTGGCAAAGTGAAAGACTCAAAATCTGCTTCACAAGGAGCTTTAAAGTTGACTGTCTGTCTTCCTTGGTTTCTGGATTAACTGAATTCTGCTACTAATATTCCAACTGGCATTCTTTTCGGGAAGACATTTATACCCTGATGCAGGGAATCAGTTCATACTCCTTGATCTTGAGAGATGAAGCCATGCTTGGGTTAAAATGCATTGGATTAAAATCCCCCATAATTTTGGGACCTAAAACTGAGCACTACAGGTCAAGGGCTCTTGGAGAGCAGATTCTGGCTTGAAGTTCTGTCTACACAGACAAATAAAGGGGAAAAATAATAAATCTCTACTCCACTTAATAGATTAATAGTGCCAGAAAGATTTACTTTAATCCTTTAATGCACTATTATGTAGTAAGTTTGTCAATAATTCCTGGCTTGAATCTTAGGGGTTTTCTTGAAGCTTCACCTGTGCCAGTGTACCACAGGTGTATAATAAATAAATATGTACATATATATATGTATTAAATGTCCTTAAGAAATTTGTCCCTGCCCTTCATATCAGTCATTAGGCTACTGCAGAAGATACATACACACACTATAACATTGTTCCATAAATTCCTGCTAGTGATTAAAGCCCAGCCCTTTTGTTTGCAGTTATGCCACAATTCCTTCTAATTAAAATGGAAAAGTAGAAAAAAAAAAACAAAACTAGGTAAGCAACCAGCAGATGCAGCAGAACTCCAGCTGTCAGGCCACCAGAGGACACGGTCATATCATTTTCAAATAGGAGGAAACTAATTTTTGCTTTAATGCTAGTAAATCAAATCTAGATGGATAGAACAACTCTTTACAGAATCATGGAATGATTTGGGTTGGGAAGGGACATCAAGGCTCATCCAGTGCCACCCCTGCCATGGTCAGGGACACCTCCCACTGTCCCAGGTTGCTCCCAGCCCCAGTGTCCAACCTGACCTTGGGCACTGCCAGGGATCCAGGGGCAGCCACAGCTTCTCTGGGCACCCTGTGCCAGGGCCTGCCCACCCTCCCAGGGAACAATTCCTTCCCAATATCCCATCCATCCCTGCCCTCTGGCACTGGGAAGCCATTCCCTGTGTCCTGGCACTCCATCCCTTGGAAAGAGTCTCTCTCCATGTTTCTTGTTGCTCCCTCAGGCACTGGAATGCCACCATTTGGTGACTCCAAAGTTTGTCCTCTCCAGGTTGAATAATCCCAGCTCTCCCAGCCTTTCCTCCCAGCAGAGCTGCTCCATCCCTCTGATCACCTCTCCATGTGTAAGTCCCATGCACAGCCATTAAATGTGAGAAACATGTGGCGATATTAACAGAGCATCTGAGAATTGTCTAAGGCTTTTCATCACACACCCAAAAATAACCCCAAATAACATCAAACTAGGATCCTGAGGATAACAACAGCAAATCCCACCCTGCCTACAAAGCCAGAGTTGCTGACCAAGCAGTGCCCTGTCCAAAACCTCACCCACAGCAGTTACAGAAGAACCACCTGTGCTTAAGCTCTTCCCAAACCAAGCAGCACCTCCTGCCTCAAGCCAGATCCCTGAGCCCAGGGCAGCTCCTGGAGAACATGGCAGCAGTGAGCTCAGTCCCAGGGAGCAACATCTGACTGATCCTGGGCACTGAGTGCCCACAAAGCCCTGCCCACACCTGATCCATTACTGACCTTTAACAGACCACAGAAAACTAATGCAAAGTAGTCATCACATGATCAGAGACTGCTGCTGTCAGGTGCTGGAAGATGAAGATGTTTTAAATCCTTTTACAGTCACAAAAAAAAATGAAAGTAAGAAATTTGCTTACTCTGGTTTGATCTGTTGATGCTGGCAGGTCCATAAAATACGCAGAATCAGACTTGCAGGCTCTTATTTTCTATACATTTGCATCAATTTATACATGGCCTAGATAACAAAAATGGGACCTGCACAAGCACAACTGTTCTAATGTGAAAGCATCTTGTGTAAAGCAGGAAGGGAGCTCCACATTATGGAATGTAGGGTATGTTTTAGAAAGTCAGTCCTGAGAGAACCAGCTGAGGGAGCTGGGAAAGGGGCTCAGGCTGGAGAAAAGGAGGCTCAGGGGGGACCCTGTGGCTCTGCACAAGTCCCTGCCAGGAGGGGGCAGCCAGGGCGGGTCGGGCTCTGCTGCCAGGGAACAGGGACAGGACAAGGGGAAAGGGCCTCAAGCTGGGCCAGGGGAGGCTCAGCTTGGACAGCAGCAGGAATTTCTCCATGGAAAGGCTGCTCAGGCCTTGGCAGGGGCTGCCCAGGGAGCTTTGGAGTCCCCATGGCTGGAGGTGTCCAAGGAAGGGCTGGAGGTGGCACTCAGTGCTCTGGGCTGGGGACAAGGTGGGCATTGGGCACAGCTGGGACTTCGTGGGCTGGGAGGGCTTTTCCACCCTAAATAATTCCAGGCTCCGATGTTTGGTTCCAAATTAACAATATCCAGTCAATCCAACATGAGATAAAAGGATATAAGCATGGAGAAACAGGACATGGAATTATGAGGTTTTCTGCTCCAACCAAATAGTTTGCTTCACAAATGAACACTTTCTGCTCTTTCTGAATGTGCTAAAATACACACACAGATGTCCCTAAGCACTTCAGCTGTGCCTCAAGGGCTGTGCAGTGGCACTGCACTCAAACAGGTCAGCACCCATGGTTACAGTGAGATGTAAAGCCCCTCTAACAGGTAAATGAATCCTTTTTTAAGTAGTAATTTGATTTAATACAACCATTTTTTGAAGGTGTGGGCTTTGCTCTTGCCCTACAGCTCTGGTGTGAGGCACTTCCCTCAATAAGTGGAGTGCATACCTTAAGTGATCCAGGTTATAAGAACTCATCAAAGGAATATTCCAAGCACTATTTTACTCATCAGTTCCAAGCACTATTTTACTCATCATCTTGGGTGGCTCAAGATTCCCAATTTCCCTTGTTAAGCTTAAGAGAGCACTTGAATTGTTGAGTTCATAGGAAATTGTTCTTAGGTCAGCTACAAACCCTGGCTATGGCTGAGCATTCTGAATTAGAGAAATTTAACAAAAAATAAGTATCAGTTCCATGTGTTCTGTACAACGTGAACATCTGAGCTGTGAATGAAGACCGAATCACCTTTCCTGGGCTAAAACCACTCTCTGTGGCTTAACTCACAGCTGTCAGTGCACTGTGCCCATTTCAGTTGTGACTCTCATCACAAGAAATGATCAGTCATCTTCCCTTCCCTTCCCTTCCCTTCCCTTCCCTTCCCTTCCCTTCCCTTCCCTTCGAATTGGAATATTTGGATTTGAGTTCACAGTTCTATTAAAACCACCTCAGCCANCCCTTCCCTTCCCTCCCCAACTGTGCATTCACATGCTGAAGCAAAATTATGTATGTTCATTCCAAAATCTGAACAAAGAGGGAAGATTAGAAAAGACTGAAAAGCAGAAACAAGAATATGCTTTTAGCTATAAGAAGAAACAAAGCAAACAGGAAAATCATTCCTCATAAGATTTGCAAGGAACTTTCCTGGTGTTTTGGCATGAGAAGGTCATTGCCTGCTGTAGAAGTGCAGGCAGAGATCCCACAGGCCCTGGCTATAGAATATTTTTAAATTCTAAAGACCATCAAGGAAAAAACCTTTGATGGATTTCTGCCCTGCACCTTTTCCTTGTGCAGGCAGTAAATACAAGAATTGGATCTCCTGCTGTGCTGCCCTGGTGGTAACAAACATTTCCACTTCTGACAGGCCTTTGACACTTTATGCAGCTGTCAAGTGGGCTTCTTCCACACATCAGATGCCCAAGCAAGCTTGTCTGCAAGAGCACACTGAACCATTCCAAACCTCTGCCAAATATCAGCAAAAGTGCCTTTTCCCAGCACCATTTTCCTGTGCATTGCACTGAAAGGGGTTGATGTAAAGACTGATCACCCTGCTTTGAAATTATTCAGGGTTGCACTTGGCAAGATCTGACAGCATCTCAGGCTAATCTCAGAGCCATGCAGTATTTGTAAAGACTCCACAAAGAAAATATTTGAAAATCATTGAAATCAATGGTTTTGTTAAAACATGAGGAACAGAAGCTCAATTTCAGGCTGACATCAACGACTCTCTGCTTAATGAGTGAAAACATCTTACCTGGGTGGGCTGATACCCAGTGTCCTTAAATGCATGTACCAAGGGCAGGTTCAGTTGTGATGTCCTTGCTAAGACCTGTGACATGGGCCAAAGACTACAAAGACTGTTGTGGAACTGGCAAACTGCATCAGCCCCAACTGAGCATGCCTAATGTCAGGGAAAAGAAGGGAAAAACAATCCCTGATCCCTCCAGGTGACTGCAAAGTGCATTCACAGAGGAGAGTGTTCACTCCTGGCTCCCCACAGCACCAAGGGTTAACAGCATTCACCTCAAGCACACATACAAAGGCTAAACACCAGATTTTCACCCTTGTATTTTCCATTTCCCTAGTGATTTCAGATGTTAATGCCTTTTTCACATTCTTTAAACACCGTGTGTAGCACTGAGCACATTTAAAAGCAGGCTGGGGCGCAGAATCCCAGGGAGAGATCAAACACTGCCCTCACAGAACTTGCCTTTAATGGACTTAATGCATTAAACAGGCTAAAAGTGCCCTGGTTATGAGCAGCATGATGTTACATCCAGGCTGTTTCCCCCACAATACGGAACAGTTTGGATTTAGAGTGTTACGTAGCAAAAAACAACCAGCCAGAAATGCCAACCACAAATCAATCTCAGTGAATATTTTTTTCAGTCTCATGGCTACGAATTGAAAAGATTTCCAACTCCTGGACCTCCAAAGAGAGTTTTGGGATGTTTTTATGCTTTTTTTTTTTTTTTTTAAATCTCTATCAGGGAAGGACATAAAGTTGCTCTGTACAAGGTACTCTGATGTAAAAGGAGGTCAAGCTCCAGCAGCAACATGATTTTTATTGGTGTCAGTGTGCAGATAGTCCTGAGAGGGCCACAAAAATCCTTAAAATGTAAACACAGGCAGGCTTTTTGTTGTAAAAGACACTCTGTTGAAAATCTTCCCCAGATATCCAGGATGTGAGGATTTAATATGAGATATCCAATAAATTGGCACCGAAACAGAAGAATTTGCATTTCTGTAGCACAACAAGATAATTCACTGTTTTTCTAGAATGCCTGGGACAGCCCAGACATTCCCTTTGATTTCATCAATTTTTTGAGCACAACAAATCCAAATAAAACTATAGAAAATGTAAAATCTGTCACCTCAAGCCAGATGCTGTTCCAGAGACAGGCTGGGCTTCTTTTCTGGCTCTCTAAGGCAGAAAACCCTCCTGTAGATGCTATCACCCATCTCAAAGCCTGACTTCTTCACAGGTTAATTTACTAAACCTGACAGAATACACTTGTCAGCTTCATTTCAATGGACACTACCTGACAATTCCCACATGGAATTAGGGAACTGAATCTTGAAGGGGATGTAAAATCACAAAAAAAATGATGAAGAACTTGTCAAGTCAAATCATGCAGGCCCAGAGCTCACAAAGGAATAAGGGTGCATTGACTAAATCAGCTTTAGCTCCCATGATAACTGAGGCAGTCACTGAGCCACTGCCCCTGTCAGTGGAGGGAAAATGTGCTTCCATGCTTTTGGAATACCTGGAAACTTTAGGGAATGCAAAAAGCCAAAAAACCTTACTCTTCAAACCCTGCTCCCTCCACTTAGTTATCACATTAAGAAAATAAATGCCTGTTAAAAGCATGAAAGAAGTAATCAATATTTTCAATTGAGGTAAATCCTCCTGCAATATCCTGGACTGTTCCTACTGTAAGCTTAGAAAAGAGTGAGGGATATTAATAATTTCTAAGAATTCTGTCAGATTAGAACAATATAGAATTTCAGTAGAAATTACTTCCATTCCTTAGGAATTATTGGCTTGATAGATTTAGTTCCTCTTTAAACAGCTGATGTGAAAGAGAGTGAGGACTTCTATTGTGCAAAACCAGATTTTTACCTTCAGAAACACAAATAGTCCCACTAATGTCAGTGTTTCATAAAATTTAGGCCCACACTGCTTACATGGATGCATAAGACTGAAGTTCAATGTGCAGCAAGGTGGAGAATGGAATCCCTTGAGTTCCTCTTCCACTGATTTAGAGGAATCATCAAAGTATGAGAGAAAAAGGCATAAGCAGAGACTGTTCTTCTGAGTAATAAAACAAATATCATTGAGATAAAAATTCTTCTTTTTTAAAGCCTGGCAAGAAGTCCTGGCTGTGCACCAGATGTTCATAAAAATCAAGAGATTGAATATTTTCTGCTATAGGCAGGAGAAATTAACAGTGTAAAATAGGAAAAGAAGTGGAGCTTCTCATGTGCAGGAAAATGACGGGAGGAAGAAAAGCAGGACAGGTGGAGATGGACAAGGGTGGGAGTGACTGGAAAAGGGGGAATGGCTTCTTACTGCCAGAGGGCAGGGATGGATGGGATATTGGGCAGGAATTGTTCCCTGGGAGGGTGGGCAGGCCCTGGCACAGGGTGCCCAGAGAAGCTGTGGCTGCCCCTGGAGCCCTGGCAGTGCCCAAGGCCAGGTTGGACACTGGGGCTTGGAGCAGCCTGGGACAGTGGGAGGTGTCCCTGCCCATGGCAGGGGTGGCACTGGGTGGACTTTAAGGTCCTTTGCAACTCAAACCATTCTGGGATTTTGAGATCCACTGAAAATGCTGTCTGAGATCTGCTCCCCAGCCCTGTGTAACTTCGCTTCCTCAGCACAGAGTTCCAAACCTCTGGAGTGCCTCCAAAGGGCTTTTTCCAAAGGGAGGAAAGGCTGGATAAAGCTCCTAGCCAGGATGTCCTTTCACCTCCCCTCTGGCAGCAGATGCAAGATGAGACCCCAGCCCCTGCAAGGTTTGTGCCTCCAGGGGATGTGTGTGCCTGAGTGATGCCTCAGCAAGATCCCATGCACAGCAAAAAGGAAGAGATATTCCAAAGGAAAATGTGGGGGTTCTTGTTAATTTTCCTAAAGCAGGGTAAAGTACACATGATCAAAGTGTTTCTTTAAAAACATTAAGAATAACTCTGCTGAAATCTTCCCATCTTCAACTAAATGAAGAAGATACTTCCCCAAAATGTTCTTGAAAAGTTTTTGCTTCAACTCACAAGCTATGGTTTATTCCCAGATCCAATGTTTCACATCTTTGGAGCATTATCCAATCTATTTTAAACATGCAGGCCAATCCTGAAATGAAACCCGGGACTTTTCATATCTGCAATTTTTGTTTAATAGACATTAATACTAAATGTTCTCAAATTTCCTTTGGTTAATATGAAGATAAAAAAGTATTTGATTACTTAATCACATCTACCTTTTGAAACTAAAACCGAAATTTGGCATATTTTTAAAATACTTTCGGTCTAGTCATTTCTATTATCAGCTAATAGCAATTCCCAGCTCTGTGAACCAAGACCAGCTTATTCATCTGGAAATCAAGAAATTGGATCAAATATAATTTTATTTTTTTTAATAGAAGCAGAAGAGGAACTGAGAAAAAAATCTCTTGCTGTAATTTTTTACAATTATGTCAGGAGATGTTTCTTTGCAGCTAGAATGCTTCCATGGGTATGGAAGTAGGTGGTTATATGTGGAAGGAAAAGTAAGAGAACATAGCCCTCTGTAATGTGACTTAGAAGAGAAAACTGAAGACATTAATTTGTTTTATTTTTCTGAAATAAGAGAAAAATTAAGATATTTGGAGCATTTCTAAGATCTGCTTTGTCTACAAGCTTGTGTGGGTTTAGTACCACATCCACAGGAGGAAATACATGGAATTTTTTATTTCAGTGGTTTGGAAGCTCCTCAGGGTCCTGTGTTCATTTTTATTAATTCAGGTTGTACCTAAAGATCCCCATGGAGACCAAGGGCAGAGCCAGCCTGGGCTGTGGCCCTATGGCAAAATTCATGTCTTCTCAATACAGGCAAGTGGGAAAACTGGTTTGGGATGAGCATAGATGATAAAGGTCTGTAAGCAGATGATGATGGGGATAATATACTGGGATTATCTCTGTGGTTTATGAGGCAAGTGCTTTGGGAGGCTTGGAAGAGCAATACAATAAACAGGGAACCAGCAGGGAGGCAACACAATGTAAGAGTTATCTATAGTTGACATATGAAGTGTGTTCCTTCTTTGCCTGTTTGTGAATAATCAGGAGTTTTTAAGGCTATACAAAATTCTATATTGTGCTTTTAAATGGAATTAGGATGGCTTTATATCACTTTTCCTTCTCTTTCAACTACTGCAGGTTCTCCATCTTTCACAGGATTTATCTTCCCAATGTATTTTTTTTCTCCCACTGAAATGAAGCCTTCACTTTGTGATGGAGTGCTCCATTCCCTTGGCAGGGCTGTAGAAATACTTGAGGCTTTCAGAAGTACTTGAATATTTCTTATCCATTAGAAGGTATTTCCCTTCAAAAAGGCTGTGAGGACCAGGAATTTCCCCCTGCCTTCACTCCAAGCAATCCCACCTTGCACTTCCTTTCAGGAAATCAAGCTCCAGCTGAGTGGTGGGTTGTCTTTTTAGCCAGTTGTTGCTTTTTAGAGATTTTTCCAGAAACACGTTCCTCTGATGAGTGAAGTTCTAATCTTGAAATTCACTGTAGATTCATTCAAGGAAATAATTTTCCATGTGTTTCCCATGATAAGCAAATGGTGAAATTATAAATTAGAACTTTTTTATTATAACTGTGGTTGCTCTGACCTAATTTGTATTGTCCACACTCAATGCAAAGCTCACAGCTATAAAAGGCCTTCAGATATTCAACACTTTAATTTATGAAGAGTTTAATGGGGCTATTTGATCCTTGGATATGGGATGTATTCAGAAGAGGTTGGAGCAAAGCAATTGGATAAGTTGTGAATGACAAAGGAATATTGTTCCAGTCCTGCAAAACCCCACAGATTTGGGGCCACAGCATATAGGATCACTGGGTTTTCAATCCCCTTCAGAAGGTTCTGGATTTTCCACCATCCCATCTCTGATTAACTTGGGATGTTCCCAGTGCATAACAATTCTGATTTATCTGTTCAAGCAATTGGTTCAGCTTTTGGAACCAAAAAAGCCCCAATTTTTCCACCATGAAATATGTGACCACCCAGCCTTCAACAAGTCTTGTCTAAAGGAACAACAAGGTCACCTGGAAAAGGGGGCTTTTGTTTTGAAAATTCAGTATTTATTGGCTGTTGGACCTTATATTAATTGTCATTATTTCGGACTGCTAAATAGTTCTGATTATTTAAAACATTAGGTCAAATATTAGTTTAAAAATATGCTACGGAAGATTTTTAAACCAGTCAGGAGAGACAGACAAGCTTTACTGTCTTATTTCTTCTACTTGGTAAAAAGTCCAGACATATTTCATGCAGGATATATTGTGAAATCAGTGGAAATTGTCTGGGGTTTGGGAAATTAATCCAAGAGCGTACATCCCTGTGACTCTGGCACTCAGAGATTGTTTCAGCCCCTGCACGTCAGCCTTTGAAGATCAAAAGGCTCTTAATTGCATGTAGTATTTCAGGTGTCTGCACAAAACACAAAGCAAAGTTAATAACATTTGGAAATTGATGCTGGGCTAAGAGACCTTCATTTTATCTGATGGAAGCTCAAAAGCTTTTGGGTGTCAACAAGATCATTAAAGAATTAATCTGACATTTTGAAAACAGTGATATTAAAAGATGTGTGTTAGGATGCAGTTGTAAGAAACTGAGCTTCAAAGGAGTTACAAAGGACATGAAAATGATTAGCAAATGTTATTAAAATATCACAGATCTTATGTGGCTGCAGGTGTTTGTGTTGCAGTTATTTTTAATAGAGGAAATGACTAGAAGTCTGCAAAAAGGACTGCTTGCTTTCAGGGCCAGAGATTGGCATAGTATGAGAAAAAAACCCATAGTATGAGAAATCCTATCTAGTATTTTCTTGTCTAAAGCAGAAAACATTGGCTTCAGGAACATTTTGGTAACTCCTTATATTCCAAATTACCTGAAAGCTGCAGTTACTGGGGACTAGGGTGAAATAATTGTAACATATCATTCCAAGGGTGTTAACAGACTTAAATAACAGCACTGCTACAGGCTGTACACTTATTTTCATGACAAAATTATCGGTGATGTCTTCCCAAGAGCTGACAGTTCCCAATATGTTTCCTTTTACTTTAGGATCGTTCCTTCATTTCTAATTAAAAAGGAGGAAGATGTTGGTAAGTGCTGAACTTCCTCCCAGGGGATTGCATTTGTACTTCTGAGGGGTTTCTTACTGTGAAACTCCTGCTGCCTTTGACGATGGGCACATGAAGAGGAGTTTGCACGATTGTGGAGGGAAAAAATTGTGTCTGGTTTCTTCCTGTTGTGCTGTATCATTCAGAAAAAATGATGCCAAGGGGTATGATGCAGTGGGTAGGCAACAATGCCGGAAAAGAATTCCTTGGAGTTTGTAGGCTGTTGGTTTGTACTAAAGGAGGGCTGGGCTGGCACTTTTTTGGTACTTTCTGTACTTGAAGCAGAGATTCCCTTCCCCTGACTGTTTCTTGTGTGACTCCAACAGGCTCACGTGTTTCAAACATGTGAAGACCTGCCCTGACTGGTTTTTTGTGTGACTCCACCAGACTCGTGTGCTTCAAACGTGTGTAAAATGCCCCTGTTGTCTCAAGGTGATTTTATGATGATACTCTATCCCCTGATTGTGTGCTTTATGCCCAGAACTGGCTGCTGTAGCTTTGAGGTGCGTCTGGAGTAGGGGCAGCAGCCTTGGGGCTCTTGCATGGCTTTTGTTCAAAGCCCTGCTCCTGGGCCTGCACTCCCGGGCCTGCGCAGTGCGGAGCAGATCCGCGGTTATTTTGTACCTTGGTTTTTTTTGTTAGCTTAAGCAAGAAGTTTTTTTCCCCCTTTCCCTGGCCTGGAGAGACTGCAGCAGCAATCCTTGAGAGACTTTTGTTTTGTCTTGAACTGTTTGGTTCGGTTTTAGTCTGAGATCAGATGATTGCTGGGAGAAGGTCAGCTGGGACCTGTGGGGAGCTGCGGGAACCACTCTGCCCAGCCCAGACCTGGGGAAAAGCTGAACCAACAACAGAAAGGTCACCAAAATCCACCAGTTTCGTCTGCTGTGAGGGGGAGACCAGCGCCACAAGTTCAGCAGGTTCCCATCTGTTTTGTCCTAGCTGCTGCATGAACTTTTCCCTTGCCCAACACAAAAACCCAGTGCTGTTCTGCTCCCCCACCACGTGGTCAGTCAGTTTGTTTCTTCCCCTGGCATTTTGGCTTTTTTTGTTCTGCTGTGGCTGTGTGTGTATGTGTGTATGTGTGGTGGGGGGTGGTAGGTAAGGTTCTGGCAGTTCAATATCTAGCATTTATTAATTTTTTTTCCCCATGTCATACGGGCACTTTGTTTGTCAATAAACAGTTGGGTTTTTTCACTTTCACCCACTGGTATTCATTTTCTCATTGGCAGAAAAGGGATTGCTGAAGCCCTTTAGAGGAAACAATCATTCCAGAGAATTTTCTCCTAAGTTTGTCTCTAAACCGAGACCTGTGAAGGTCACCAGAGTCTTCAAAATGCTTTTTCCAGAGGTGCTTGGAAATCCAGATAGGATGGGTTTGTGGACAAAAGGACCACAGCACAAATCCAAAACACAGCCCCGTTCCAGCCGCTAGGAAAAAAAAGGAGCCCTACTCCAGCCAAAACCAGTACAGGTACCAAGGCAATGCCCATCCCATTACATGCTGGAGATTCTGTCATGCAGAGTAAGAACAATGGCTGCAATTCTTTACCCCACTCCGGCTCAGGGAATGTCAGATTCCAGCAGCTGAGAGGCTTTCCAGAGCTGAGTGTTTTGCTGATGTATTTTCTTTGAATATTTCTTGCTAGTTCCATGTATTTACATTTAGTTATGCTTTCCTTGATAAAGTTTTTTAGTTATTTAAGGGAAACACTCTCCCCTAAACTGCAAGATAAGGTATTGTGAGGAATGCTGCATGGGCATTATTCAAATCCAAGTAACAAGCAATTAAGTTTTATCTATTTTTCCCATGATGTGAGCTGCTACAGATACCTTAGGAGAGTTACGGAAAGGAAGATTCTCACCTGTTCATAAAATCCCAGACTGGTTTGAGTTGCAAAGGACCTTAAATCCCATCCAGTCCCACTCCTGCCAGGGGCAGGGACACCTTCCACTGTCCCAGGCTGCTCCAAGCCCCAGTGTCCAGCCTGGCCTTGGGCAGTGCCAGGGATCCAGGGGCAGCCACAGCTTCTCTGGGCACCCTGTGCCAGGGCCTGCCCACCTCACAGGGAGGAACAATTTCTTCCATATATCTCACCAAAATTTCCCCTTTGTTTGAAGCCATTCCCCCTTGTCCTGTCACTCCATCTCTTGTCCAAAATCCCTCTCCAGCTGTCCTGGTCAAGAGAAGAACGTGATGGGGATACATTTTGCAAATCATCCTGCAGATAGCTGTTTGCTTTGTCAGCAGCAATTGGGAATCAAGGCGAAGTCTTTCTCTTTTCTGCTCACCAGGAAAATACACAATTGCTCTGTTTTTCTTGTCTGCAATGGCTCTGTGTTCTGTGATGACTTTTGTCTTAATTGTTCTTTAAGCAAGCAAAAATGTCCCCCTGGATGGATAGCAGAACTGGATAGGTGGAGGACAGTTTTCACGTGTTATCAAACACGTGAATAAGCAGGTGTCACAATGAACAGAGAGGTGAGAAAACAAAACATGGAAAGAATTATCTATTAGTATAATTACCAAAAATGTTGATCCATAGCCCTGTATTTCCTCTATTTCCTTTAACATATTTGTTTCCAATTTTCCACTCTAACAGCTTCTGGTATAGTGTGAGGAATGACGATGTGGTACTGCACAAAATGGTTTAGTGAACGTGGTGGTGATAGGTCAAAGGTTCGACTTGACAATCTTGCAGGTCTTTTCCAACTTTAGTGATCCTGTGATTCCATGAAATAAAATGGCTCTGTCATTCTGCAGCCTAAGAACCACTGGAGGACTGAGTGCCACCCATCTCCAGAGCATCACTAACTGAGGAGGGAAAGTGCCCATCAGGAGAATTTCCAATGACAGAAAAATTTTCACAGGGGCTTCACTGGTAAGAAAAAATGTTCAGCAGCCTTTAACTTCTGCCAAGAGCCTGTTGGCATTTAAATAAACAAATACACCTATGGACTTACAAATAATCAGTCAGGGATTTGAATGCTGCTATCAGAAACTTTATTTCCTGGAGGAAACTCTGATTTATTTTATAACTCTGATTACCTAAAGTAAATCAGAGTTATAAAAATGTCTCAAGTTACCATTTTTTCCTTTAGTACTATAAAACCCTAAAAAGTTAATCCAAAAGGCTGTGACAGAAAGAAAGCACACATTTTAAGACCCAGTTTCTCCTCTCTTTCATTTTGGTTTAAATACAGCTGTTATGGTGCTTCCATGGGAGTTCCTACTTCTCTTCCAAGCACCTGCTTCCAATTCTGCTGCCATGAAAAATTCCAAAACCACATCATATCATTGGCAGGACCACCCACTGCAAGTTTATCCACTGCCTTTAACTGTGTTTCTCTAAAACGCTCCCAAAGTGTCTAAGTCCAACCTGAACTGGCTGGAAATCTGGAAAGAGCTGATAGTGATGGCCTAGGAATGCAGCTGAGAACACCAGGCTGGAGCAGGGAATAGACACAGAAAAGAGACATGGAAAATGGATTCTTGTGCAAATCAGCAGCTAGAGAAGTACTCACAGAGAATGGGAAAAACAATCAGATGGTTAAACTGGGAGGCCAAAGAAAAACAGTAATATGTGAACAGAGGAAAACAGTTTGAAGACCTTGCACCTGTCTTTACAGGAGGACTTGGACTCAATACTGCCCAAGACAAGAAAATGATGTCTACAGCTCACTGGAGTTCTGAACATGGGAGAAGTGCCACCAAAATCTTGTGTTTCACTACAGGACATTGTTTGCTCCTGCTCTTACACATGGCAGAATGCAGATAAGCACAGGGAGAATTTCATCAGAAATTGCTGTGATACTGCCACAGAATCGGAGCAGCTGGGAACCCCAGGATTGGAGCAACATGGTTATCCAGTCACTTATCCTCTCTGCCACTGCTAAACTCCAGAACAAACCAGAACACTGCACTGGGCCTTTAAAATACCAGCTTAGGACACAAAACAGTGCATGAGATAAAACCTCCCCAAGCCCCCACAACATCTTGTGCTGCATTCACAGGTGAAGTTTCCACTGTTTTGCTCTGAGTGTTGGTTCTAAGCTCCCTCCTTCCCCAGCAGCTCTGATTTACAAACCTCTGCAGGAGCTTAGTACACATCATAGTGATCTGCTAATGTTCCCTTCCTTCCCTTTCCCAGCTCTTTGGCAAAGGGCTCCCTCACCTTTAGCTTATTCCCTTGGGAAGGAGAAAACCATGTCATTTCCACAGAATCACTCAGGTTGGAAGGGGACACACTGCGCAGCTGGTTGCAGCTCCCTGCTCCAGCAGGGCCATCCCAGAGCACAGGGCACAGCATTGTGTGCACCCAGCTCTGCAACAGCCCCAGGGAGGAGAGCCCCCAGGCTCTCTGGACAATCTGCTCAGGGCTGGGCAGTGGCCAGGGCAGAAGTTGTGCCTCCTGTGCAGGGGCAATTGCTGGGCTCAGGCCCTGCCCGTGGCTCTGGTGCCATTGCTGGGCCCCCGCAGCAGAGCCTGGGCCCTGCTGGAAGCCCTCCCTGCAGCCAGGGACAGCCAGGCCTGAGGGCCCCTCTCAGCTGGGGCTCCTCTCCAGGCTGAGCAGCCCCAGCTCCCTCAGCCTTTCCTGGGCACCGAGATGCTCCAGGCCCTTCCTCAGCTGTGCAGCCTCCGCTGGCCCCGCTCCAGGAGCTGCCTGGCCCTGCTGTGCTGAACAATTTCTATTTCAGGGGGTGGGGGACACCTGGTGCACTCCATAAGGTGACAGCTAGATTTTTGCTGGTTGGGAAATGACAAGTTTTGTAGCGTGGGGAGATGGCAGAGAGAAGAGATATCTACTCAAATACCAGAGTTATTTTGACCATGAAGGAATGCAATTTCATCTTTATCTTTTCTACATTCTGCTGGAATCAAAAGGAGAATTAACAGGCATTGTTTGATTTCTTATTTCTTATTGTGTATTGATGTGATTATCCATTATACCCAAGGCAAAAAGGGAGTCAACTACATTTGTAGTTGAACAAAATGTTCTATTCCCAAATACCCACTTAAGCAATATGCACATGGAATAAGGCAACAGCATTTGAAATACTGCAGATTATGACCACAAAATCCACAGATGAAATCCAGTTCCACATCAGAGTGGCAAAGCGTTAGGATGAAACAGCTGTTAAATATTTCAGCAGGACTATTATCATAGAATCACAGAGTGGTTTGGTTTGGAAAGGACCTTAAAGCTCATGTGGTGCCACCTCCTGCCATGGGCAGGGATACCTTCCACTATCCCAAGGCTGCTCCAAGTCCCAATGTCCAGCCTGGCCTTGGGCATTTCCAGGGATCCAGAGGCAGCCACAGCTTCTCTGGTCAAAAGAGATGGAAAACCTGTTTTTTTTCCTTGCTAACTGAAATTAAGGATACTAAGGGTACTATTCTGTGTTTCCATTAAATTTTCATATTCAATTGTTTGTAAAAGCCTAGAACAAAAAAGTTCTTGAAGTACATTAGGATGACTCTTATGGAAATCCAATATAACAACTGAAAAAAACACAGAGAGAGAATTATACTTCTAATTTACTCTTGAGTTCTTTAATTGTGTCTTCTGTAAATTTTAATACATATTTGTTGTTCATATTTCAGAAACAGGCATTTGAGCACAGCGAGGGGTGAGAGGGTGCAAGATGCTGCTTGGAATTGTGAGCAACACCAAGAGAATAAAAACCCCTTTCCACACAAACAATAGATGTTGAGAACAAAGTGTTGCCAGGAGAGACCAAAGCCAGAAGAGCTGTACAAGTAAAAGCCTCCAGGTCTGCCTCCTTCACGCACCTTTAAAAAGGAGAGTTAACAGTTCATAAGAACAATAATAAAAACCTGGCCAGGAGCCCAGGGCTTCAGAACTGCTGCAGGTTGTGAGAAGTACCTTATACTATGGGAAACCACAGCAGGAATGGGAGATAAGGAGGAGCCAGAGCAAACAGAAAACAAGCATTGGGAAACAGCTGAGAAATACTACAGCACACGTTGAAAATTTTGCTTGTAGGAATATCGCACCTTAAGCCCACTTGACGAGCTCCTTCTCAGGTGCTTGACAGAAGACAACACCCAGGAAAGGGCTGCTGACAGCACAGCAGCTCTAAGAGAATAATGTTCTCAACCCAGTGCCTGTCTGGGGTTTATATTTTGAAGATTTAATAGAGTTTACCTGTTTATTGAACACCAAAACACCGTGCCAAGACATTATAATTTCCAGTGGATTATATCACCATTTTCTAATGCTGATAGAAAAGAGGATTCTATACAGATATGCATTACAGAGCAATGTAATGTGAACTTGTTGGGTCCTGCCCCGGGGTCACCCCAAGCCCTGCAGCTCCAGCCTGGGGCAGAGGGGCTGCAAAGGGCCCGTGGGGAAAGGCCCTGGGGGTGCTGTGCCAGCGGCTGGAGAGGAGCCCAGGGGTGCCCAGGGGGGCACGAGGCCAATGGCCCCTGGGCTGTGCCAGCCATGGGGTGGCCACAGGCCCAGGGCAGGGCCCGGCCCCTGGGCTGGCCCTGCTGAGGGACCTCCAGGGCTGTGTCCAGTTCTGGGCCCCTCTGGCCAGAGAGCCCTGGAGGGGCTGGAGCGTGTCCAGGGCAGGGAACGGGGCTGGGGAAGGGGCTGGAGCCCCAGGAGAGGCTGAGGGAGATGGGAAAGGGGCTCAGGCTGGAGAAAAGGAGGCTCAGGGGGGACCTTGTGGCTCTGCACAAGTCCCTGCCAGGAGGGGGCAGCCAGGGCGGGTCGGGCTCTGCTGCCAGGGAACAGGGACAGGACAAGGGGAAAGGGCCTCAAGCTGGGCCAGGGGAGGCTCAGCTTGGACAGCAGCAGGAATTTCTCCATGGAAAGGCTGCTCAGGCCTTGGCAGGGGCTGCCCAGGGAGCTTTGGAGTCCCCATCCCCATAGAGATTTAAAAGCCATGTGGATGTGGCATTTGGGGACATGGGTGGCCTTGGCAATGCTGGAGGAATGTTTGGACTTTCATGATCTTAGAGAACTTTTGTCATCTAAATTGTTTTAAGACACACAGAGACAAAGTAGAAGACAATCACTGAATTCCATAAAAAATACTTGAAACTTTCGAGTAGAATCACAGGAAAATACTGAGATTTCCTGAAAAATAGTAAAATCAATAGTTGCCCACTCTAAGAGAATCAAAAAGCTCTTTAGGCAAATGATCATAAAAAGAATAAGGAAGAAAGTGGGTGTAAGGCAACAGTATGACACAGGAAGAGTACTAGATCCACTAGGAAAATTCAGATAAATAAGTTCAGGTGAGAAGTGCTATCCCTTCTATTTTAAGGGAATAGGGCTGAAATTCCATGCCAGAGCACATCCATGTTCCAGCACTGAACATGTTTCCTGAAGAAACCATCACAACCTTACCAAGAGGCACAGCAGGTCTAACTTCCAGCACTGTGAGGAAAAAAATCCGGCAAGAACTTCCCAAGCTCTGAGACTGGCACCAGGACAGCATTAAACTCTGCTAGCCAGGCCAGTGCTGGATAATCCATAATTTGCATAATTTGTCCTGTACATCTGCCCATGGCATCAGCTGTGGCACTGGAAAGCTGCCCACCCTTTAGATGATGACCAGAGTAATGATTTATCTTCCTTTTGGTTTGTTTTTTTTTTTTTTTTTTTTTTCCTTTTGTTTGATTACAGTTCAACCCCTGCTATAAACCAATACTTCCTTAGGGAATTCTCTGAAGTCCAATTAAAATAGGGCCATGCTCCTGGGAGAAATATAGCAGAAGCAAACTGATTCCCTCTGAGAACATCTGCAACTTTGCTAACTTCTGTAGGAGCCCAATGCACAAGGTTTATTCTCCAGTTGGGAGCAGTCCTGTGTGCTGATCCCATCTGCTGGTGGAAGAGGAAGGAATTCTAAACTGTGTGGGTCCAACCATGGCTGGGAGACAGCTTCTGACAGCTAAGAAATCCTGTGGTGGGACTCACTCCCCATTCATGCCCTCTGCAAAGTGTTCTGGCAGGATGAGCTGGCTCTCCTCAAGCCTTGAGGACCAGAGAGTTTCTAGATCCAGTTTAGGGAATGATGCAGCCTGGGGCTGAAAGGAGAAGAAAGCCACAGGCTCGGCCCCAAACACATTACCCAATGGAGACAGAATGGCAGAGAAAACTGTAGTTCCAGACATGAGACCAGACATTCTAGATAGAGACTGCTTTGTATGGTATGGGGTGGTTTTTTTTGGAGGGGGGAGGTTATTGAATTAATTTCCAAATCAGTTTTCTATAAATACCAACATAATTTAAAGTATAGGCATTTATAAGAAATCTCATCTCAGTGCTATATCTCATCATGCTGCTTTGATTTCTTCCATGACCTGCACTGCCTGTAACTGGCTAAGTAGGAGAACACATTATGATGAACAATCTATTTTCTCTGTCTAATCAAGGCTTCCAAAGACAAGGCAAACAAATCTAGCAGCGTATTTAACTCTCTTTTAAATAAAAATTCTTTCAGAGATCACTCATTCTGCTTTCTTGGGTTCCGAAGTGATCAAGGATTGATTCATGTGACTTCTCTTTGTTTGCACATCATAGTCAGTTGTGAATAAACAGTGTGCTCCCAGGCCCTACCTCTGGAAGCAGCTGCTTTGGACTTTATAACTACACAGCTGCTCTTGGTGTGGGTCTCCAGCCCACCTTTATGTCATATGAATGTCAGACTTGTCTAAATGTTCATTATCCACCAATTTGAAATGATTGCCGAGCTCTGTGAAAGTTCACCTCTCAAGATTAACATTCACCTGTGATTTGTCAAGTGGTTCCTACAACCACATTTTTATTGACTTTGTAGAAGAACTTGATTAGGAAGAGAGTCCCTCAGGCTGAGGCAGGAGGAATGAATGTGAAATGCTGTCCTGTCCATTCCAATTGAAATGTAGGTACCACACACTCCAGTGAACTCAGTGAAAGGAAGGTGGGTCCAGCCTGTCACAGCTGCTCCAGGGAACACTGAGCAGACAGAGGTTACAATAGAATCTATTTGACCTGTAGTCTCAAATTGCTACCCCTGAAATAATAAAGCAAAAAAAAGATTTAAAAAGTATTTATAACTCTCAGGTATTCCCTGTCTTGGAGCAGCTGGGCACATTTTTGGGGTTAGCAATGAGAAAGGAGTATTGGAAAAACTGCTAAAAACAGGAAGCCAGATGATATATTACTCCCTGATATGCAATTGTGGAAAATTAAAAAAAAAAAAAAAAAAGAGAGGTGCTATTCTACATGGGAACTTATTGATTTTGTCAATTAGAATTCTCGAAATTCCCAACAAATCAGCTTTTTCATACCAGCTTCTTTTAAAGGAGTGATAGCTGTTATCACTTCAGTGAAGTAATGTAGTGGTAAGGCCACTGAGGGGCAGGAAAATGGAGGGTTTCATTCTAAAGAGCTACAGCCACACCCCAGCTCTCTGAGGGTACTTCACTCCATTTTGGCAACCCAACATCCCAACAAATACCATAAAAACATATTTTTCAAGACAGCTGTAGGAAATCACGGAATGCTGTTCTTCCTTACCAGCACTGTGTTCTCAAGGCCCCAGGAAGCAGATTTAATGAACCTTTAAATGACCCTTCTCATATTAACAGCACGGCCACTGTTACAAAAAAAAAAAATAACATTCCCCAAGCCCAGCAAAGCTACTGACACTTCTATAAAGCTTTACGAGCACCATGTTGTGTGTTCAGAGATAAAGCACTCGTCTTGTTAGAGCTCATTAATCACAGAATCACAGATTGGTTGGGACTGGAAAAGCCCTCCAAGGACCAGCAAATCCACCATTTCCCCAGCACTGCCACGTTCACCACTAACCCCTGTCCCCAAGGGCCACCCCTCCATGTCCTTTAGAAACCTCCAGGGATGGGAGTCACTGCAGAAGATCACACTATGAAGCTCTGCAGAAAGACAAATGGACAGAAATTCACTCAGTTCTTAGGCAGGAGCTGAGTTTACCCAGTTCTGTGGAGCACAGGACACGGGCAACACCACCACAGAACAGCCCCATGTTTTATGTGGGAACAACTGTCTGATTGAAGATTTCTTTTTCCTCTTTGAGGGTCAATTGTTCCTACACAATGGCAAGAGGTAAAAATACAGAAGGATGGAGCTTGTTTGGGTTGGGATCAGCACCCAGGAAGTTTCCTGATGCGTGGGGAGCAATTCTAACTTGAACTGAGCAGATATAGACCAATACCCTAAGGATGAGCAGTCTCTGTAGTAATGGATAAAAACCATGATGAGGGAAGGCAAATCAGAAAATATTTGGGTTGAGAAACAAGTAAATGATTTTTTGGGCTGTATCTGAAAGGGGTTGGAAATCTTTCCCACTCAGCAGTAACTTATGAAAAAAGAATTAATAAAAAAGAAAAAAGCAAGTATAAGGGTAGATACTCATGCTAATGCTCTTAACTTAAAACACTACTGACTATACATTTCCTAGATTTTGCTTTTCTAGATCCCACTGAGTTTCACTGAGAATATAAACAGACCAAGACATATCTACATTCAAGTCAGATGTTGCCAATAATTTTCAGTAATATTCTTATGAGGTGAACATAAGGTTTAGCATCTGCAATCTGTCTGAGCTGCTGGGGTGGTTTAAAGGTACCAAGCTATCAGATTCATCAAATTTTGGGAAGAGCAAAGAAACAAAACTGCATATTAAGCTGAAAAAACCCTGCACCAATGTGTATTTTAAAAAATACACGCTGCAGTCCGCATGTCCAGTAACCTCCCATTATTTACACAGTCAGCTGTAAATCTTTGCAATGTGTGACCCAGGAATGCCATCTACCAATAATCCTGAGACATCAACAAATCCTGTGCATAAATTGTAGCACGCATTGAAGTAAGCCAGTCTGTGAGAATCTGAGAGTTTAAACTGGTGTGCTTCCACCTGGAATTGTTATTTATTTATGGTGGACTATTCAAAGATCACTGACTCCAGCTGTTAACCCAGCACTGCCAAGGCCACGACCAAACCACCTCTCCAAGTGACAAGCTTTCCTGAGAAACAGAATCCATACAAAACATGATGGCAAGAAATGATAAGGCTGTGATATTACCCTCATAAGACCAAAAAATTCTCAGCTAAGTTCATAAAACAGCTGATCTTTGTAAGTCATCAAAGGCCCTAGGGAATGATGTGAGTTTATTTTCTCTGAAAATGTGACCCCTGGAGCCTAAAACACAGTGTGCAAAGGAAGAGAACAGAGATCTGGCTGGAGAATCAAGTCCATTTTAACACTGATTTTCCTATTCTGTCCACAGGCAAAAAACTTTTATGTTATTGCAGCCACAGTTCTTCCTGTGACACACCAGAATTCTTCTGACGTTTGAGCAAGCAGGCAGAGACAGTCCCTGCCTGAAGTGGGAGATTCAAACTCAGGGTGCTTATATACATATGAAACCCTTCTTATCACACATTCCCCATAACCCTCACAGCAGGAGGGAGTTTGCTGCTGCTCCTGCACCAGAGAACACTGCTCTGCTATCTGCTATGAAACCACTGGGACTGAGGTCATTTTGATGTGTGTCACTTGTCGCTAAAAGCACACCAATTCAAGCCCCGAGTTTAGGAGGATTACCTGCAAAAATCCACTGCTGCTGTGTGTTGATGGCACAACCACTGAAGCCTTTGAACAGGGTTAGCTGCTCCTAACACCTCAGCTGGGGTATGGAAGTGCAAAATCCATACAGCAGTTTCCCAGATCCTCTACACTATGTCCCAATTCAGCAGCACAGAAAGCACATCATTTGTATGGATCCAGCAGTGGTCCCACCACATATCTGGAGCTGGTATTTGGCAACTCAAAACACTTCCAAGTGTTCCACTGATTTCCAAGGACTTCTTGACAGAGACCTCTGATTCCAGTGGTGTCTCCTGAGGCAGCCAAGTGGCCTCTGAGGAGAGGACTAGGCTGGCTGGAATGGGGACCTGTTTGATTCCTAGAATGCTGTGGGTTAGAAAGGAATTAAGGACCCTCCAGTCCAGCCCTCCTGCCATGGGCAAGGACATCTTCCTCTAGACCAGGCCTTGGTCCCAGAGAGGTCTGGAACGGGAAAGCTTAAATCCATTCTCAAGAAATGATGCACCAGTTTTCAAGCGAAGCCACAGATGATGTTTCTGCTGTCATACGAAAAACAGTTTGAACTTTTATTGCCTTTTAGGTGGAATAATCAGTTCCTTCAAACCTGCAAAGGAAATGTCATGGAGAGATGGGAAGGAAGAGATGTGGGAGCTGAAGATAGCATTAATTATACAGAACCTGTCAGGTAGAGGAGAAAACATTATGCTTTCCAAAAGGAAAAGAATGAACAGATGATTGACATTTGCCATCAGGCCCTGCATGGTCTCCCTTCTGGAACTGTGAAAATAAATCCCAGGATCTCAGTTAAAAGTCACCTGTGCTAGATAAATCTGCTCACCTGCCCTCAGGTGTTTGCTGCTGTGACACTGCTCCTCACGATCAACTGCAGGGTCAGAAACCTGCTGGTCCTTTTAACTCCCTTTTCCTTGTACTTTCCACTGTGGAGCTGCCCTCCAACACAGACACTAATCTGTCCAGCCAAGGTCTTCCCTAAAGGATCAAATTCCAACTTAAATCAGAGAGGGAAAAGATTTGTCTCAGATCAGAAAATGCAGAGTGAAAAAAAACAAAGAAAAAATGATGGCATTGGTTCTGCAGTTTGGCTGGGATTTTTATTGGCATTTTGGAAACTTCTATTGGGAAATACATTACAAATGGGTTTCCCTGGAGTTCCTACATGGAGGAGGTGCTCTTGCACTGTGGCACTACAGCCGTGGCTGATCCTGATGATCTGAAAAGGAAAAGATTTCCCAAGGCATGAAACTGCATGAGCCAAAACAATGCATGGGTGCTTAAGCCCAGCACCGATTGCTTCCTTCAAGGAATATTTTGTTTCAGGTTTTTCCCCTCGATCTAATATCAACATTTGCCATTTAAACAAATGCTCCTAATTTACTCTTGATTTCATAATGCAAATTACTTTTTCTATTACTCCATCTATTCTGTTATTTAGCTCCTGCTTTATTTAACAGTTTGTCTTGCATATAGATCTCCCCCTAAGCAATCGCTACATCAAGGGCTAAGTTTATTTTCTCGTTCCTTTTCTCCCCGTTTGTGTCACTCAGACTCTGATCACAGAAAATCAGGTGAGAATCCTTTCAATGAAAAATGCCTGTGGGAAAATTCCTTTTGTTTCACCCAAACAAGCTCCTGGCTTCCGAAAGTTTCCATGTCAGGGACTTTTTGGGCCATAGTTTATTTAAATTTTAATCCATTTTTCTTCTATAATCACATGCAATCTCCCCTTTTTATCTTTTTGCCTAGTTGCAGTTATTTTCATCACATATTTTGATTCTATGTCCTCTCTCCCCCTTCCTTTCATGTTCTCTTGGTCTCATCCTGTTAACTCCAGATGCTTAAATTTCCTGTGACAGATCACAAGATTATAAGTTTTCAGGAAAAATCCTCAGGTACTTCGAAATAGATTGGGATTTTTAATTGTGATAAACTGTACCTTACCACAGACCTGAAAGTTCAGCAGGTAACCAATAACTCATTATCAAAAAGTGTTTTGGACACAATTGCAGCGAAAATCTTTCCTTTAACACACTCATCATCCTGTAACACACAATTATTTTTCCATGTTTGTACTTACTTAGCACTTGAGTGTGTGATTTAATAAAATACAGGCCTTGGTAACAGAATTGAAGATGGCAGGAATGTTAGAATTCCTGGGTTTTTTTCAGAACTTTTGCCCATCAGTAAATTAGAGCTCATGGACAAAAGTTCTCTCTCGGCAAGACCAAAAACTTCACACATTTGAAGCGATAAGGCAATCAGAGATAGAAATTGAGTAAGATGAAGACAGAGAAACCCAGAAGGAAGTAAAGGATATAATTAGATTTAAAATATGACAGATCATACATCCTGAAAAATATTTCTATTTCAAATGAATAAATAAATGCTACAAGCTGATAACAGGACACAGGCACACACCAACTGTAACATCAAATGACATCAGATAAAGAGAGTCAGGCCACCAAAATCACAAGCCCCAGAAAATCCTGTCATTTTTATACATTTCTGGCTCAAACCATTTTGAGTCATTTTCCAGCTTTATCAGAAAAGACTGCTCATATGCTGCTTTCATTTCCTTAAATCCTCAGAGACTTTTGTAATCATTGTATTTCCTCCAAAACAGAGCTCTTTAATAAACAAAATACCCTAAAATAACTAAAATTTTGTGAGCTAAGTGCTGATTCACACTGGTGTCTGTACCACATATAATTTCTTAAATGCCAGGAGATGATTAAGGAAAATGTGCACAGATTTTATAAAATAAATATTCCAGAAATAAAGTACATTAAAAAAAAAAAATAGGGAAAGGAGAAGGAACAGCAAATGGGTTTAGAATCACGGAGATATTTAGGTTGAAAAGGGACTCCCATGGACTCCAAACTTGTCCCCACCTTGTCACCAGCCCAGAGCACTGAGTGCCCTGTCCATGCCTTCCTTGGACACCTCCAGGGATGGGACTCCACTTGCCTAATTAACAGATTAGCCTGATAATTTTATATTACTACATTGATCTCTTATTTTTCAATGTCTACACTGAGACAAAACACCCTTAGTGACAGGAGCTCCATTTTACACCTGCTCCATTTTCCTGAGCTCCATTTTTCCACTCTGACCCCAGAGTGCCCCAAGGAGGCAATGAGTTCTCTCTTTAAAAACAGACACACACACACAGTCCTTGATTTGCTAACCAAGATGATGTGGGAAAACTCATACGAAATGAACATCTTTGGTTTCTTGACCATGTCTTCTCTACCAGATCACAGCCCAGAGGGTTCCTTCAGGAAAACCATGCAGCAGGAGGAAGGAGTTCCCTGCCTTTAGTGCCCTGTTTCTGCCCCAAAATGCCACAAATCAGCTATAGATGTGTGCATCAGACATCTCCATTTCACCTCCTGGAAACCTGCAGGAAATAGTTGACACAGATATATTTTTGCTTTTTTCTGGAAGTCATCTGGGGTTTTCTCAGGTGTTCTGATACACTTTCATTTCATCCCTTAGTAGTATATTAAACACCTGCCTGTTTAAGAGCAGTTGGCAAGGAACTCTACCCACACACTGATAAAAGTTACTTGCACTTGAACTTACCTGCCCACATGTTTCAATAGAAAACAACTTGGGGTTAAAAGATTTTAAATTGCATTGGTTGCATTTAGAGAAAAAAGAATTGCTAGTTTGGTATTAGGTATTTCTTCCTTTTATGTCCAATTTTAGGTATTAAAATATTGGAGTTGAATGCTTTGACCACAGGCAACTCAATGAGGCAAGACAATGCTCGTAACCTAATTTCCAGTGCTGCTTTTTTTAGGATGGATTTTGTCTGCTTTCATTATTTCCATTATTTCATACTTGTTTTATTCTCCGTGCTCATACACCAATACTACATGCTTGCTCTTCTTCTCCTTGCTATCACATTTTTAATATAATGTACAGGATATAATATAATGTATGTCACATAATATTTGGATGTACACCACTAATTCTCTGAATTAATTTTTTCCTGATCTTGGAAGTGTAAATCTGATTGCTGCCAGGTTTAACAGGAAGAGAATCAAGATTTACTGGGTTCTGAACCACAGCCTGGTCTTAAACATGACCATGGACTGAACCTGCTGAATAGGTTTTTTTTAGTAATCTTTCCAATCTCTATCTCTTCTGAGGAGCTGCTTGCCTACAACAAAAGCTAATGTGTAATTTGATTAAAGATGGATATTTTTCCTCCACAGCACAAGTAGATAATATACTTTAAAGTAGTTTGAGCTTTCATGCTTTATCCCAGTGAATGCCTCCACATAAAGACAGCTGCCGTTACCAAGAGCAGTGAAAATAAATATTTAAATAGAAAACATTCCAGTTTGAAAAGAAGCAGCAGCTTCAAAAGATATGAGTGCAGCAAGGTCTTTTTTCTGCTATGCTCTTTCCACCTTTTTGTTAGGAAGAAGATTGAGAGTGATCCATTTAGGCTGGGCTTTGCCTCAGCTTTGTGTCTGTGGTGCAAGGGAAGGAAAGAAATGCAAACAGAGAATGTGACAGTAAAATCACCTAAAGTGCTACCACAGTCATGAAATCATTGAATCAATAAGTCTGGAAAAGACCTCCAAGATCATCCAGTTCAGCCTTCTATCAAACCTCACCACGGCCACTAAACCACACCAGAAAGAACCCCATCCACTCATTTCTTAAACAATTCCAGGATGGTGACTCCAGGACTGCCCTGGGCAGCCCATTCCAGTGCTTAACATGTGAAGCACTGGATCATTGGTTAAACTCAGGTGAAGCTGAATCTGAAATATGAAGAAAATTTGTAACATGGAAAAAAACCCCACCAAAATTAACACCTTAATGAAAAATAAAGTATGGCTAGCTACTTCTCAAGGAACATTTTACCACTGACTGGAATGGCAATTAGCCCTCTTCAACACTTATTTTGAATAGATAGCATTAATTTATAAATAAGCAGTTTTAGCATTACATCCAATATCCCTCTCACTCAGGACACAGCAATTAGAGCCCTTGAGAAATCACACTCCTAAAAACACTGCTTTGCTCAGCACAATCAGTTGGCTGCCCCAGAAACTGAAGGAAAAGCTTGCTTACCAGATATTTCCAGTGGCCTGATCACTGGGATCACTTAGGAGCTGTACAGATTCAATAACTGTTCAGGATTTACAGTGCTATTTATAACTTTTCCTTGTCCAGGTGTGGAAATCTGTCTAGCACCAGCAGACACACAGCAGATCTCCCAGCAGCTGAAGAAATTAACCCAAAATAAACCTGACAAGTTCATGTCACAGCTTCCAGAATCACAGAGTAATCCAGGCTGGGAGAGACCCTCAAGATCATCAGCTGTTCCCCAGCACCACCAGCATTGGCCCTAAACCATGTCCCAAGGGCCACATCCAGACAACTTCTGAACACTTCCAGAGATGGTGACTCCACCACCTTCCTGGGCAACTCTTTCCAGTGCCTGACCAATTTATTTCAGTGCCTGACCACTCCCTTCCAGTGAGTTTTTTCCCCTAATATCTGATTTGACCTCCCCTGGTGCCACAGTGCTGCAGAACAGTTGGGGATGAGGTGCCTCTCTCAAGTCCTGACATCACAGATGCGGAAATCGGTAAACCCCAAGCTGAGGCAACACAGAAAATTTCAGACCAGGCACAGAAAAAGTTGATTTTCTTTTTATCCTTTATAAAAACTGTGACTAAATTAAGTTTTAAGTTAGTCTTCTCTAAGAAACTATGGTAGGAGTCTGAGGGTATGTCCGGTCAATCAATAT
>VZTR01013394.1:235190-374155 GCA_013400775.1 Chaetops frenatus | reverse complement strand
TTTTTAGTAGGTTTGATAATACAAACCTGTTGGGTTAAAAAAAGAGATAGAAAAGTGTATCTGCTACTCCATGGCACCAGTCTGTAACTGTGTAAGCAGAACTGTCTCTGCTGCAATGCCCCCCAAACCCAAGCAAACTGCACAACCTGTTCTTCCAAATGGGGATATACAAACCCCCAACCCTCACTTTTATAGAGAGAAGGAGATGTGACTTCAAAAGGAGATCTTTATCCACAAGCTTGTTTCAAGCCTAAATTATTACACTGTGGCATATGGAATGCTTGCAGATGTTTACCTCTGACTCACCAGCCATTCTCTGGCAAAATAGAACACCAGATTAGAATCATAGAGTCCTGGAATGGTTTGGAAGGCACCTTAAAGATCTCCTATTCCACCCCCAGCCATGGGCAGGGATGTCACTCCCTAGAAGAGGTTGCTCAGGGCCCCATCCAACCTTGAAACAAAACTCAGGTAAAATTCAGAAATTATTAAGATGTAAAGGTGCCAATAAACCCAAAAGGTGGGTGTCTCCCTGCATTAAAGAAACATGAAAAACATTTCAGGATTTTACTATTGATCCAATATCTGGATTTACATTCTTGGCTTTAAAAACACACTATTTGTTTTCAGTTGTGAAAACCAAACTCCTCATTATCACAGAAGCTCTGCTGTAGAGTTTAAATTCACTGAGGTTGGAAAAGCCCTCCCAGCCCATGGAGTCCCAGCTGTGCCCAATGCCCACCTTGTCCCCAGCCCAGAGCACTGAGTGCCACCTCCAGCCCTTCCTTGGACACCTCCAGCCATGGGGACTCCAAAGCTCCCTGGGCAGCCCCTGCCAAGGCCTGAGCAGCCTTTCCATGGAGAAATTCCTGCTGCTGTCCAAGCTGAGCCTCCCCTGGCCCAGCTTGAGGCCCTTTCCCCTTGTCCTGTCCCTGTTCCCTGGCAGCAGAGCCCGACCCGCCCTGGCTGCCCCCTCCTGGCAGGGACTTGTGCAGAGCCACAAGGTCCCCCCTGAGCCTCCTTTTCTCCAGCCTGAGCCCCTTTCCCAGCTCCCTCAGCCTCTCCTGGGGCTCCAGCCCCTTCCCCAGCTCTGTTCCCTGCCCTGGACACGCTCCAGCCCCTCCAGGGCTCTCTGGCCAGAGGGGCCCAGAACTGGACACAGCCCTGGAGGTCCCTCAGCAGGGCCAGCCCAGGGGCCGGGCCCTGTCCTGGGCCTGTGGCCACCCCATGGCTGGCACAGCCCAGGGGCCATTGGTCTTCTAGGTCCACAATCTACTGTCCCACTCAAATTTTCTCCAAGAACAAGCAAATGACACTGAGGAAGTTTTGGGTTGTTCTTAACAATCCAGACCCTGTGTCCCAAACCATTGCTGGGGGAAACAGAACCCTTTCCCTTCCTCCACACCTCTGACATTGCTTTGGGAGTGTAAACAGCTCCAAAGTCATTCCACGGACACAGATCTAAGGGGATTTGGGTGGTACTTTTGCAGAAAGGCTGTTCTGGGCTAGTGAAGGAAAACCTAACAGCCCATCTTGTTTACAACAGGTAGCAAGGAGCCCCTGCTGGCCCACACTCTCTCCTAAATGAACTTAAAGTGTGACAGCATCACTGAATAGTCACTTGATCTACCCTACATATTTCTGTCATCAAATCTGTCAGTACAGGATGGGAAAACATCCTCTCTTTGCAATCCTCATGGCACAAATGCATCCCCAGTGAGTGCAGAACATCTCTGCGGCTTCAGCCTGTGCTTCAAAGATCTCCTGTGATGACATTAACACTACAGGTCCTGGGTATTGGTTAGTCCCAGAATGCTATTCAATAACACGAAGAAAATTTATTCTGTTTCATAGCAAAGCGAATACAGGGATATGAGTAATTAATTTTATCAGAGATGGAAACGGTTCAGAATTAAAGAGTCATTAAAGGCACATCTGTGAGGGTGTTTTGGAGAGAAAAATATAACTGATATCACTGCTGGCGTATACCCTGCCCTTTCCAGCAATGAACAACTAGGAAAGAACAATTGCAAATGGATAGAATTCCAGCAGGAGGCCTTTCTTATCTGACCAAAGCAGCTCAGTCAGAACATTTCCCCTCAGGTACGTGCCCCTCTGACCAATGCACCAGTTTGAGCCTGTGCCTGCTCCTTCCACAAGGACAAAACTTGATGATAAACAATCCTCTCTGACACCAGTCAGTCCGTGAAGGCACAGAAATGCTGCTCCACTCATCAAAAATCTTATGCTTCTGATGATCCTCTTGAAATTGCAACCCACCACTGCCCTCCACCCCACTGGCAAGCAGCCCTCAGAGGAAAGTTGTGTTGTACGAGCCACTCAAACCTTCCACCTGACAGGAATTATCCTCTCCCAGTTAAAGAAAGACGAGGGGTGAGCACAGCAGTCCTGAAACCTTAACATTTCATACTGAGCTGAATACATTTGAATGTTTAACAGTGAGTTAACAACAAAATGTCCCAATGCAAATGAAACCAAATAGCCCAAACTCCTGCCTATATCCCACACTTCCTTGTCTGATGCCAGGTCAGGGCCTGGGGAGCACAGGCTCAGCACAAAGAGAAAAGGATGCATGACAGAGAGTCCACCTGACGCAGCCACTGCTGTTTGCAGCCACTGCTGGATCAGCTCCCTGTTTTCATTTCATCCTGGGAAATTGAGAGCTCTGATCACAACATCAACGTGTGTCAAAAAATTCATCTCCACATCCCACAAACTGTCTCTCAAATAATGTATCATGCTTCAAAAGAAATTCCAGGAGAATTTACTGTTCAGAATATTTCCATCAATTTAGTAATGCAAAAGCTGAAATCCATTGTCAACATCATGATTTTAGTTTTGCTGTGAAAATGAATTGAAAATATGGACCAGGTTTGTGCATTTATTTATCTGCATGTTAAATACATCAGCTCTATGGCAGCCTCCTTTGAACTGGGAATTGGGATCCAGTGGCTTCAAGAGAGACTTTAGGGCACAGACTGCAGTTTGCCTGGGCCTCTACAGATGGTCTGGAATGCAAATACAAAGGAAAAACCTGACAGAAAAAAAAAATACCGCTGTGCTCCTTAAATGTAGTTGCCCCTTAATGTATTATCACACAGAATCTACTGATCCTAGAATTGTAGAGTCCTAGAATGGATTGGGTTGGAAGGCAGGTAGACTTTTAAAATTTTTCTTTCCTTGTTCATCAAGAAAGACTGATCATTTGAGTTTTTATTTGATCAACACCTGGCATTTTTTAATTTTAATTTTAATTTTAAAAACTTTTTGGGCATCACTGAGGAACTCAATTTACTGAGAAAGATCCCTCCAAGGTTTGGCTGACTTTGGGATGTCAGCACAGCACTTTGGAGCACCTCCAGTGCGTTTTGGACATGGGTAAACAGAGCATGCATGTCCACCTCCTTCTCTGTCACGAGAAGATAAAGCCTCACAGGACACCCAAGAGATAGGAATGTCAATAATTCTCATGCTGAGAGTACTCAGGGCCTTGCCTGAAAATATCATTTCATATCAAACAGATAACCATAAACAAATCAGACATCTCAATGACATCATCTTCATCCATGTCACTGTCACCACACCCACACAAGGGCTAAATTATTTTTGAGATCATTCCAACCCCAAATGAGCTCAAGCTCAGCATGTAGAAGATTAAAGAAGACAAAAAAGACCACTCTAAATTATGCTCAACAATGACACATTGCAGTTTCAGAAACTCAGGAACGTAAATCAATATTAAGTTTCTGAGCTCTCTTGACAAGAAAAACCAACATATAATTACAGAATCAAATGAGAGACATGTCCACATTGTAAGTATTTGTAAGCAAGTTGATATCAGTGGTACTTTAGAAACAAATATCTCATTTACAAGCCAATTTGAGCAATATAAGCTGCCAAATTGAGCCTGAAGCCTGAAACCCAAAGTCTGCAGGAAGAAGCCAGACCTCTAATTTCCTGCATGACTGGAGACACAAAAGTAAGACAAAGTGTCCTTTTATTAAGACTCAGAAAACATGCTTTTAAAACTAAGGCAGGGTTTAATTCCTTGGCTTCCAGAGTTTTAGAAACCAACTCCTGCTTAAAACAGCTCAGTGCTGAGGCTTAATGGGCTGAAGGCAATCTGTGCTAATGGAGTCCACTCTGGAGTGGAGTGGATTTGCTTCTCTCAGTGCCTTCAGCTTGGAAATGGCCAATATTTCTTTCTTCACCTTACTATTAGTAACTGTAGGGATGAGACACTATTGATCCATCGTAGCTGTCATCTTGTTTAAACTTCAGACTACTTGTGTGCTCTAGGGACTTTTGCTGTTTGTCCTAAATTAAATAATTGCTAGAAACTCAAAGGGATGAAACTGTTCCTCCCCTAATTATGCACTTCATGCCTTGCTAAACTACTTAACAAAATTGAGTCAGTGTTTTGTGGCTGACGGGGCATTATTTGTGGGGAAAATCAGCATGCATTTCAGAGGCTAAATTGAGAAACAACTAAGCTAAAACCTCTTGATTTAAATAGCAACTGATTATCTTGGACTTTGATCTTTGAAAGTTGTTACCACATGGAATTTCTATGCTCTTTCCTCTTGGAAGGGGACAACAGAGTATCACATCATCATCTTACTTATTTAGATATTTTCCTGAATAAAAATAATATGAGAAAACCAGACTGCTCTGCTCATTATTTCCAAACGTCTTCCCTGGGAAACAACCCAACACCAAAATATTTTAACATCACATTCCCAGCATCTAGAAATTTGTGGTTGTCTGGCTGTTTGTGGCTCTGTGCTGCCCTACTCCTCAGATTTCTGCTGCCCCTAGACACAGTCACCAGCACAAAACTGTCCTTTTTTGTCTCTAATAACACCATAATGCCCAGGTGCTCAGCCCTTGGACCTGTGACACGACTTTCCTTTTTTCAAGGTATTTACAATTATATAGATTACTTGAATATTTTTTTTCAACTTCGTTTTAAAGCTCAAAGTGTTTCACCTGCCCTCCCTTCATGTGCATTAGGACCACTTATTTCTTCTCATGCTTTTAGCAATTAATTTTTACAATTCTTCTTTTTTTCCCTCTCTCTAAATATGGTATAATATGGAATATAAATTCACAATAAGCTGTATTTACCTGGTTAATCCCCAGCTTTAAAGAGAAATACAAGAAAATACACAAACCAAAAAGAAACACCTTCAGGTTCCCAGCTGTGACAGCAGCAGATCAATGTTTGCTGTGCCATCTTGACTTAAGTATCTCTTCTATGATCATTTCTCCAATTTATATCCATTACAGAACACCTGCCAGATCTGTTACCAAAATTATTTGGTGTCCCTGTTGTATCCCCCAACGTGTGAAACCACCCCTTGTGCAATCAAATCTCAAGTCTGCTTTGAGAATCGCCACATAAAAAAAGATTGATTTTCATCCTGGAAATGTCAGACTTCTGCCTATAATGCTCAGCTACATTTTTCAGGAGCAGTAAAGTTCAAAAAAGAGCCCCAGCCCTGACACATCTCCGACACACCATGATGGATGCGACAGTTCTGCTGCTTTACTGCCAGAAATGTCCTGCTACAGAATGAGGCAATCAATGAAGAATAATAAATCTATCCCAGACCCCAGAACTATTTTTTGTGCATGCAGAATAGCAGAAATGACACGTTAGTTATACCTCTGGAGGTAATAAACCATCACATTTTCTTTGCTATTACACAATTCCAGTTAAACCGTTTTAATCTTTACCTGTTCTATCTGTTCAACACTTCACCATCAAAACCCCCAATATGTATATTTGGGTTATTAATGTAGTGGATTTAAAAAAAAAAAAAAAAAAAAAGAGGGAGAGAATCGGAGACACACTTTCCAGTCAAAAGAAGAAGTTTTCTTACCATTTTTTCTGGTCCTTCTGTCAGCCAGGAGAACAACTGCTGCTCCAAAGGAATCTGCTGAATTACGTTCCCCTCATCCTGGAACACATAGCTCCTGATTAATACTGACTCAAAAATTTTACCTTGAGTGCACAGCACAAATACATTTCATTTCCCTTTTTTTGAGAAGTCCCATGTTTGAGATAAATTACAGCAAGTTTGGAAAAGTTAATTTGATGTGCATAAATCAAGGCTTTGCAGAGAAAGGATTGGTTTCATATATAACTAATGCCTTGGAGTGTATTCTACCTATCCTTCAAGTAACAGCCTTGATTTCAGCAAGAGGGAATATACTTCAAAATAAGTATTTTCGGAGGTCATTTGACCACACCACCAACAAAACAAGCCCAGCTGTGCCAAACACTGTGATTTAAAATACATGAGTTCATTTAAAATTTTCAGTACACAGGCTCAATAAATTTAAAAACTGTTGCAGGACTAGATTGATGGTTCCTTGTGCTTGTGTATGATTTCCAAAATATATACATGGATCACTGTCATAATTCTGTTTCTCCCATTATTTCATACATTCATAAGCACACAGACAATATTTAATGCTGTAGTAACTGAGTTTGGATGAGGCAAAGCACAGAGAACAAGAAGGTATGTCACTAAAACCCACTAAAACTGAGAATAAGGAGAAATTTCAGGGTCAAAAAACTTCTCTTTATTCATTTGGCTTTTCCTTGGCTGCAGTTTTAAAGGCAGGAACGTCCTGGCACTCTCCCTCTCTTGCCCCCTAAAGGGCACTGGCTGCACCAGGCCAAGGAAGGTACAAGAAGCAAAGTTTCTTTTGCTTTTGTACAAACCTTAAATAAGTTCATAAACCTCTAAGTCAGGCTCTGCCCCAGAGCAGTGGGGACCTGGCTGTGAGGAAACACCCAAGGTAGGAAATGAGTTTTGATGACACCAAAATCACTCCTGACACTACTTGGTGGTGGCCCTTTGGTAGAAGGCTACTTCTGAGGAGTCCTCATGAAGTGTCAGAGGCAGAAAATAAGAACAAAAAGCAGATTTCAAGGTGTCTGTGCTTGGACAAAAAGCAATCTCACCCCCTCTCCCCCAAAAATTTTCATTTATTTTTGTGTGGCTTTGTTATCCCTGAAACCCCCTGGTCAGACACAGCTTCACTCTCCTGGCTGTGGGAAGGGCAGGGAAGGAATGAATTCTCCCAGTCCACACAAGGAAACTACAGTAGGATCATGAGCTGCTTCCCATGGATGATAAAACGTTCCCATGACAATCCCTCTCATCTGTGCAGCTCATTGCTATTTCCAGAAAGTACTGTTTGGTTTTTTCCAAGTGAAAACAACGGTGCACTTTCTGAGGAAATCAAAATCAGCAACACTGCTTTGTAGTTGTTTCTGACAATTAATAAATTAATTTAATATTAGGTGCCAAGGGAAAAGACAGATAATAACTCAAGTGGCTATTTCCTTTCAAGCCAGATGATATTTTTTCAGAGTATTTTCTCTGAGATCAGTAAAATGCTCTGAAAATACTTTGTAAGTAACAGTTCATTTAAAAACAAAGCAATAACTCTAAAAAATTTTTTTTATTTTTTTTCCTAGGAGCTGCAATAGCATTTGGAGCATTCTTTAATTTTTTAATGATAGGAAAATATTTTGCATTAATATAATGAAGTTGCTTATTATACCCAAAGCCATTTTTAAATTTCCCATAATTGGCATAACAGTTCACCTAATCATCTCTAATTTTAATGTAATCCTTTTAATTCCTGATACAAACCTAATTTTTAAACAAATGTTGAATAAACAGCAAGTCTAGAATTGGTAGAGCTCTTGCAGCATTATGCCATTCCCAACCACATGAAAACACCCTGTAATACAAAATTATTCATTTTCAGTTGCCATTCCAGCTCAAAAACCTATAAAGGCTCACCAGATTAACTTTCAGTAATAACAGACTTGAATTAGATTGTCTTGATTAGCCAAGATTCTTTAACATCTTTTATGTATTAGTAGCTCAACTCAGATTTTCCAATTTGTTCATTGATGTCCTCAGCAGAGGAAAAAGGAAGAATTTTCTGGACAAGGAAAGGAGCAGAGTGATTTCAGGTGAGGCTAAGGCTGACAGAGATCAGAGAAATTCAGATTCAATCTTCCAGCCCCCTCACAATCTGCTGATCTTCTTTCTGTGCATAAACGAGTGGTAGGAATTCAATTCCAAGCCAAAGGACCAGAACCCAAGTAGATTCTTCAAAATCTGATTTCCTGCACTACTAGAGATGGCAGAAGAGCATTCCCCAAGTTCCAGCTGAGGGATTTATCTTTGATGTCTCCCCTTTAGACATCAGAGAGCCAAGGACCACCCTGTATTTGTGCCAGCAGCAGGAAGGGAAGGTTGATGCCCATTTCCAGTGAAAGCCTTGGGTTGGTACAGCAGAGAGCAGCTCTTCCCTCTACAAACCAAAATTCCAGATGCCATTGGCATAACAAGGGAACCAGGCAGAGGGAATGGTCAAACCTCTCTGATTCACTGGCTTGGAAATGCTGCATCCTCAGCCTGCCTGACAGATTTTATTTTCTATATACTCTGATTTAAAGTTTAAAAAACTCCTCAGGTGAATCTGAAGTGAATGAAAGGATTGTTTGGTTTTTTAATTTGGCAAGTTAGAGAATTTCTGTCTGGAATCACAGAATCCTGGGTCACCGGGGACCCAGGAGGATCCAGTTCCACTCCTAACCCTGCAGTATTGCCCTTTTTAGGGTGATATTTTCTTTTAAACCAGCACCAGAGCAACAGCATGAACAGAAGTTTAATCAGCATCCTCCCTCAGCTCCTCTCACTGAATTTTGCTGATTGTGATTCTAAATGCTGCTGAGATTCAGCTCCCAAAAATATGTCATAACAGCTCCAGCAGCACTGACACTCTGACCTTCAACTCTAATTAATTTTAACAGACATGGCTGTGTTTTGAAAAACGAAAAAAAAATATAAAGATGTGCCCTGCTTTTTTCTAAAACAAATAAAAGGGTTTAAGTCAGCCTACTGAATACACATAATGAGATTCACAACAAAAATAAGCTTATTAAAATGGCTTCTTATTGTGCTTTAAGAAAGGGGTTTTGACCCTGGGGACAAAAACCTGACCACAAAAAAACAACCAAAACAAAACCAAAACTCACCAAAACAGTGATACACTAAGGCTACATTTAGGAAAAAACCCAACAGTTTCAAACTAAATGCAAACAAGATCTAGATAAGTTTGGTGTAATTTTCACATTTGTAGTGATGTTTAATAATAAAATTAACATTTTTTGATAGTCCTTTCTGAGACCTCACACTGCAGGTAGTGAGGGTACCTCAGGACCACCTTTCCTTTGTGAAGTCATTGTGGAGTCACTTAAGTCATGTTTAAAACAAAACTAATCACCCAATTAATTCAAGACCATAAATATTGCAACTTTTTTTCCTAATGAGATTAAAAATATAGTCTATTCTAGGTCAGCCACGACTTTATAGCTACAAATAATAACATTTAGGCCTTGTAGGAAATAAAATAGATTGAGAATTAAAACCCATGCTTTATCCAGAGCAATGTGACTTGACAGAGTTTAACACAGAGGTTCTTTTCACTTTTTTGTACGGTCTACTTAAACTAATGTGACTGTGAGAGACTTTAAATCCGTGAAAGACTAAAATCATACAGACTCCTTTCATTGATCTCAGATTTGTGAAGAACCTGTTGTTCAGAACGGCCCAGGAGAGGTGGAACTGTGAGAGGGAATAAGGCAGTGTGGCATTTTGTAATAAAAATGTTTTCACTCCTCATAAGATTAAACAATAAAAAACCTCAACCCTTTTTACATCCTTTAAACACAGCTTTCATGGCTCTCCCTTCCTCAAGAAATAGAATCTATTCCTCGGATAGGAGAAACAAATCTGGGTAGTGCAATGGCAGTGAGTGAAGAGCTCTCTCCATGAATATCCACCTACTCACACATGGAATAACCAGCTCCTGAGGCAGTAAATAAAATTCATCCCTTCAGCAGCTATGAAACACAGAACACTAAATAATTCAGCTCCCAAACAGTAATTACAGGATGTTGACAGCAGGAACTGCCAACCCTGAGGATGCAGAGATGACCCCAGGATGTACTGCTATTCCCTCTGACCCTCTGGTAAACTGGAAAATGAGTCCTTGCCTTAAATAAAGTGCTGTGATGCATGTCCCTGCTGAGGGGGGCTTTATAAAGAATTCTCAGTGTCCTCAGCCTGAAATGCTTGGGAGCCAAGACAATTTCAAAGAGCATACTGAAAACACCTGAGGAAACTGTTCCAGTGCCCGCTCAGGCAAGGATTAATGCTGTTGGTCCTAGCAGGTCAAAATCACCTAGAATTCCCACCCTGCACAAGGAAGGACAGTATCAGACAAAACCAGCAGCTCTGCATTATACACAGCCCCCACTGCAGGGCCACAAGCTGGCACAGTAAATATTCCCAGAATCCCAGAATGGCTGGGGCTGGAAGGGGCCTCTGGAGATCATCCAGCCCAATCCCCCAGGGGGCCAATCCAGGCAGGGGCACCTGGGGCAGGCGGCACAGGAACAGGTGGGTTTGGGATGTCTCCAGAGAGGGAGAATCTCCCTAAGCATCTGTCCCAGAGCTCTGCCACCCTCCATGGAAAATTCTTCCTCATGTTGGGGTGGAACTTGTTGTATTGTATGACCATTGTTCCTCATCTGTCCCTGGCACCCCTAAACAGAGCCTGGCACACTCCTCTGCCACCCCCTGGAGATGTCTGTGAGGACTGATGGGATTCCCCCTCAGCCTTCCCTTCTCCAGACTGACCAGGCCCAGCTCCTGCAGCCTCTCCTTACCAGGGAGATGCTCCAAACCTCAGATTATCTCTGTGGCCTCCACTGGACCCTCTCCAGTAACTCCCGGTCCTTCTTGAACTGCAGAGCCCAGAGCTGGGCACAGCACTCCAGAGATGCCTCACCTGGGCAGGGCAGAGGGGCAGAATCCCTCCCTGACCCACTGGCCATACTCCTCCTGATGTCCCCAGGATACTCCTGGCCCTCCAGGCCACAAGGACACTGCCAGCTCATGCTCACCTTGTGTCCCACCAGCACACCCAGGACCTTTCCCACAGAGCTGCTCCAGGTCCCGCCGAGCCTGTGCTGGCACTGAGGGCTTCTCCTGCCCAAGTGCAGGACCTGCATTTCCCTGGTTGGACCTCATCAATTTTCTCTCCACTCAACCCTCCAGCCTCTGAAGGTCCCACTGAAGGTCAGCAGATCCCTAGATGGATCCACCAGTGCCCCCACTTCTGTGCCAGCAGCAGCTCCCATCACCGGCACTGCCAACTCTGAGGCCTAATCCCACACCAAGCAAGATCCCCTGGCCTGAAATTCCATGTTTCCTCTGATCCTTCCATCACTTTTGCACCTCACAACGGTACTGACAGAGCCAGAATACAGTGAGGTGCCAGAGACTGATTTTCTGCTCTCTTTCCTAGCGTTACCTGTCCATATAACAAGGGAATTTCATCACCAGGACAGGGCCTGGTCACAGAGAATGATGAACACCTGGAAGGCCCAAGAACCACCTTAGGATGGGGTGAACAGAGGGATCTGTGCCCAAAATGTTCTGGAAGGCAGAACCCAGGTGTGCTGGTGGTGTGCTCCAGGAAAGGAAGGTCTCAAAGCTCCCATATTTCCAGTAACTCCCTTTAAGTGCTGGATCCAGCAATGCCATAAAACTGATCACCACCATCTTCATTCTTTGCTGCTCTGAACAGCTTCCATTTATCTCCCTGTGTTCAGGAATGACACCATCAAAACATAAACGATGATGTACAGAATGACCATAAAAAATAGGTACAGCTGTCACTCTGGTGGACAAAAAAATGTGGCAGAGATAAGAAATGAGTCCAGCTGCAAGTCCGCATTATCAGACCACCTTAAAAATGCTAAAGGTCAAGTATTTTGTCTGATTTTTAAAAACTCATCCTACTTCAAGCCCAGGTATCTCATCAAGCCTTTCCAAAGCATCTGATTTCCTTCAGGGCTTTTCATGTCCGGCCCATAGAAAGGATAAATATTCCTTTAAGTGGCAATGATTTCTGAAAGATGAATTTTTAAGTGATTTATGCTTCAGGCAGTGTGTATAAAACCTGACAGGAAGCTCTAAACTGATGAGTATTTCTGCATTGCTCTGGCAGAAAAAATCACCCTAAAAAGGGCAGTATTTGCTGGAGTTCTGAAAACAGAGTCCCAGTCTTAAAAGATGGCTAGAACTGAGGAATATCACTGATGTGGTGATAAAGATTTTTTTAGGAAGCCAATGAAATTCTTGGGAAATGTCTCCTGAAATAAAAAAATTGTCAGACCATCTGCTCTCCATGGCCAGCAGTACCTCTGGAATGAGTGTGTTCCATGGTTAACAATCAAAACATGGGAATAACCAGAACAATTATTTTGAGGATAAATGAAGGAAGTCAGTTTAGCAATCACTGCTAAGAGAGACAATTACGATGTTCAAAGATGAATTAATGTATTTACAGATTAATACCCCAGGGCAAAATACTAAAAAAGGGGAATTGAGGAAATAATGTAGTCTTTCTCTAATATCTCTACCCCAAAACCAGAACATTTTCTACAACACGTTTTTTCAGCATTAGTGGCACCTGCAGCCAAAGACAAGTAGGCAAATTAAGCACCTTGCAAAGCCTCAGCCACAGCAGCTTCTCTTCTCCCAGCTAATTAAGAGGTTTTCCTCTGAGCCTGAAGCTGTCTAATCATGGCAGAAGCATTCCCCCATCATTAAGGATGACTGTGGAATCAATCCTGCTGCAGAATGCAGACTCAATTTTGTATTCGATTTTTAATTATAAGCTCCAGATACCAATTTCCCTACGTTTTCAACATAAACAGTAAAGAAAACTAAATACCATGACTGAGATTTCACAGTCTTTTGTTATTCATAAGTGAACTAAAACTGAGCAATTTTGCTTTCACAAAAACCAGGCATAATTCAAAATCCAAAAGATTACAGAGCTAAAATCCCTATGTCCAATATTGCTGATCAAAACCAATGGAACAGTCAGGCCTGAGATAAAATCTCTGTATCCTTTTGGCAGATTTATTGTTATTGTTGTTTGACTCTTGGTAGAAATAGGGCCAAAAATCTTTCAAGAGATCTTTCATTTCCTTTCCATCTCTTACAAGAAACAGAATGAGTGTATGGTGGTTTAATATGCTAAATTAGACAACATGTTTTAAAACACAGTGGTGGCTGATAACAGCACAAATAGTAAGATAGTTTATTCATCAGTTCTTCTGAACATTGATTTCTGGAATCATTGGCTAATCCAAGAAAAAATAACAAAAAAATCCAAGTGGTTGCAAGGCAGATTCCACTTAAAAAAATTCTATTTTCTTCTTTGTTGTTTTGAATAAAGGCTAAGAGATGCTGCTGTATTCTCTGTGCCTTTAATAGACAGAGGCAAGGCTGGAGGAGATGAAATAGGAATTTTCTCTGGAATTCCACAATTCAGCTGTGAAGGATTTAATCTTTTCCTTTTACCTTGGGAGTGCAGCTGAAGAAACGCAAATTGTCCTGTGCACAGGAGGTATTTCAGTGCAGCTGCATTGTCTCAGCAAACAATGGAGGGCACGGAGGAGAGCACTGCTAAAAATAATTCCCCAGTTGAGGTCAGGAGGAGAGAACTCATCACAAACCATCCCTGTTGCCCTCACCAGGGCACTTGTGCACCTCTGGCAGCAGCTGGTGCCAGCACAGCACCAAATCCGAAGAATTTATGGAAATAATGAGTCATTGAATGGCGTTAATATAACAACTGGAAGATAACTGAATTGGGCACTTGGGCAGAAATTGTAGAGGTAGGAGCTGGCTGTGCTTTGTCATCTGCAGCACAGTTCAATAGAGAAATAGAAAATATATAACAGAGCTCATTCCAGCCAAGGAGACAGCAACAATGAAAGTAAGTTTTCAAAACAAGTGTGGGCACCTTCAGTTTTGGTGGAATAAACTCTTTATCAGGAGGGAGGACACAACAGACTTCGACTTCAGAAAATTCTCAGGATAATTCAGTTTAAGCCATTCACATACACATGAATTGAAACATGATTCTGAAACTACATGAGGAAGTATGGAAAATACAGCAGCTTTCCTGTTTTTATTTCTAGTCTACCTAAGTCCAGAGCAGCTGTAGTTCTGAAATCCTTCCCAATTTATTCCAAATCTGCTCACTCAACATACAAAAGTCAAAATACACATCCTTCTTCCAGGAGGGGTTTGGTGCTCATTCACAGGAGGGGAAGGGTTGGTGTTAAGAGCAGCTGCAGTTATTCAGATAAAGGCAACTCAGGAGCTGAAGTGCAAGAAAATGGAAAACAAAACCTAGAAAAACCCCACCTGAAAAAACAACAGCTGAGAACATTTTAAGACATTTGCTTCAGGAAAACATATTGTTCAAAAAAAATCTTAGCTTGGAACAGCAATTAACACAATATGAAAATCATTGAAGTGAAAGTATGTTTAAGCAAAAGTAATTAATGTTGTGATTTTAGTGATAATTAGCAATAGATGTGAAAAGTTTCTGCAGAACAAGTTAAAAGCAATAAGCCATATAAGATATTGAACTTTATCACAGACACTGTTGTGGACTAGGTTGCAACTCAGATGAAAATCCAGCATTTAACCCACATTAAAATCAAAGCCACACATTTAAAAATAAAGGTATTGAAGCAAATTAATAATCTCTATCAGATTAGAAGAAGAAATAAGACCATGTGGAAGTTCCTTAAAATGGGGTCCAGATCCTATAGAAGTTCCATATTCAGACAGATTCTTTTAGGATGTTTAAAAGGGTTTTTTAGATGGGATGTTAGGCAGGAATTGTTCCCTGGCAGGGTGGGCAGGCCCTGGCACAGGGTGCCCAGAGAAGCTGTGGCTGCCCCTGGAGCCCTGGCAGGGCCCAAGGCCAGGTTGGACACTGGGGCTGGGAGCAGCCTGGGACAGTGGGAGGTGTCCCTGCCCATGGCAGGGGGTGGGATGAGTCTTTCCGTCCCTTCCAACCCAAACCATTCTGTGATTCCATGATAATTTACACCAAGACAGAAGCACTCCAGTTGAAAGCACTCCTCAAGAGAGCCTGGCAGTAATTCCAGCCCAGGACATGCATATGGAGTGTGGAGGTTCCCCACAAGGTTGGACCTAGATCCATGGAGCAGCAGAAGCATCTCTTCTGGCACAGCCAAGGAAAAGCTGCTGTGCTGAGCTTGCAGCTCTTGCTGCCTGAACTGCTCCCAGTGACAGCCAAGTCCCCACAGAGTGAACAACATCGTCTGCTGAAGCAGCCAAAAATGTCAGATGTGAACATTCCTGTCTTGTGTCAGGTGTAAACATTCCTGTAAGATGTCAAATTGAACATTCCCGTAGGATGTCAGATGTGAACATTCCTATCGTGTCAGATGTGAACATTCCTGTAGGATGTCAGGTGTAAACATTCCTGAAGGATGTCAGATTGAATATTCCTTTAAGATATCAGATGTGAACATTCCTTTAGGATATCAGATGTGAACATTCCTGTAGGATGTCAGATGTGAACATTCCCATAGTGCCTTTGAATGGTCACTGTGCCAGGAGAAAGTGAAAAACTTCAACATCAGGAGATGATGAAAGTGTGTTATCTTGCTACATCTCAAATACCTGATGAAACCTGCAGAGATGATAATTGTCTAGTGAAAACCTGAGCCTGGGGGGCTTTGTCCTGATCATGAGTTTCACAAGCAGATGACTCAGTAGCCCAGAAACATCTCCTCAGGGCTCTGGAGTGCTCTGTTCCCAGCTGGCACTGGACAAACGCACCAATAACTCCAGAACAAAAAACCCTGAACCTTCTCAGTCATATCAGCAGAGGCCCAGTCTCACAGATTGTGCAGCAGCTTCAAACATCAAATCATAAAGTGTATCACAGGCCAGTAGTTCACATTCTGGATCCCTTAAATCCATTATTTATCAGTGGGAAAGCACAGGATCAGTCCAGGGGAGAACAGGAAAATACTTCTGAATGACCACAATGGGCCAAACACCAGAGATTAACTAAAAGCCACCCAAATTTACCACTGATTAAGAAAAATAATCACACAACCCCAAACCTAAAATAATCCATATATGTGATGAAACTGTATGGCTGATAAATTAGAAGCTAAGCAGAACAGCTTCAGCAAGTTCTGGATCTTGCACAACAATTAAATTTGGTGCTTTGCTTTTTATAACACAAAATATTTAATCAGACCTCTGATGTCATAAATACTTACAGGTGACTCCACACATAGAGCAGGACATGCCAAGTGTGTGATTTTACAGTTCATGCTTCACTTCCCCAGGCTGCTCAAATTTCAAAATGCTTTTTTAATCCTCAGTTTTGCTGCTGCTTTTTGCCAAGTCCATTTGCCTGGTTTCAGGTAGAGCCCGAAGCCTGCTGAGATCCCAGGGAGCAACCTGAGGTCTTATCTCCAACACCACCTCTTGTCTGGGTTGTGTACTTGAAATTAATCTTTTTTGAGTGCAGAGGAGGTGAAGAGAAGGAATTAGAGGGGGGGGAATGCCTTGAGAGAGTTTAACAAAGCAAGGCAGGATGTGCTTAACTCCTTAAATCTGACAACACCAAGGCCTAGGGATGAGATTGTTGCTCTCTTCACACACCAGCTGTGCAAGGGCAAACACAAACTAAGTTCAGCAAAATGAAGGCTGTGGGCACAGGATAAATATGTATAAAAGAGCCACGGGCAGTTTGAGGCAGGATGTTGAGAGCAGCCTTGCTGCAGGGGACATAGGAGCAAAATGAGCTGCTCCATCTCAGAGCATCCTGATTAATGGGCAGCAGGATTATCCAGCAGAGACTGCTGGAAGGGCAGGTGCCTGGTGGTTTCTCCAGCCTAAATGCCATGTGTTAGAGGAGAATCTACCATGAAAGGCTTGGCACAGCACATCTGGGCTGGCCAGATGTGCAGCAATGTCAACACACATAAATCTGCAGGATGGCAAATGACCTGAATGGCTTCAGGATGAAGGAGGGCAGGGTTGTATGGGATATTGGGAAGGAATTCTTCCCTCTGAGGGAGCAAGGGGAGGCCCTGGCACAGGGTGCCCAGAGAAGCTGTGGCTGCCCCTGGATCCCTGGAAGTGTCCAAGGTCAGACTGGACGGGGTTTGGAGCAGCCTGGGACAGTGAAGGTGTCTCTGCCCATGGCGTGGGATGAGATTTAAGGTCCCTTCCCACCCTGGGGTTCTGTGATATTAAAGACTTCTAATCAGTCAGAAAAGAGGTTACTTTGGATTCCCAGTCAATCCCTTGGATTTAATGATTACGTGCACTCTCAGCAAGGCAACCTGTTTGGATTTCCCCTCTTCCTGCAGCCGTGCTGGGTAATTCCCAGAGGCCAAGTTATACATTCATGGTCAAACTCTCAAACTTGGATATTCTAGAAGAGAGAGGTATCAAGTGGCAGAAAAAGGAGGCTTTGTTCCCCACACTCCTTCTCTAAAAAATGCAGCTGAAGGAATTTCTGAGCTGTAGTTACACAGGTGAGGAAATGCAAAGCATTTCATGATGGAGAAAACAGGGAGTTGGGCTCAAGAGCTTCCTGTGTGACACAGCTCAAGTCAGAGAACAAGGCACAAACACAGAGAAGAGTTAGTGCTGTAAATCCACAGAAGACTCACAAACAACCTGGCAGGGAAGGATAGAAAAGAAGAAAAAAAGAGTTTTTCTGCTAAATGGAATACTCAACTATTTATTTGCTCCAAGAAAACCTCTGTGTCAAAAAGAAGGGATCATAAAGAACTCACTTTGTACAGTGTGAGTTTAAAACCACATCAGTGGTAGGAAATGACTCCACAGTATTGAATTGCCATGGAGACGTTCACAAGTCACACCACCCAGTCAAGCTGAACCAAACACAGAACCTGCCCCAATTAATTGAGATTGGCAAAGGTTGAATAATCCTGGAGACACTGATTAGGGTGAGACAGGAAAGCAGCAAATCTCAACCAAATGCTGCAGTGCAAAAATAAGGATGGAAACAGAAAGATGTCTGATCTATTAATATTTTTAGAAAATGAACAATAAACCCCCACACTTTTAGGACAAGCACTTTTAAAAAGGATTTGTCCAGGTATCGCTACAATTTCAGGACTTTCCTTTTGCAGTATCTCTGGTCCCCCTCTCACCCCCTCATTTCCAGTCCTTTCTTCTTTCTATACTGTTGATTATTTTTATTTGATTAGATTGGATAGGATATAAATTCTTTTCCCACCAACTGTTGCTGCTTGGGCTCTTCTAAAGCTCATGTAGCCCTTCAGAAACTGCTAGGGGTGCTTTACTAATGACTTATTTAGTCTGTAAAATCCAGCCATGTCTAAATGAGGCTTTGGTGGAGATGCAGCTTAGTCAGGATTAGTCAAAACAAGCCAGAAAGCCTTCCATACCTCTTAATTTGCATCCAGGCAGCAGTGCCAACCTCTTTGTTTGGCTTTTATTTGACAAGATGCTGAGAAATCCTGCTTTTTCCTTTTGTTTAGGGCACAGGAGCATGGTTATGGAAATTTTCCTGCTTTATTGGGTGATTTATTCAAAGTGAAGAGCTCCATGAGGGTACAGCTGAAGGAAAAAAGGAAATAAGTATTGACCCAGCTCCTGACTTACAGTTATTCCACCAGATTTTTGGAGGCAGCACTTGTTCCCAACCCTCTGAGGAAGTTGTGGAAGCAGTTAATCAAGGTAACACCACTTTCTGTGGTGCCAAAGCTTCCAAACATGCACTGACAGATGCCCAGCAGCATAAAAGGCCATCAGAGCAGAGTGAGAAATTCGGGGTACAGACCTTGACACCTCCTGTCAATACTGAGCAGAGCAAAAGCAGGGAGCAAAGCTCACTTAAGGCAGCTGCAGCCCTCAAGTCCAGGTGCCAATCCAAGGAACAGGAGTATGGTGTCCCCAGGGAATGTTGTAGCAGAGAAAAAGGAACAGAGTCAAATAAAAGCAAAAATTTCATATGTGTCTTTTGGGGTTTGGTGGGTTTTTGTTTTTTTGGGGTTTTTTGTTCATTTGTTTGTTTTTTGTTTGGTTGGCTGGTTGGTTGGGTTTTTCGGTTTTTGTTGTTGTTGTTGGGGTTTTGGGGTTTGTTTTGGTTTGTTTTGTTTTTTGGCTTTTTGGTTTATATTTTGCTTCTAAGGAATAAATTTAGTTTCAGTTTGGGGAAAAATGCCATAATAAGTACAAACACTCTGTGAGCAGAATCCAGTAACAAAAGTGAAGGATGCTTTGTTGGTTTTTTTTAATCTATTAAGATCTAATTTATGAATTTTACTGTATTAAAATAATTACCACAAAGATAGATTGATGTGATATATTGTTGCTGCAAGAAGTTTTAATTTTCTTGCTAACAAATGCAGTCCTTATATTTCACAACTTTTATTTTTAACTCTGAACTGAAAACATTCCTTGTGACATAGAATGTGAGGAAGAAAAATTTGGGAGAAATAACTACGGAAGAAGTGTCTTCATTAAGAAAAGAAACAGTACCAGGAATTACTGTGTGAGGAAGGATTGGAGATTTTGTGATAATCATAATAGGAGATAAATACTTTCTCATTTATTTTGTTTAAAATCAAAGTGACAGGTGGAGCCAGACAGCTCAGGAGGGCCCAGACCTCCACACACCTGGATGAAAAGGGGTTTGTTGCATGCAGGGGCAGCTGTAGAGCATCACAGAGAAGCTCCACCTTGCTAAGGGATGTGTCATTAGCCATGGGTAGTAATGGGGGATTAAAGAAAAAATTCAGGATAGGGAACAAAAGAGTGATTTTTAAATTATCCTTCCTATAGAGTGTGAGAAATTTAACATAAAGCCTTAAAATTTCTGCTTCAGGAAAAAGCCTCTGCATGCAGAACTTGCTTATTCTGCCTTAACCCCTCCAAAATCATATTTAATGCCACCATGGAGGTACTGAGGGATATTAAATCTAGAAGTACTTCAGCTTCAACTTAAATCCAGCTCTGGCACTCGATTCTTTTTTCTTCTGCATCATCCCAAAAGTATCCCACTATGCCCAGAACTGGAGAAACCATTCCCCAAAACAACATGAGAATTTAAATATAAACTGTACTCTGAATGGATGTAATTTAAGGATTAGCTCCATATTGATTCTTTATGCAACAATGCAATTTCTTTTCTTAAAAAAAAAAAAAAAAAAAGTTCAACTTTTAAAATAAAAACATTAAACCAGTTGAACTCCTAAAGCCAGTTTCCGGCCTTCCCATGGCACAGCTTGGCAAGGACAGTAGGCAGCTGCAGAAATCTGGAATTCATTTTCCTGCCAGATGTTTCTGACACTTTCCTGGTCTCACCAGTGACATTGTGGGGCAACCTTACTGCTCCCTGTCTTGGCAGTGGTGGGGTCAGTGTGAGAGCCTGATGGAAAATCAGTTTTATCCTCTGGAATTCTTCCTTCCCATCATGGCATGCTTTTCTGTATAACAAAAACACCCTGATATTGTTCTGCATTTTCTCCAGTGCAACGAGACATATAATAATTACATAAATGTAGATAAAAACTCCAATGGCTTCTATTTTATGTATACATACAACTTCTAAGGGAAACACATGTTGCATTACTAAGCAATCAATGTAAAATAGCTTGGGACATGAAATACCCAAACTTATGATGGTTTTTTTGAGGATTAAAATCCTTTCTCCCATTATCATCACGTCTCATTCGTTAGCAGCTCTACATGATATTTACAGCCTCCTGCAGCAGGAAAAGATTCAAATTAAACCCTGCTTCTGAAGTGTGAATTGCATATTCTAGAATTTCAATACTGTAATTCACTCCCTGAGATTTCTCACCTTGGAATTGGGAATATACTCCAAGCAGATCATTGCTTGCACCTTTACTTTCACACATGCTCTTTTTACTCCAGAGCATTGTAAAATATACAGCCTTAAAGAAGTGAATTAAACAACCTCTGCAAATTTGGATTGTTTTTAGAACAAACAAAATTTTCTCCAGCTTGGGCACAATTCTGCTCAACAGTGGAGACAACATTGAACTTTACTGCCTCAAGGACAGAAAGAAAGGAATTATTTTGCTTCTTACACCCCAGGCAGCAGCATTGTGCTGAGATGCCAGACCTCCAGACTCCACTTAAAGAGGCTCAGGATTGAAACCTCCCACACAGGTTTAGCCCAGACCATTTCCTGCCAAACACAAATTCCCAGTCTTTGTCCCCTCTCCTGCTTCCTCAGTCCCACAGCACTGCCCTGCTCAAGGCTGCTCAAAGCAAGGCCTCAACCATCATTTTGCAGTAAATCCCCAGTTCTTGAACACAACAGGCTGGTTTTCCCCAGTGCTCTCTCCAGATACGCCCTTGACAGGTGATGGAAAACTACACCAAGGTGAAGAAAGCTCATTTGGAAATTCATAGAATGGTTTGGGTTGGAAAGGACCTTAAAGCCCATCTTGTTCCACCCCTGCCATGGGCAGGGACACCTCCCACTGTCCCAGGCTGCTCCAAGCCCCAGTGTCCAACCTGGCCTTGGGCACTGCCAGGGACCCAGGGGCAGCCACAGCTTCTCTGGGCACCCTGTGCCAGGGCCTGCCCACCCTCACAAGGAAGAGTTTCTTCCACTGAATTTACAGCAATGACTCCAGAATAAAGTAATTTCTTTTCCTGTGGATTGGAAATCAAGGGAATTAAGTGAATTGCTTGCAAAAGTTCATCTGAGCTCTTGTCACCCAAAACAAACTGTGAGGAAATGTCAACTTTGACAGCAGCTCCCAAAAATGAGAGACTCCAGGATTTGCCTCAGGCAGCGAGGCAGAAAGTCCCTCCACTCCAGAGGATCTTATGGAGCAGCAGTGAGGACAACTGCCATCAACACAGGCAAAGTGCACCTGGCTCTGGGACTCCAGAAAACATGGAATGTTCTAGCTCTTTAGGAAAAGCTGTGACAAAAATCCTCTCTCTTCTCATAGTGCAAAATTCCTCTCCAATTTCCTGGTGTTTCTGTGCTCAGGTTGTTCAGGGTGCAACTCCATCTGGGTCACCTGACATTTACTGAGGAAAGCAAAAGGTGTTTGATGTATAATTAACACACGGAAACCCTCAGTTTCCAGTGTTCCCAGGAGATTAATTACGTGTAATATTTGGAGAGCTCTAATTAAAATTCTGAGCAGCTTCTGATTCTCATACATGAGAGCACTAATGATTCATCTTTTCATCCCATTTGGCTTCTAAGCAGACACAAGCACAAAAATTATGTAAGAATTAAAATGACCTACAGTATTAATCCACAAACAGCAAAAGGTGGGGTAGAAATTGAAGTTGTCACAGCGTGGTTCATTCTGGAAAACAGCAGCAGCACCAGCAATAAAGTTTGTTTTAAAGTTCAGCTCTGTGAAACTTGTTTTTCACTCATTACAGAAGGGTGTTTTATGGCAGTGCTGTCACAGAACATAAAACCCAGGTATTTTTTCATTGTGTATTTATGACACTAAGGCCAGTGTTCTACACGTCTTGCACATTCAAAGGTAATACTCTATATTTTAACTTTCCAGTTAAAATAACCTTGCAAACACTTCAGAGAAATGTACTTCCGCAGTGCTTTTCGAGTTAGCAAAAAGACAAAAATAAGCAAAGAGCAGACTGCCATGAACTCTGTCTTCTGGAATACATTAAGTCCTCCTGCAACAGCATCTGCAGCTGTCCCAGGAACCAGGTTTAGGAAGGGGAATCACACTGATATTACCCTGCCATCTAACTGGATAGTCCCACTGTAGAATATGCACCAGGTACCCTAGGTCAACAGTTGTCACTTTTCTTTGTGGCACTTGGATTTGAAAGATTTATTTTTTTAAGAGAGAAAATCGCTCTTCAGTCTCTGCTCTGCCTCAGTATTTGAATAAAAAGATGTCAGCAGAATAAACACTGATATAAAATTAGTGATATCACAAGAAAATTGCCAAAGCAAACAAGTTCACGAAAGAAAACAATTGTCCATTTTATTCAAATCAGCATCTTATAAATTTCAGTCTCAGTTCACCCTGAGGAGGCTCAGGGGGGACCTTGTGGCTCTGCACAAGTCCCTGCCAGGAGGGGGCAGCCAGGGCGGGTCGGGCTCTGCTGCCAGGGAACAGGGACAGGACAAGGGGAAAGGGCCTCAAGCTGGGCCAGGGGAGGCTCAGCTTGGACAGCAGAAAAGAATTCTCCACTCAAAAGGTTGTAAAGCACTGGGAGGCTGTCCAGGCCAGGGGTGGAGTCCCAACCCTGGAAGTGTTTCAAAAACGTGGATGTAGCACTTGTGGCCATGGTTAGTGGGGAATAGAGTGGTGTTGGTTGATGGTTTGGACTTGGGCTTGCAGGTCTTTTCCAAACTCAGCCATTCTGTGATTCCACAACTGCACATTCCGAGCATGTTTTCTCCAGGATATTTCTGCTACTTAACAGCCCACCTAATGCAAAGGCTGTGGAAATTCCATTCCTCTTCTGCCACAGATGATTTCTTGGGTTCTGACCTTGAAAACAAAATCTACAACTCAAAGGTTTGGGTCCTCACCCACCACTTTCCAGCACTGAGCCGTTTCCGAGTCAGAAAAGCCCAGCCCACCTTGGCCCTGCCCCTCCCCATTGCAATTAACATTACAAAGAACCTCGAGGACAGTTTCAGGCATTTGAAAGGAGAGTTCTCTGATTCATTTTATTCCAGTATTTTAAAACCAGATCCTTTTAATATCACTCCAAAACCCAAGTGGAGAGTTTATACTCTCTATTTATTTATACTGATATTAATGCAAATATGTCTCATTAATTCATAACCAAAGGTGAACCCTGGCAGAGTGAGGAATGAGGAGTTTGCTAGAAATTAATTTTAGAAGAAAATATATAAAATTCTGTCTTTATATCCATAGAAAAACCCTTTTGCTATCACCACACCTCTTTATAAAGTACTTCCTGCAATGGCTGAATCCCTCCCACGAAGCACTTTTGAATCAAAGTAAAATGAAAATAAAATTATCAGAGGGATAATAATTTTGAGCCTCGGAAGCAACAACTTCTGTGAGGTTCTCAGACAGTTCTCTTGCCATGCACACTTCATATTTTCATATTCCAATAAATCAGAGAAAAGTACTGTCCTTTGGATAGAGAAGGAAGAGTCTTCCCCAGCTTCTTTACCCTAGGAAATTTCAATTAGTGAGGACATCTGAAGGTAACCATGCTTGTAAAAAGCTAAAAGAAGTACAGGCAAGAAAAATACTCTGAAACACAGAAGGTGAACTTGGTACACAGCCCTTTTTTTATAAGAATCCCTTTAAAAGTGCCCTACTCTGGTCTGGGCATGTTCCTTCTGCCCTGGAAGGTTTTATGGAAGTAGAGGGAAGACTTGAGTAGGGAACCAAGCAATGTGCAGCAGAACTAATGCAAGCTAATGAGTAACTGTTCCCATCTTATTTGTATTTGTCCCTACAGTCATCCTTCAATTTAATGAACAAAAAAGTGCAAAATATGAGGAGTATGTGGAACACGGTTTAAAAAAAAAGGTTATTCACAGAACTCTAATTTATAAATTTCATGGGCAGTTAATCTAAGTTGGAAACTACTTTCAGAATGAAAGATTTTCTATTTACAGATGACTGAAATGGCAACATAAACATAAAAGAAAATAGAAAAATAAATTGAAAGATCTCCACTTAAACTTTGTAAACATTCATCCAGGCCTGCCTCACTGTATTCTGTTTTATGGGAATAAATCTATGCCAAGTGACTAAATTTACCTTAACTATAAAATGCACACTAAAAATGCATTTGCACATTTTCAGCAAAATTTACGTCCCCCCAAATCTGATATCCAGCAGTTGACCCAACACTGTTCACACACTAGGATAAAAGAATTCATTTCATCTTGAAACAGTTCTTCCATTCCAATTATCTTTCCATTAGAAACACCTGGAAGTGTTCACCCCACAAAAAAGGATTCAGAATTTGGATGGAAAAGTCAACTGCACAGAAAAAAAAAAAAGATTTGTTTCACTGCAGCACCAGCACAAAAACTTCCTGTAAACCTTTGAGATTACAAAGGACAGGACAAGGGGAAAGGGCCTCAAGCTGGGCCAGGGGAGGCTCAGCTTGGACAGCAGCAGGAATTTCTCCATGGAAAGGCTGCTCAGGCCTTGGCAGGGGCTGCCCAGGGAGCTTTGGAGTCCCCATGGCTGGAGGTGTCCAAGGAAGGGCTGGAGGTGGCACTCAGTGCTCTGGGCTGGGGACAAGGTGGGCATTGGGCACAGCTGGGACTCCATGGGCTGGGAGGGCTTTTCCAGCCTCAGGGGTCCCAAGATTACCAAAAATCTGGAATAAACACCAGCAACAGCACCTCTTTAATTGCTATGCCACACACAATACTTTAGTTCAACGCTTGGCTGTAGAGCAAATAACTTTATTTATGTTACTGGACTCACCAGTGGGGAGGCTTTTTCAGCTCTCCAGAAAAGGGAAACAGATAAAACTCATTTTATTCCTCAGTAATTTCAGAAGTTCCAGAAGTTTTTGTGCTGGTTGAAAAGATTCTTTCCGTTTTCTCTTATATATAAACCTTATCTCACTCCTACTAAAGGGTAACCAAAGCTGTATTTCTACCTATCATAAATCTTTTCCCTCCAGAAAGGGTTGTGTAAAAAGCCTCTGTGTTTGTCTAATGTTCTGTAATGCACTCTCGAGAAAAACTTGTGAATTCAAGATCCATGTTGACCATGTGCTCATCCTCCATTGCTGGCTGAGAACGACACCATGGCTCCATTTTCCTGCTCCAATGCCTGCTGCTCCTGTCAGGCCATGTGGGGCCCTCCAGAGCCAGGTCTGCAGCTGTGACAAACACATTTTATGGCTCTCCCGCCCAAATGAGGACTTGGATGCAGCTTCTCATGCCCTCCTCAAAATGGAAGTTTAAAATATTGATGAAGGGTATGGAATTTTTTACTGTTACTTGACCCTAGAATGTTGAACTGTTATAAATGGTTTTCTCAGTGGTCCTTCAGGTCGTGGGGATAGGTGAAGTGTTGTCTCCAGGGTTTGATATCAGTGTAACACACAAAACAAATAGTCTGCAATCCCTCACGTCATGTGATCCTCTACCTTGAGAGAAGCCTTTTCAATCTGGCACCAACATTTAGAAGGGAACACTCAGCAGACAAACAACATGCACCTGTTATCTGTGTACAGTGCCAACATCCTTCTCAGGCACCTCAAACTGAATTAATCTTTTTCTCAGTGTCTTAATGATCACCTATAAACCAGCCTGCTGCTCCACACAGCTCAACCTCAGGAGGCTGCTCAGAGCCTTGCCCATTTAGACTTGAAGATCTCCAAGGATGGAGCTGCTTCAGCTTGTCTTGGTCCTTTTCCACTGTTTCATCAATTTTCTTATGGAAAAAGAAATCCTTGCATGGAATTTCCTATCTAACCTGCATCTGTTCTCAGTTGGAAAGAGCCGTGGCCATCCCCTCTCTACCCCTCCTCAATATAGTTAAAGACTTTTTGTTCCATTTTCCCAACTTGCTTGAAGAGGTAAATTACACTTCCCTGATGGCCACAAAACCCAAACCAAACTGAAATATAACAGTGAGGCTCAGTGCCCCTCATATTCCAGCACCATATCCTGATTTTCCCAGTTTTTGATTTGAGAAGTGTTCCTGTTTGGCACTGAAGAAAGGCCTGAGAATCATTTATTTAAAGTGACTTCCAAATTAACAAAATGAGGGGGGAACATCAAATAGAATGCAAGAAGGATTATAAGAATCAATCAACAGGTAAACAATTCATTTACTGAAATGTCACCAAGTTTGCACGGTAGAACTTTATTCACCTGGGGACCACAGAATCCAAATTAAGGATTACACTTCCTTACAGGCTCTTGGAACACAGCCCCTGTATCCAGAGTGCAGGTTCAGTTTCTTTCACATCTGCCTCATTTTACAGTTAAAAATATTCCCAGACAAATACTGTCTGTCTAAATGACCACTATAACCAAAAGTCGTGGAACTCCTGCTCTGCTATCCTCACAATAATCTATTTATACCTCATGTAGGTGACTGCCACAGTCGAAAGAGAAGGCAAGGGACATTTTACAGCTTATCTGGAAGGTTAAGTCTGAAGTGATTAAGGATGAAAGGGACTGGGATGCTCATGGACATGGCTTTGAGGCTTTGCTGCTCAGGTGCTGATCCTTGCTGAGCCCAGGCAAGCCAGGCCAGGCAGCCCAGCCACAGGGGCAAGCTCACTCTGACTGTCAATATGCAGTAGTGGGCTGCAGAGGAGCTGGCAAATAAAAGTATAAATTCCTCATCCTCACTCATCCTGTCCAAAGAAATCCAGGACTCCTGCAATGAACAGGTCTCAAGTCCAACACACAAAAGCAATTTTCAGGATCAGGAGACAATGTGGAGGTTGAGGCTGCTCATGGAGAATGAGCTATCTCTGCATCCTCCTCTAATGAGATAACTCTGCTTAAAATCATTCTTCTTATCACTGTCACTGCAGACCTGAGCTCATACAGAGCCTGACTCCTTCAGTCTTTGGAGATCCACATCCAAAAATCCCACAGGAATGACCCACCCTGCTGCCACACAATTCTTCATGTGAACACAGGGGATGCTCCATTCATTTTCCAACATCTTTAATTTTCAGCTAAATACAGGCTGGTCCATAGAGGTTCACCAAAGGAGCCTGAAGTCAAGGCAATAAAATCATCAATTGATCTTACTGTGTGTCAATAATAACTGACATTCCATCCATCTCCTTGAAATTCAACAGCAGGGAGAGTCTTTGTATAACAAGTTTCTGTTTTTTTCTGTTCTGTTCTGTTCTGTGTTTAAACAGTTCTGCTAAATGGCTAAGGGATTAAAATTAAAAATTTTCTTTCCCCATAATCATGGAAACCCATTTTTCCCAAAACCAATATTTGTGGATGCAAACAACACAAAAATTTTTCTAGAAGATGAAAAGAACAGCAGAACCCCAAAGAGACATGACGTATTTAAAAAAAAAAAAAAAAAAAAAAAAGGNAAAAAAAAAAAAAAAAGGCGAATTAGCAGCTTGAAAGAAAACCTTGGATTTTAGTTCAAAAGTGCAGAAAAGGGAAGATTATTCTTTGTACCAATATAACCTGACAGCCCAAGGAAACTCCCAACCAATCCTGGGAGTCACAAACCACCACACTGCCATGGATGTTTCCTTAATATCAGAGACCCATTTTAACCTGCTGAAATCTAAGTACAGAAAATGGATGCAGTGGGTACAGAAATCCTTGCCTATGTTTTTATATCCTATACAGAACTTTGCAGTTTCCCTATAACTTTCAGAAGAACAGCAAAGGGAAGACACAACACCTTTGTTCTGATCCACAGCTGCTGTGCAGCTGCAACTAATTTTAACCAGAATTCATTTTAACCAAGGGACCAGGACTTTCTTCAGAAAATCAGTGTCATCAAGTCAAGAAAACATATCACTGTAGTTGCAGAAAATTAAATTTTACTATTGAAGTTTATCCTCTTTTAGTTTATGCCTTTAAAAAGTGAAAAATATAGTTAAAATACATTTCCTTGATGCAGAAAATAAAAACCTTTAAATAGTCCTGAACATCTTGGATGACTCCATTTGATAACTCCATGCCAACTTAAAGCAGCCACTTTGCAGCAGAACCCCAGAATCTTCCAAACACCTTTAAATCAGCATCGGTAAAATTAATGCTAAGAAAATAAAGTGACAACCCAAGCACACCAAATTCCAACTTGTGTGATGCAGAGCCCCCCAAGGAATATTAAAATATAATATNGACCAAAAAATGCCCCAAAGCCCCCTAGCTGATCCCAAACCAACCGCCAGACCCCTCTCCTGCTCCCCAAATCCACCCCAGAACCCTCTCAAATCCCCCCCAACCCCTTTTTAGCCTCTCCTATCCCCCCTTAGGGCCCCCCCAGACCCCCTTAGAGTGGATTTAAGCTGTGTTTTCCCAGGCCATGCTGGAGAGAAAAGTTTATTCCCCTGATTTATTCCAGACCTACAGGAAATTCCCTGGTGTTACTGTGTTTCTCTGGCTCTGTTGTGTTTAAATCAGTGTTCAGAAGGGCCAGGAAGGAACTGATCAGCAAATGAAACTTTGAATGTATTGTAAACAAAGAAGTAAAACCAGGGAAAAAATAGTTGGGTTTTTTTGTTTGTTTGGTTGGTTGGTTTGGGTTTTTGTTTATTTGCTTTTGTTTTGTTGGTTGGGGGGTTTTTGTGTTTCTTTTGTTTGTTTTGGTTTTGTTTGGTTGGGGGTTTTTGTTTTTGTTTTTGTTTTTTATTCCTCAATTCTACAAAGCAACAAGAAAGAACCACCCCAGAGGTGTGGCAGATGTCAGTAACTCTTCTCCTACAAATAAATCATGTGATAAAACCTATTCCTAAATGTCCCTGCTGTGCAAGAGCTCTCCAATTCACAGTAACCTACTTGGGCTCTGAAGAAGCACAACCAGAGAGAACTGCTCTGAAACAGAGCATCAATTCCCTGAGAGATGATCTACTAAAAATCCTTTCCGATTTGATGAGCTGAGCTACTGACTCACAAAAATAAGGAAATTATCTACCTCAGAAGAGCACCTGAAAAATAGTGAATTAAGAATATAACTTGCAGGTACTCCAGAAATGATTTCTGCTGTCAGCTCGTATCCAGTGCTGCTCAGGAGGAGCTGAATGACCTGAACCACGCCCTCCTTCAGTGCTAATTAGCAGTGCTCGACTCCTCCTCCACTCTGACCCTGCAGTTCAGACCACAGACAAAGAAATCAGGAATCACAGATGCTTTTGATTCACTTGCTCAGATCCCAAGGTTTCATTTCCAGTATTTCCTTGTTTGTGCCGTGGTTCTCTGGGCTGCCTTTTTTCACAGACACCTTTTCAGACTGGAGAGCTCAACTACAAAACTGCCCTAAAAAACAACCCATGGGTGGCTGAATTTCCTCATGTCCCTAAAAATCAGTTCCACCCATGCTCCCAGTAGCCATCACACTGAGCCTCTGCCAAAACACATGAGCAGGGATCAATCCCTGAGTGCAGCACATTTTAATGGGCATTAAAACATTTCCTAGGGAGTTTGGTTTTGCCGTTGTTGCTCAGAAATGAGTAAAGGAGTAAAGCCAGCCTGCTCCTGAGCATGATGTGGAGCAGAACAAAACTGTGCAGTACTCAAAGACACCCATCTCATTTGGCACCTCAGTTAGAGCAGATTCCATCCTGTGCCCAGCACAAGCCCAGAGAGATTTGCTCTGGAATCCACTGGGACAGGAAACGGACAAACTGGCATTGGGAGGTTCTGGATGCCATAAATCCTGCTCTGAATCCTGGTATTTATTTCTTTAGTGAAGCAATTAGCAAACAAAAAGAGAAGCAGTGTCATTTCAGGCCAAGTGACTACTCTGCAGTTATTTCATGTTGGATGCTGTTGCGTAAGCTCCTGATTCCACAGGGATTTGTTGTCACTAGATCTATTAAACTTATAATCATGCACAGTGTGCAGAAGATCTTTATATGTTATTTATAATTGCCCAGATAAAATACTCCTCCTTCTCCAACACCGAGCTTTGACAAGATATTTATACCAGTAATTGTATTTCCAATGCATCTCACAGCAGTTACTATTTTATCAGTACTATTTTTAGGATAGACAGTTGGATGCCTGCTAAATACTCTCATTTTAAATTAATTTCTCCAAAGGTTGCATTCTCCCACTGCAGCCCATATTCTCCTTTGCCAGAATGGGGTAATATCTTAAATTTCTTGAAGTAAAGAGTACAAATTTTTGTCCTGCTTCCTGCAGTAGCTCTGAGGTGAATAACTAGAAGGTGCTTTTCGCTTTGTCCATCTTTGAGGCTGCATGCAGGCACTGTCCTGAACTTCACCTAGCACAGACTCAAGCAAAAAGCTGGTAAAAAACCCTAAAAGCTTCATTTGCCACATCATAACCCCTCCAGGGTTACTCATACTCTTAGAGAATACCTAGGATATCACCTAGATTTTGCCTGCCTTTTATGCAGCTCTTTATGTGCTTGAAGTCATTAAAATACCTCTGGAAATTAAGTTTGCCTTCTGGCAGGGGGGCATTTCTGAGCCTGATGCCTCTCAATGTGCCTCATATTGTTTTCAGTCACTTTTGGAAATCTCTTCAACAGACATTGACAGGGAAAAGAAAGCAGGGAAATAAAAAACAGCAATGCAAAAATGAAGAAAAAAAATCATTCTTGTAATAAATTAAAATGTCTGTGCATATGGCATCATCAATACCAGTTACAGGGACTGTTTGGATGGGATATTGGGAAGGAATTGTTCCCTGGGAGGGTGGGCAGGCCCTGGCACAGGGTGCCCAGAGAAGCTGTGGCTGCCCCTGGATCCCTGGCAGTGCCCAAGGCCAGGTTGGACACTGGGGCTTGGAGCAGCCTGGGACAGTGGGAGGTGTCCCTGCCCGTGGCAGGGGGTGGCACTGGATGGGATTTAAGGTCCCTTCCAACCCAAACCATCCCGGGATTCTCTGACACAGAGTCCTGGCTAACTCACCTACATNCAATATAATTCTGAGCCGAATTCCCTAAAGTTAAAGCCCATTGGCATACACAGTAAACCTCTGTCATTATGTACCTAGTTCATTAAAATCTCAGATCTGGGATATGGACCACTGTAAAGAGATTTACACAGGCAAATAACCCGGGGAAGGGAGGGGAAGGGGAAGGGGAAGGGGAAGGGGAAGGGGAAGGGAAAGGATAAGGGAAAGGGAAAGGGACACTCTCAGACTCACACAGGTGAACTCTGGTAGCAATGAATCACTTTCCATGGTAATGCAAAAGCAGCTCCAAGTCACAGCATGTCACAGATTCACCAAGGTTGGAAGAGACCTCCAGGATGATTGACTCCAACCATTCCCCCAGCACCACTAACCCCTAAACCATGTCCCCCNATTAAGTTTGCCTTCTGGCAGGGGGGCATTTCTGAGCCTGATGCCTCTCAATGTGCCTCATATTGTTTTCAGTCACTTTTGGAAATCTCTTCAACAGACATTGACAGGGAAAAGAAAGCAGGGAAATAAAAAACAGCAATGCAAAAATGAAGAAAAAAAATCATTCTTGTAATAAATTAAAATGTCTGTGCATATGGCATCATCAATACCAGTTACAGGGACTGTTTGGATGGGATATTGGGAAGGAATTGTTCCCTGGGAGGGTGGGCAGGCCCTGGCACAGGGTGCCCAGAGAAGCTGTGGCTGCCCCTGGATCCCTGGCAGTGCCCAAGGCCAGGTTGGACACTGGGGCTTGGAGCAGCCTGGGACAGTGGGAGGTGTCCCTGCCCGTGGCAGGGGGTGGCACTGGATGGGATTTAAGGTCCCTTCCAACCCAAACCATCCCGGGATTCTCTGACACAGAGTCCTGGCTAACTCACCTACATTTTATAACAACATGGTCTTTTATTATCCTGCAAATCCCTGCAATGTGAGGGTTTAGACTGTTATGGTCTGTGCTAATATATATCAAAGTTCTAATTTAAATGTTTGGGATCTGTTCCCTGAAGTACAACCTTAGGGATAAATCCAGTGATTAGACTTGTTCATTTGAACTCCGCCACTGACCTGGTGTAAGGTCCTGACAAGAGCAAGGTATAAACATGGCTGGGTATTCCTGAGAAAGCCCAGGAATGCATTATTTATTATGTTATTATGCATTCTCAATGTGAGGGAGAACACTGATAAATCAACTGTTTTATTTTTAACTAGGAGTCTTTTGACAGAAAAGTTTTGGGTTGTAACAGCTTTGAATGGAAACCTGTGGCATTCCACAGAACAGATCCCAGCCCAAAATATTGCACACAGAGGGGAAGGGGAAGGGGAAGGGGAANAAGGGGAAGGGGAAGGGGAAGGGGAAGGGAAAGGATAAGGGAAAGGGAAAGGGACACTCTCAGACTCACACAGGTGAACTCTGGTAGCAATGAATCACTTTCCATGGTAATGCAAAAGCAGCTCCAAGTCACAGCATGTCACAGATTCACCAAGGTTGGAAGAGACCTCCAGGATGATTGACTCCAACCATTCCCCCAGCACCACTAACCCCTAAACCATGTCCCCCAGTAACACTTCCTGCTGCCTCTTGATCCCTTCCAGAACCAGTAACTCCATCACTGAACTGGGAAACTTGTTCCAGAGACTGACCATGCTATCAGGGAATTTTTTCCTAGTTTCTAAGCAGAAGTTCCCCTGGCACAACTTACGGCCATTTCTTCTCATCCTTTGGCTTTAGACATGGCAGAAGAGACTGACCCCCCTACCTCATTACAAGTCATTTCAAAAGAAAATCCAGAACACTTCTGGGGACTGGTCAGAAGTAGAAGCAGAAACTGAGTTGAAATAATACAGGAAAAGCAGCTCATGCAGGATTCTTCCATTATCCAAGGCTTTCTAAATACCTGTTGGACCAAGGGACTGTTAATAATAATTAGACAACAACACCTTTTTATGGATTACTCTGAAATGCTGGTTGCTTTCCTGTTTTGAAACCTTTTCCCTTCAATCCTTTTCAGTTCTTGTCTTGCAGTTCCTTGGTAAGCAGAGAACCAGGTGGAAAGGGAATGATCTGAGCTGAAGTGCTGCTCTCAGTCATTCAGAAGTCACCATCAAATTAAGAATAGGTTGGAAGGTTTGAAGGGGAAAAAAGGTGAAGGTTTTTCTGTTTCCTTTATGCCACTACTTTCCTAAGGATGTTTTACAGTTCTGAGTTGTTTCCAAGTTACTCAGATCTTTGTGCATCTCCAATGGCAAACAAGTCTTTGAGAAAAGCGGTACTAAAACAACCTCACACACGCACTGAGGCTTAATATAGACACTCCTCCTTCAGCAAGCCCAGAGATGATGTGCATGTCATTAAAGACACTGGCACAGGGTTCTCACCTCCTTCCTGTTCTCCACTGAGTAACCCTTGCCTTGAAATACTGTCCCAACCTTCCACACACTGAACACTTCCAAAGGTTTGCACTGAAGTAAATGTGACACATCCAGAAATATTTATACACCCTCAATGCAAACAACCATTTCCTGATCTGAAATATCCCAGGAAACAAAAGATTCAGTGCTGGCTTTTAAAGAGTATTTTTAAAAAGTGAATGTCACTTCTTCAATCTCTGAGCCCCAGGATAACCTGTGGCTTGAGTCAGACTTTGTTTTTAATGTCACTGGGAAGGGAGCGTTCCCTCCACCCTGGAATCCAGGCAGCATTTCTGGGAAAGGATCCCCTGGAGGGGAGGCAAGGGGGCAGGAAGCTGCCAGGGAGGCCCTGCAGTCTCCCCACTCAGCTTTTTTCCAGGCAGAGCCCTGGAGAGCCTGGTCTGCCCCAGAGCTGGCCCTGCCCCAGGCTGGAGGGGGAGCAGAGCCCTCCTCAGGTCCCCTCCCAGCCACCCTCACTCCCACCCTGGCTCTGCCACCACTCCAACACCCATCCTACAAGCTAGAAAGATGACAAATCCTGTGCTGTGAAGGTCTTCCTTAAAACTGATCTCTGCAGAGTCCCTGGAACTTCCAGCCTTAACAGCGGAAGCCAAGGAATGTTTGTTGTACAGGAAGAGCAAATGAAAGCCCCAAATGAAGATTGAAGCGATGCTGGCAATATTTACAAACCAGGAGAGGAGAATATGCAGTAGTGGCTTGTGTAGTGCCTGTGGCCAATTTTCCTCTGCTCTGAAGACACATGGCTTTGTCAGCAGCAATGAAATTGGATCTTGTTTACCAGTGTGAGCAGATCATAGCACTTTATTATCATAGCAAACGAAGATAAATCCCAACATGCCAGAGCAGAGCCGGTGCTTTAAAGCAAAGTGACAACCATGTCCTTATTGTCACAACATTACAGCACAATTAAAAGTACAGATTTCATAGTTAAGAACTTCCATATGATAAATCTCTTAGAAAAAAAAATATTCTCAAATGCTTGCAACAAGCAGAAACCACACGTTTTATCACAGTACCTCGACCCTAATGAACATTTCTACTTTTAATTCTCTGATCTCCAGCCATTGGCACAAAGCCTTGGGAGTTTGGCAGGGCACTTATTTAAGATTTGAAATCCTTTTTCGTATCATGCTTGCTGTACTTAGATTTAGGAACAACAAAATGAGCACAGAGTTGCCAAGCTTGCCTATTGCATTTGAAAGAACTGAGATAGTTGTTTTTAAAAGCCATCTTCAACTGTAAAAATGAATATATTAAAGACACAACAGAGCTACATGGCCACAGACATAATTTATTTATAGCTCTTTTTGGTAAAAAATATGCAAAGAAAGCTCATAGGTGAATTTTTTGGCCAAATTTCTCTGCAGCAACCGTGTAAGTGACATAGATGAGAACACCTGGGCATTATCTATCAAACCTCTATTTACATACCAATATTTTTGGTTTAGAGAACCTTTAGAAGGTTTTTTATATCCTGTGTATAATTTCATTTTGTTTGCAACAATGCCCTGTATTAAAACACTTCTGTTAGAAAACAGGGATTTACTCCTATTTATTGTATCAAAATTGCATTTGCTTTGTTCAAAAATACCCGTCTTATGTCATGGTGTGAGCTAAACTGTGTTTTAATAAAGCTTACATGTTTGTTTTTGTTTGAATCTGAGCTAATTTCATAAAATATTAAAGGGATATTGAATTATGTCTTTATAGGTAAACAAAACCTTAAAGCAGGACCAGCTGAGGTGAAACCCAGACACACCCACTGAGTCTCCCCAGGTGTAGCTTAGCAAAGCACATCAAATAAAACTCCTCAAGTGTAAGGACTGATCAATAAAGTCAATTCTTACCCCTGTAAAGCCAGGGGGAAAATACCAGCACAGGATGCAGATCAAGAATTTCAGTGTGTGAAATACCCACAGGGAAGTCCAAGGCTGAAGGGAGGCAAGAGAAGGTGCAGTCACCGATGAAAAGCTGCAGAATCAGGAATTTGTTAGAGTGTTGAAAGGGAATTTTTTCACCAAGTGCTTCTCACAAAGGTTTGCTTCACACCCCTTGCCGTGCAGGGAGGATCAGCTGTTGTTTAATAGCCAAGAAATACAAAAGTCTAACAGGAACTCACTTTTATGAGCAGTCTTTAAATGAAATAACATAGCTGGGGGCTGGTGTTCAGCACAAGCTTTCATGTATAGGACAAGATGAATGAAAAAACCTTGCTCAGTTCAGAAGAGCCCGAAATTTAATAGTGGATACAAGTAAGGCTCAAACTGCTCTAATTTTCCTTCAGCTGTGGTACCATCAGAATCTCTGGTATATCCATTTAACCTTTGTTAAACAGCACTGAATTTACAACTCTCATAAAAAACTAGATTAAATCTGAAAGGTAATTAGACAGAAAAGGAAAAAAGGGAGAACAGAAAGCCTCAATCTCCTTTATTGTGAACATCCACCACCTGCACAATGCCCTAGAAGGAAAGAAGCTCTGAGGTAAGGCAGAAAGGAGCAAAAGGGATGAAAAATGCAACATTACTTCAAACAAATAACGAGCAACACCAATGATAATACCAGAATCTCTCATTTTCTGGTGCCTTTAAACTTCATCCTTTTCATTCTCTTTCAACTACTCTGTACTTGTTACTAAAGCAACATATTCACCTTGGCACTCAAATTCCATCTTAAGGTTGGAAACACCATTTGGCTGAGCAATCCCAGGGAAAGGAGGCAGAGAAATATTCCTCTGAAGGCTCAATGCATTCCTCAGACCAGTCACTGGGAAGCCATAAAGCCCTAAGTCTGGGTATTTTGCTTTTTCTTCCTCAGCTGAGAATTCAAGAGCATTTCCCACACTTTAAATGCTGTCAGGACCTGCCTGCTTGGCAGGTGGGATTATAAATGGGGTGGTTAATGCTCATCCTGGGGCTCCAGTGACAGAGGGAATAGGGAATATGCAGCAGGCAAGCCAGAGCTGGCTGTGAGTCATCCTGTGAGCCCAAAATGACACCAGTGATCAGCAGGGCTCCACGATTGTGCAGAGAGAATTCCCCACTCCACAGTTTCTCACCTCAGGGGTACAGCCACGCCAGACCTGCTTTGGGTTTGCTGGAGGACAAAGAGAAACTGGGACCTTTCCAGGATCCACGTGGCTTCCCCAACCTGTGTGACCCTCACACATCCATACATGAGTAAGGCTTAGATAGATTTTAACTGTTCCAGGCTCCCATTTTAAGGGGTTTGTTGTGAACAGATTTTCTCAGTTACCCACAGGAGTGAGGACAAATTGCAGTGGTGCTCTCAGCTCAGCAGGAGCTCTGCTGCCAAAATTTCTATTTCAAAGGACAAGGTAATATAACCTGACCCAGATAATCAAGGTAAATAAGAGCCCAAAAAAGTCCACTGTGCCATAGCTCTCCAACTTAGAATAAGACAAAGATCCTGTACTAATTACACTTGCCACAATCATTAATAACTTCTGAGGCAGAGCGAGTGGATTTATGGGCTCTCTTCACATAAGAAACCATGGATGTCACACACATTTACATGAGGGGTACTGCCTGTGACTGCTGCTTGACATCAGAATCAAGCACATTTCAGACAGCTCTCCAATTTCCCCATTTCTGCTGTTCAGCTCACTTTGGGGATCTGCTACCTTTCCACACTCCCTGCCCTTGTGCTGGTAACAAGGCAGGAATTTCAGCTTTTAACTCCAATAATGGTATTAAGACTCAAACCCGGGGTTGTAAAGATCAAAAAGCTTCCCATTTGTATCATTTCCACCCATGATCTTTTTCCTCACATCAGTTCAGACAGAGTTTGTTACATTTCTGAGTGTCACACACTCTTCTGTGCAGAATAAATAAACCTCTGCTCTCTGCCCTCTGTCTGATATTCACATCCCCTGCAAAGGAATCCCCTACCCTTGTGTTTCAGCCTCCTGTGGCCTTCTGGGCCGGAAAAGCAGGAAAATGTGCTTTCCTCACAGCATTTCTGGAATTGCATCTTTGCATCAATTCAAAACTAGAAAACGTTTTTTTTGATAGAAAGACATTTTTCTTTCATTATCAAATTCTCTAATGCTGGAAAGAGTCCTACAAAACTTCATGTCTCACAGCACTCAAAGCTGAGTGTTTTTCAAACTCTGCATTTGTTTTCCCTTAGTTGTTGAGGGCTCTTCAGCCTCATCTTTTGGTATCCCCCAGGACACAAAGGATATCAACAGGACCAGCTGAAGAATCAGCCAGTGAAGATATCTGATGGAAACTTGAATTGGGAGAGCATTTTGCTTCCTCTCTCTGTTTCAAACCAGCCTCATTTGACACATTCTGGTGGCCAGGGCTGACACTGAAGCAAACCTGTGACTACACAACCCTCCCACCCCTCTCACAGTCACAAATTGGCCCTGTGTTATACATTTATACATCCTGATCAATGTTCTTCAGCCTAATCTAAATCTCTCTCAGTGAACTGAGAGCAGAATTTTACAGTTGATGTGCTCAGCCTTGCAGCCAGGTCTCTCCTATTTAGACTTGCATACAAATTTAGCCTTTCCCTCAAAAAAGCACACACCAAAGCCAAGGCAAAATATTCCAAGCCTGGCTCCTCTTCACTCCCTCTTGCAGCTCCCATCCCAAAGCCTTCTCCCAGGGTGTTGGTGAAGCCCCACTGCCCCATTTAGGGCTGGGTTTATGCCCTGGGGAGTGCAGGCAGTGCCTGCACACGGACACAGCTCCAGGACTGCACTCCCCTTTGAACTCTGACAGCAAAATACCAAACCCATCCCCACAGACCCAAACCTGCCCAAAATAGCTGCTGTTTCACCCCCAAGCATCAATAGGGTTGGTAAAGACCTCCAAGATCATCCAATGCAACCTTTGAGCCAGGGGCTGATGCTCTGGGTTGGGCAAAGATGGTGCTCTGGGCTTACAAAAACTGTATTTCATACACTCAGTGAGAATGAGCAAAGCCCAATTCCAGTCTTAAATCTCATTTTTACTCTCATGCTGACTGAATGGAATCAGGATTAATGTAACCACATATGCAGGATTTAATGCTAAGGTATTCTGGTGTACAAAATGAATAAAAAAATTTTCCTGTGCTCTGCAGGGAAGCCAGGCCCCTTTTGGCTTGTGGAGTGCAACATCCAACTCTAACAGTTCCTAATTAAGGAACACCATGTTTCTCAAGGAGTAGATAAAATTTTGTATATATGAACTCAATACCTAAAAAATGATGGCACTTTTGGGCCAATACCCATTTTTTTGTTGTTAAATGGCTTTACAATACCACCTGTATCTGTATTAACTGATATGGGAATAAAAGCCCTAAGATCCCATTGACTTTCCAATCATTAAACAAAGCCCCCCAAACAACCCAGGAAGATGTACATGGTTTTTAATTATCTAATACATATATATAACCTAAATATAGGCAGATAATCCATTTTTATGCCTCATCCTAAACCTCCCATAATAACTGCACTCCAGCTCAGGTAATTTAATTTCATATTCTTTCGAGAACACACTACTGCAGTCCTATTTAAAAGATAATAATTCTTTTGAAAAACTTGTTAGAGAGGCTGATGGAGTTCAGAGGAATTCTTCACCCAGGTGGGATTTCTTAGGAAGTTTTTAGAAAGCAAATCAATAAGTGTTTACAGATTGCAAATCTGATCACACTCCTGGCTGTCCCCAGAGGAAGCTGTGCAACTGTCATTTCAGTGAGGGGATCTCAGCAGAATTAGTTCTCTCTCCTGGAAAAGTGCTAAAGGACAGCAGGCTGGAGCAAAGGCACTCACAATCAATAAAACAATACTTGTGTTATGTATCCTGGCAGGTTTTTACCCTGGTTCTGATCTCTATCATTAAAAAAAGGGCAAAACTTCCTTTATGTTTCAGTATTTCATAGAATCATCTGAACAAGGTCAGATTTGGGGAGGGTCTAAGGAGGTGATATTGATACACATTATATGATCTGAAGAGATTTGCATGTAGTTCATTAAATCAAATCTTACTTTAAAGATCCAATATTCTCTGAAGCCTCTTGGATTTACTTTTCTCCCCCTCCCCACACTCCCCCCATCCCCTGCCTTACTTCTACTGGAACACTGGTTCAAGAAGTCCCAGCTTATTAGGAATTACAGAATTCCAGAATGGTCTGGGTGGGAAAGGACCTTAAAATCCATTCAGTTCCACGGGCAGGGACACCTTCCACTGTCCCAGGCTGCTCCAAGCTCCAGTGTCCAGCCTGGCCTTGGGCACTGCCAGGGCTCCAGGGGCAGCCACAGCTTCTCTGGGCACCCTGTGCTGGTGCTTTGGGATATTGAAAACACTTCTTGATAGTTCTGTGTGTAAATGGTGTGGGAGGATAAAGGTACTTTACAGAGAAACAAACCTGAAGGTCACTGCCATGAGAGTCCTCTTCTGGGAAGTGTTAGGGAACCTAATCAAGGAATAGATTATTATCCTCTGTCTTCTCCAGGGGCACAGGAATGTCTGAGAGATGTCACCTGTTGCACCATGCTCAGATGGCTGAGCTCATTTGACAGGACAGCAGTGTCAGAGAGCAGCACAAGCAGCTACTGCTCCAGCAGCTTCACCTTGGAATGCCAACAGGCAAGAACAGCCACAAGTGGAGAAATCCAGAATTACCCCAGGTAATTACCCCTGGCACTGGCCAGAGGATTGATGCCTGTAGCCATCTACAACTGCCCCCAGTCATTCTGCCAAAGCACATTTTTTGTAATATCAAGCTTGCCAACATCTTACAACTGACTTTTTAATCCAGAAAATGATAGGAGCTGAGAACACACTTCACCAGGCATGCAAGCAAATCAGGAATGCAGAAATAAAGAGCTGTGGCTATGCTGAATTTACCAAAATGCACATCTCTGTGTGCCTTCCTCACCTCAATGGGGGAAATAGAAAATGAGATCTGGCTTTCTCCAGTCCCATTTCTGTAGCACTGCATGGAAAATTACAGAATTGTGCATTTTAATGAGCCATGGAGAAGATGACAGACATTTTTACTTTACACCACCGTATTACTGAGTCAGAACAGAAGAAACTCAAACAAAACTCCCCCCAGAATTTCCATCTCTGACTTCAGTAGTGGGACTACTCTCAGTGAGGGGGTGGGAGCCATTTAAAAATTTTTTTTTCTTCTTTTTTGCTTTCATTTGCCTTGAACTCCTCCCAATCTCTGCTTTTACTCCTACTACAGGAGCATGTTTCACATAAAGGATGAACAATCTCATTCCTAGAACATTCCAGGGCTGACTTGCTTTAAGCCAGGTCTCTCCCATGCATGCAGAGGACATTCAGGAATGTCTGAAGGATTCCTGAAGAGCAATGCAACCACCTACTTCCTTCATGTACAAAACTCCCTTCCACGGAGAAATCTGTGCAATCAAAAATCTCTTGTCTCTAGGACAAGAACCTTGCTCACACTCACAGGAAAAGCTCTCAGGAGAACAACTACTACTTAGTGACAACCACATTGTAATAGAAATGAGCCACTTCATGACAATGGAAATGACAGTTTCACGATTACAATGAAAATAAACATGAGGATATTTTCTTTTCAATCCAATCTTGTACCGAGAGGAATTAAAAATACTTTTTGTGGTCTCAAGTCAGCGTTTCGTTTCATACGGTTTGTTTCAAACAATTTCTACGCTGAACAGCACCCTAGGAGTTGCCTGACCTGAGAAAGACAAATTCAGAGGTAAAAGTACATTAAGAGCTCTGTTTACTCAGAATTTCCTTCACAAAACTTTGTATCTCACCATCAGAAATAACAACAGATACAAAATAATTATATATTATCAACTGCTTGGTCAAACTACAGCAAGAACCCCAGTCAGGCTCTAATCAAGTTAACAGGAAGCAGAGTGACTGGAAGAACTTTGGAAATGAGGAGAAATAAATGAAATCTGGCTTTTTCTAGTGGAGATCAATGGGCCAATGTGATTGCAGACAGATGCACATTCTCTTATGTGGAATAAATTCAGTTTATCATCACATACAAATTTTACTTTTCACAAATGGACCTCCTGAGGCCTTTCACTGTTGAGTGAAAGGCTCTGCTCTCAGGCAGAGTTCCACCAGCATGGAGCCACAGTTCCTGACAAAGGGCCAGTTCAGAAACACCTTTTCAGCTCCTCCAAAATTCACACTCAGAACTCAGGTGAGTTAGGCAGCAACTGCCCAAGACACTGGAAGCCTACAGTGTTCTCCGGGAAGATCAGCCCTACAAATCCAACAATCTGGGTGGCACAAAATTTGGCTTATCCCAGCTCAGATGTTTATTTCTTGATGGAGGACTTCTGGAGCCTCCAGGAGTGGCATCCCTGCAGGCACACACCTGAGGGAACTGGAGTCACTGAACATCATCCTTCCTCTGTGGAATTACTTGCTGCTGCCCATAGGAGGGGTAAAGCAAGCACTGGTCCCTGGGAGAGCTGCTCACCAGAGGCTGAATTTGGGGAATATTGTGAAAGTATGGCCACTGTGAAATCCAGTTCCTTTCCCAGCTCACTGAGACAATCACTTCTGTGCAATGTCCATCAGGGAAACTGCCATTCTCCATATTTCAGAAAGGTTTCCTCTGTTCTCACTCATTACCATAAGAATTTTACCATAAGACTGAGGCACAGATTTTGTTTCTCCCCTAGACCTTAAGAAAACTTGTCATATGCTAGTTAACTGCCAGAAAACATCTGTTAGGTTAGGAGGTAAAATAGTGATACAAAAGCCCTAAGGATGACTTTGAAAGACATTTTCACAAAGAAATTATGGAAATCGTCCTGATCTGAAGAGAAATGGAAATTAGCAAAACTCCATATTTCTGACAGACCTGTTTCTTTTTAAAACCTGCTCCAAACCCAAGGCAGCCATGCTCTATGCTGCCCTTTATTTAATCTCTCAGCCCACCTTCACAATCACCTTTAAAGTTTGGCTCTGAGAGCCCAATTTTGAGCCAGGCTGAGATTTGCAGGAGTTGAATGGAAGGCACCAAACTGGAGCTGTGTGTCCCCACATTCAACATAAATCCCTCTGAAGCCACAGAGCCAATAAAAATGGAGTTAATTATAGCAGTTTTACCATGAATATGTAGGTTATGCAACTCAGAACTCAATAACCATTTTAATAGGGGTCATCACTATTCAGAGAGACATTGGAGAGAATGCCCTACGTGGCTTAATTGTTTAAATAAAAAGGTTTCTCAGCAATTTGCAAAGCTGATTTTTATGTTTTCTACAGAACAATGTATCTTTGCTATGTGAAACACAGGGGACAACAGAAAACCACAGGCAGGAAGAGGAAAGCTCCTGCCATCACCTCCAAGCTCCTGCTGTGCACTGGGCATTCAAGCAGAAATGGCCTCTTTTCCCAAAGAGAATTTATTAGAATTAATCAATAGGCAGCTGGGGATCAAATGTTCAAAACCAAACAGCACCCAGCAGCTCTCACCACAACCTAAACGTCCACTTCAGCAGATGTTCAAGCAACTGGAATAATTTTTGGGATGGAGATTGACCCCTTTTTGCAGACAAAAGACAAAATGTTTTGTAGAAGCATAATTTTTGTTCTCCCCCTACCATTATACTCTGGAGAAAGAGCCCTCATGGTTCCTGGGCACTAAAAATAGGTTAATAAAACTTCAAACAGATCACATTTCTTGCCTAGTGTTGTTTCAAATCCCAAGTGGTTGTGAGGGCCCATATTTTACACTCAGAATTGCAAGAGACATTGTTTCATTGAGAGGTTCTTCTACTCCCACTCTCAAGGCACAGACTTTGAAGGAAAATGGAAATTTGGGAGATAAGTTTCCCAGCCTCATGAAGACCTGACTGTGACAGACCCCACACCTCAAAAAAACCCCAAGCCCAAAATACCAACCCGGTACCCTGGAAGTGCACAGGTGCTCAGGAAAGTCATCAAAAAGCTCAGCTAAAATCTCCAAATATTAGGACCATTCTGGAATGATGATGCACATGGCAGCAGAGAGGCCGGGTGACAGAACGAGGGGACAAAGGGCAGAAAGGGCCTGAGAAGGGAGATGGCACAGATTGCTCACAATGGCCAAAATTTAAGAGGCTCAGATTGAGCTGTAATCCGAGAATACGTATTTATAAGGATAACAACAAGCCTCCATATCTGTCAGTCTCTCAGAAACATAAACTAACACAGAGATAATCAATAAGGGAAAGCCCATAAGTAATGAATTTAATCCACAGGTGGTATTTTAGCAGCATACAGTAAAAAAAGGCATGATCCACAACTTGATCACAGTGGGACAGAAAATTATGGGAGAAAATCCTGTGGAGCCAGGGTGGGAGAGCTGGGACTGATCACCCTGGGCAAGAGAAGGTTCTGTGGAGACCTCACAGCTCCTGCCAGGGTCTGAAGGGATACAGGGAAGCTGGGGAGGGACGCTGCAACAGGAACTGGAGGGACAGGACAAGGGGAATGGGTTCAGACTGACAGAGGAGAAATTTAGGTGGGATATTGGGAAGGAATTGTTCCCTGGGAGGGTGGGCAGGCCCTGGCACAGGGTGCCCAGAGAAGCTGTGGCTGCCCCTGGAGCCCTGGCAGTGCCCAAGGCCAGGCTGGGAGCTGGGAGCAGCCTGGGACAGTGGGAGGTGTCCCTGCCCATGGCAGGGGTTGGGATGAGATGATCTTTAAGGTCTTTCCAACCCAAACCTTCCTAAGATTCTGGGATTCTTTGAAACCTCTCACATATTAAAAAATTAAAAACTAACTTAAATGAGTTAAAATAAAAATTAAAAATTCTGTAGAAATTTTTTTGTGCTATGGGAAAAAGATGAATTCTTTTCCCAGTATGTTTGGCACAAAGATGTCTGGGAAAGCTAGAAAAAAACTGTTCCCAGGTTTGAGGTTTAAGTTCCTAAAATGCATCTGCTTCCAACAGTAGCTTATCTCCAATTTGTTTTCTATACACCACTTATTTATTTAAAACTAAGTAATAAAAAATGGCACTGGGGAAGCTCAAATGTGCAGTGTTCAGCAGTTACCTGGTCAAAAGTGCTCAGTCTGACTGTTAAATTAGAACCACCAATTAATATTAATTAAAACAATCCCCAAAGTGTAAAACCTGCCCTACTTAGGGGAAAGGCAGCAAGGTCCTACTGGATTTTTAATCATCACACATTGCTGTAATTGGTTCACCCAACCTGATTATGGCCCTGGGGACACACACTGGCAGCTCCATGGGCCCAGGGTCATTGGCTGGAATTTGGGAATCAATTCCTTAATATGGGAAGGAAGGGGCTTGGACAGCAGGTTACAGAACAGGGGACCAGAACTGGGATTCTGAGTGGAAAAGTTATCCTGGCTTCTTTCCAGACACGTCTCCACATCCAACCCCGATGTCTGACACTTCTTCAGTGCTTCATGAAGGATTCATGCTTGGAAAGGAGGGAAAACGAACCAATTTTGAGTCCTCTGGAACATTCTCAGCTCCACCTGTTCCTGACAAAGAAATGTGTGGTGCTAATGCTCCATTGACTACCAAGAATCTTCCCTGACATATTACTCCACATATTTCATGGCTATTTTGCTTCAAGTACTAAAAGCTCTGTGAAGCTGAAAAAAAAAAATTCAAAGTTTAAACCCTGTAAGAGCAATTTTTCAGCTCAGGTCTTGAGGGAAGGACAAAAACTTTGGGCATTAAATAATTGAAGCTCCATAAGCAACAGCAACTCACAGGGTTTCAGAGTAGGGCTTTTGACAGGCATTTCATGGAAATTTCTGTCAAATGCAGATGCTTCACCAGGCACAAGGAGGACTGGTTAAGTTCCCAACGCATTTTTAAATGAGGGAATTAGAGCTATCCATTCCAGGTCATTACTCATGGAAGACAGGGAGACTTCCAGCTTCTCCAGTAGGTGGTTACTAAAGAACTCTCCCTTCCTCCTGGGAACACACTCCTTCTATTATTTCCCCCTCTCAAATTCAATACTTCATAACTGAAGAATAAACCTGGCCTGCCCAGTGCATCTTTGCAATATTATTTAATCTCATTTGAACGATCAGGAAATCCAATTTCCATGGGCTTGGAACCTGCTCCCTTTTCCTTCTGCCTAACAGAATACCAGAACTGTTTGTTCATTGGGGTGTTTATTATTAGAACGTCTCACATAAAAAGGGGAGAAACATCCAAAACAGCTTCCAGCTACAGTTTTGCTCTGAAGTCACCCTGGCAGCAGGCAGCATTTAACACATCTGAATGTCATCCTGCTGCTTTGCCATGGAATATGGAACAGGGATGAGCAGGAAGACTCTGCTCTGAGGTGTGGATCCCCAGCTTTCACCCCTGCCCAAAGGACAACTTGAGAATGTCAATGTGAATCCTACACTGTACCCCAAAATATCTTAACCTATGCTGCAGAGTCACTGAAGAACTACACAAAAGAGAAGGCTTCTCCCACTCTGTTCTGCTGAGGCAAAGCTGAGTAATCTGTGAAATAGTAGCTCCCTTCCCTTCCTGGGAAGAATTACGCTGGATTTTAGGGAAAGGTTCTTCCCCCACAAGCCATGGGGCACTGAGCAGGCTCCCTGGGGAGCCCCAAGGCTGCCAGAGCTCCAGGATGACACCCTCAGACACAGCATTGAGGTTTAGGTCATCCTGTGAGGAGAAAGGAGTTGATGGTCCCTATGTGTCCCTTTCGACTCGGGATATTCTGATTCCAAGAATCTCAGCGGGAAAATAGTGGGGGTAACTCACAACAGAGCTACCAACAAGACAATTCAGGTATAAAAGTCCATCTGTTGTAGGAGAAGTCACAGTTCAGAGAAAACAAAAACCCAGCACGACACAGGTATTATAGAGCTGCTCAATTAATGCCTTGCCATTAAAGTACCAACAATGTCACAGTAGATATGCTGCTAGGAGTAAACAACAGGCATATCCCTGAAAAAGGGCCTGTCAAGAGGTGAACTGAATGTTTCAAAGAGCTATTTGTGAAAAAAACCCACGTGTATGATGTTAACTATGCACATCACAATGTAACACAGCCCTTTAAATACGACAACACAACACATTTCCAGTACCTTATAATGCCCTAGTGCTCCTACATCTGTTGTTTAAAAAACCCATGGTTTCCTTCTCCCCTTGGAAATCCCAGTCTGCTCCTTATTTTTCCTTAGTCATGGAAGTTTACTCCCCAGAACAACACCCACAACTAAAGGATCTCAATTGCATCCATAAAAAATACATCCCTTTTTTTGTTTTTAAAAGCGATGTTCTTGCTGGACTGTGAAGTTTGTGTCCTTGTTTACATAAATTATAATTCAGTTCAAGCAAAACTAATTATCTAAGCACATCTATCCAGGCATCCATCATCCAAAATGCTTGGATATAAATTTCAAATTTGAAAACTTAGGCTATTCCAGAGCATTGCAACTTTGCTTGTGCAGGTTACATTGGTTAAATGTAATTTTAAAATTGCCTTGTTTGTTTTTGCATTGAAATTTTCTAAAGAAACCAATTGGGTAAATAATAATAATGAAATTAATTGAGAAAAAAAAATCCCCTCTCAAATCTAAAATCAAGTTAAGAAAACAGCCAAGGATTTGAAGGCTACAAATACAGCACTCCCTAGAAAAAAATGGATTTTGGCAGGAAGTTTCTCCTGGGAGAAAGGGCAAAACCAATTCTCAGTGCAACACAATAATTTACATCATGTTGGAATGTTTGGGAATTCCACTTATCCCAAGTTTGGATTGTGAATACCATTGCAAACCCTTGGATACCAGGAGAAATCTGGCACAGTTGCAGGATGTCATTTCATCTCCACTGCCTGCTCACTGAAAAATTTATGTGCCCATTACTACCTTTGATGATTATAATGATGTCTTTTACTTGCTCTAAAGTGGATGTCAGAATATACCTTGTCTTGATGTCAGCAATAAAGAAATAATAATAAAAAAAAAATCACTCCATGGCAAAAAAAAAAGTGATTATAATTGCAATTAAATTCCCATTACTGCTGGACTTCTGATAAAAATCATGACCTTGGCAATCAGCACAAGAAATCATCAAGGACTGGAGACTGGATTACACTCACAGATTAACCCCACAGCAGTAGCACGTGACTCGGCCTGGACTTGCTAAGAACCAGGCTTTAAATAGGTTTAAAAGTCAGGGCCCATCTCACATTTGGGATTCTGCTGGTGACGCATTTGCTTTCAGAGGTCCTTCAGGGTGTTCCAAGGCTGCTGCGAGGCCTCAGTGCTACAGGGCATGGCCTGGCACACCTTTCTCTTCCCTCTGACCTCAGCTATTGCTCTTTTCCATGGAAAATTACCCTGGTTTTGTTCTTGTCCCAGTGTAAAAATGAAAATTCAACATTTCTGAAGCTGCCTCTGAGGACACAAAGCACATTTAACACATGCAGATTCCACAACAGTGGCTGACCTGTTTCCACAACAAAAATAAGTGGCATTTTTACAGTTTTTGTTTTCCTGTCCCTATTTTCCCTATTCTTACCACAATACCTTCCTCTAAAAATCAATGTAACCCTTCAAGTTCCTCATTTTAAGATAAATTGATTGTATTGTATACAGGAAAGGTCACTTATTCCAGTAAAAGGCAAACTCTGGGCCTGTTTCCTCATAGATCAGAGCCTAGGAGAGCAAAGTACTGAGGATTCCCATAGCAGGAACTTTCTATCCCAAAGTTTTGTGTATTCGTGACAGTCCCTGTACCTCTCCTGGCCACAAGTTCCAGACAGAAGGAAAAATAGGGAAGCAGAAACAGTAAATTACTGCAAAACCTCTTTGAGGTCTCAGCTATAATGCAAACATTGCATGGGAAAGTGCCTTCTTTCTGCCTTTACAATTTAAAGCCCTACAAAACTACACAGATACCACAACAAAGCAACAATTCCAGTGTAAACACAAAAGCAGCAATGCCCAAAACAGGTCTCTGTAAACTCATTATCTATGCACATATACCTCAGGCATCCATCCTCAAAAATGGCTGGATATAAATTTGAAATTTGAAAACTTAGGCTCTCTCAGCCAGAAGAGCACTGCAACCTTGCTCCTGCTGGTAACATTTGCTAAATGGATAGAAAAAAATGCCTTGCTTGCTTTTGCATTGAAAATTTATAAAGAAACATAATAGGTTAACAACAACAACAACAATAATAACAATAACAATAAATAAATAAAGCAAATAGTAAATAAAGGAAACAAACAAAACCCACCCAAAACCAAAAGGCAAGACTTGAAAACAGCAAAGGATTTGAAGGCTACAAATACAGTATTCCCTAGAAAAAGCAAACTTTGGCATTAAATTTGTGGTTCAGCTGGGGACTAAATGTGTTTTGTCTAATCTTAGTTCAAGCACGAGCTAAGGTTAGGAAACATGGACTGAGAAATGCTGAGAATACACTGATTATCTCCACGTGCATAGTTTAAGAATATTTTGTGTCCATCTGCTGAGAAGTTGAGCTGATAACTCAGGCCCACTTGTCAGACTTCCACACCCACATCCAACTTGTCTCCAACACTTGAGAAGAAGTTGTCCATGGCCATAACATTGGCCTGCATGGAAGCAGCCAATCATTTAATCTTTGGATGCTTAAAACACAAGGGGTTTTCTGCTTGCTTTCTGTAGTGACAGGATGGGAGGAAATGGCTTCAAACCCAAAGAGAGAAGGTTTAGATTGGCTATTGGGCAGGAATTGTTCCCTGGCAGGGTGGGCAGGCCCTGGCACAGGGTGCCCAGAGAAGCTGTGGCTGCCCCTGGAGCCCTGGCAGTGTCCAGGGCCAGGTTGGACACTGGGGCTTGGAGCAGCCTGGGACAGTGGGAGCTGTCCCTGCCCATGGCAGGGGGTGGCACTGGATGGGATTTAAGGTCCCTTTCAACCCAAACCATTCTGGGACTCTGTATTTCCAGGTCCCATCTTAGAGCCAGGCATATTTCTATGACTGCTAGACCACTCCAACTTCAAGACCCTCAGGAAGGCTGGAGCTGTCTCAAACTCTGCAGGGAATCAAGCACATTTCTCATCCCAGTTAGGGCCTCTGTGCTCTGGGCCTGGTGAAGTTCTAAACCTTTACAAGTAAGGTGGTGCTCGGTCAAAGGTTGGACTCGATGACATCGGAGGTCTTTTCCAACCCAATGGTTCTATGATTCTGAGAAACAAACAGGGAATCCCAGACAGAAACGAAAAAATCCCAGAAGCGACTCAAGATCCTTGAAGTGTGAGTGACTGCAGTGCTTGTGTGCTGGAGGTGCCCCCCTCTACAGGATTTGGGGTGGGCTGGTGGCAAACAAGTGGGCAGAGAGCCTGGGACTCAGGCTGTGTCTGAGCCCAAGCTGCTCAGCAGAGAACAGGGCCCACGTGATGCACGCTCTGTTCTTTTGCCCTTGCTTTTCCCCCCAAACTGAAGGGCCAAAGAGATTCAGGTTGATGCTCTCGAAGTCAGGGGTTTGTCTAAGATCTGGGAACACAAACTTTCCATGGATAAATGGAGATCCATTCTATGTTCAATCCTTAATCAGTCAGACATGGCATTTTGGAAAAGCCTTAAAGGCTTTTCAAACCAACAGCCACTTCCAAGTGATTATTGATGCACTGACACAAAACCCTCTACACAGGTGTTCTTATCCACAATTTCATTTAATGGACACTTGTTCTCTGGAAAGCAGTAAGACAGGATCTGCCTGTACAAGTATTTCTCAATAAAATCTCATTTTTCATATTGCAGCTCCACGCTGGCTGACCTGAACATTCAGAGCCTTCATGGGTGCACATGTGAAGCATTTGATACAGCCCTTGTTTCAGTCTTCTCCTGCAGGAAACATCTCCTCTTTCCTCAGCAAGATGCCAAGGGAGCCCTAAGGACACAACAGGTTTTACACCATTATTGAACAGAGTGAGAAGAGCTATTTCTTCTGTTGACATTCTGCTTGCATTGAAACAGAGAAAAAAAACCTACCTGCTTAAGGGACTTCCTTTAAGCTGGAATTTAAACCATCTGATACATCAAGAGAGGTCTGAGGTACACAAATAAAGCCCTGTCTTCCTTTGAATATTAAAGATATTGAATGTATGTGGGTTGGAAGTAGATTATGTTTAAGGTCCCTTCCAATTCAAACCATTCCAAGAAATTTTTTTCGTTTATTTTCTAAGGTAAACAGAGTTGGTAACAGTTGTGATCTGGGTGTGAAAATGCCAAACTGGTCGAAGAATATGTTCTGGGACAGAGATGTCAATCAGGATTGTTCTAAGACCTTCACCAGCAGGCTTTTGACCAGTCAGCCCTGGAGAGAAAGAACTGTACTTAATAAAAAAAAGTTTGAAATTTCTCTATTTTCTTCTACATAAAATGACAAGTTCAAATTTCACGTTTTGTCAAGGAGAGATATTAGACCCACAAGCAACTGAGCAGCCCCGAGAATCCAAACCAATGCACAAGGCTCCTATGTCACGTCTGAAAGATCATATAAAGCTATCAGAAAGATTAATTCATCCACCGGTAAACAGATTTAACCTTTAAGGTATAAGCAGTCCTGGGTTTTCTCTGCAATATCAAACAGTGGAGTATCATCCTGAATCTAAAAGCTTAAATGAGATGAATGACATTTTCTAAATGAGTGACTCCTCTGTTGTTCAGGAGAGTCAATCTGCCTGCGTAAGCTCCAGGTGCCATTCAGGTGTGTGTCAAACTGCCAACCCCAGCCTGATATTTGGGATAATTCCCTGGAAAGTGGGAGCACTCCTGCCCAGACATATGGCTGGAGTGAACATTCCTGAAGGCAAATTCCACGTCGGCCAAACCCCTTCCCATGAAGTGCAGCCAATAGGCAGAAATAATAATCTGCAATCTTCATCAACAGAGCTCAATCCCCAGGTTAACTCATACTACTTAGGCTTGTGCTTCCACAGAGAAATTGTAGGGACATGTCCATCTCAAACATGCTCTCATTTCTGACAGGGAAACTGCTAAAAGTAATAAAAATGCATTTGCTGCTGGGATGGGGAACGGGCATTAGGAGATTTTGGGCCTTCTCCTGTTCAGACAGATCCCATGGCAACACTTAGCTCAGTGCCAGGAGTTAGAAAGGCCATAGCAGAGCAGGCTGGAGGGCTCATGGAATACCCTGAGTTGGAAGAGACCCACAGGGATCATGGATCCAGCCCCTGGCCCTGCCCAGACACCCCAACAATCCCACCCTGTGCATCCCTGGCAGTGCTGCCCAAACACCCCTGGAGCTCTGGCAGCCCCGGGGCCGTGCCCATTCCCTGGGCAGCCTGGGCAGTGCCCAGCACCCTCTGGGGGAAGAGCCTTGCCCTGATCTCCAGCCTGACCCAGCTCCAGCCGTTTTGTGGGGTCCTGTCTCTGTCACAGAGAGCAGAATTTGGAGCTGCACCTCGGTAGGAGCTGCAGATCATGATCAGCTCTGCCCTCAGGCTCCTCTGCTCCAGCTGAACAAGCAAAGCAACCTCAGCCCTGTCAGAACCAGGCACACCAGTTCTTCACCTCCAGTCATGTCAAAAGCACAAGCCAAGCTAGTGGAACAAGGAAAGAAAGAACCCACACATTCTTGAACCTTTCTCCTTGTCCACCATTTCCAGACCAGATCTTCTTCAAGCTATGTTCGGGTGCTCAGTAACTTACAGTGAGTGAGTTTCTCCTCTAAAACAACATCTGCTCTGCCCTTCGGTGTGAGTGAACTTCTAATATCCCCTGGAATTGTCCCAATGGGGTGAAGACTCGCGGCTCCTGCAAGCTTCAGCTGAGGTCCTTAAAGCTGCATTGAACAACTGATTCCTCTTTACTCTCCACACAGCACATTTTTAATGTATTGGCTAATCTTGACTGGACATTTTCATGGAACCACCTACTGCAAATTCAAACTCCTGCTCCCAAATGGCAACAATCAGATCAGAGATGAAGTCAAAATTACTTCTCTCTCATGCATCTTTTGGCAAGTACACTGAATTTCACTTGGCATTTTAACAGCAATCCTTCTCACAGGGTCCTCTGCAGACCTTCCTTGTCAGCTCTCACCTTCAGAACCCCTAAAGCAACTTACTGGCATCACTGAATATCCTCATGTATCCACAGTAAGCCTGTTTTTCAGGTTATGCTGAACAACAGAGATCCTGATGTGCTCCTCTCTCCAGTGGTGAGCTCCTTTCCTCATGAGGACTGATCCCAGGCTTTTAACCTCCATTTCCTACTTTCTAATCCATTATTTGTTCACGGAAGCATTTCTTTGCTAAAGTTCCCGCTAACTTCTTTAAAACAAACTGGTGAGGATCTGAGGCCAAAAACTCTTGATACAGAATCCTCCAAAATCCCCATCCAGTGTCTGTTGCCCAAAAAGCCACTTCAGCCAAGAGGTTTCACCCAAAGGTAGTGGCTTGAATGAGACCAAATCCACCAGGTATGTGTCATTAGAAGAGCTGGACAAGCTGTATCACTGTGCTCTGCTACAGCAACAAAATTAGTGCCCTGAAATCTCTGACAGTCTCCCAAGGTGAGATTTTTGTACAAAAATCCTCCTTTTAACTTCTATCAGAGGTGGTTATTGTTTTCTCATAAAGTTTGCCAGGGGATATCACAGAATCTTTTCATTACGTCTGAGAGACTCCACATCCAGCTGGAAGGTGACAGATCCAGGATCCCAGAACCACAGAATTGACACTGCACAGGCCAAGGGCAAGTTGGTGCTGAGGGACTACTTTTGCAAAAAATTATTTATTAATAGTGACACCAACAGACTGAATTAGAAAAAATAAGCTGTGAAAGACAACCTACAGCCTTTCAAGGTCTATAAGGCACCTAAAAGAAACTTTATCTCTAAGTTGGTTTGGGGAACTTCAGAGAGATTTATACATGGTCATAAGATACACATATCCAGTTCACATTTTTCCGGCAAAATACCCAAATAAATCAAAGGCCATCAGATTTCCCTCTCCTTATCATACAAATAAATCACAAGCATTAGGATTATTTTATTAAATTAATTAATAAATATTTTTAATTAATACTATAATTACATTTATTAATATTGTTATATGTTGTCCTTCTGATTACAGCACACCACAATAGCTTTTTTGTTCTGCATAACGAACACTGTCAAAAGAAATTTCTTTATGCAAGCCAGTCACAAAGAACACCAAAACCTCCAATGCATACACAGCCAGTATCTTTCCAGAAGAGATTTTTTATGCTAAATACAACTACTCTTACATTTCAAGGAACAAAACAGTTAAACCTTCTTTTCTAAAGCGAGAGTATTATTGCAAGGTAACAGCAATAACTGCTCTTGACAAATTAGATATCATACAGGAGCCTGTGAGACACTAGAGCTACCGCCCTCTAATCACTTTTCCTGCAGTCTGACATGTGAAATCCAGTATTTAAACACCACAGCTGCTTAAATCAAAGCAGGATTTTGAATATTCCCTCCTGCTACTGATTATTTCATGTACACAAAGGCATATATTGTCAGACCCATTCATTCACACATGGATTTTTTCAGCTCAGGAAGAACTCGTTTCCTGAACAACCTGAGAACCACCTATGGACTTGAACTAAAAATGGAAGGACTGAGTTACTGTGAGTCAGTCAAAAAGTGACCATTCCAGACTGGATAACAGTTGATCATTTTCAGCTGTCTCAAACAGAAAAGAATCCTCGAAGTGTCTGAGGGTTGGAATCCCACTCAGGTTTTGCAACACCACTTCATCTGGTTATACCTGACTCATTCTGTGTGACAGAGCAACTTTCCTAAAGGGAAGGTTAAACCAGGTTATTCTGCCTGACCTTGGACAAGGGATGGAGGGACAGGACACAGGGAATGGCTTCCCAGTGCCAGAGGGCAGGGATGGATGGGATATTGGGAAGGAATTGTTCCCTGGGAGGGTGGGCAGGCCCTGGCACAGGGTGCCCAGAGAAGCTGTGGCTGCCCCTGGAGCCCTGGCAGTGCCCAAGGCCAGACTTGGAGCACCCTGGGGTAGTGGAAGGTGTCCCTGCCCATGGCAGGAATGAGATGTCTTTCAAGGCCCCTTCCAATCCATCCCATGATTCTGTGACAAGAAAAAAGACCAAAAAATATTCCCATGTGCTGCAGGGAGTTCACTGAATGTTCTCTTTCTAAATGAAGCCCATGAGACATGATTTACAAGTGTCAGCACTTTGCTGCTCCCCTGACTTCGGGCAGCACTGAGCAGCTGCTCCCTCCCCACCCCTTCCCGTTTCTGAACCATACTTTTATTACATTATTGTATTGTCCAAGACAGCCATAACTGGAGCTCACTAAATAAATTTGCTTGAGAAATTTATACAGGGTTTGAAAGTTTAATGCAACTGCCAAAAGATTTTGGAGTCCTGGGAGAATTAATCTTACTACTCATTACATTTATTGATTCCAATCAAGCTTCCAGACATCAGCATAGGTGCCACGGCTAAGAAATAAAAGTTTCCAGGAAATCTCTATGTAAATCTAAAGTGACTGCCAGCTTTGGGGAAGGGAAGAAAGCTAAGGAAGAGGTGTGTAATTGACATGCCAGTAAATGCTGGACTAATAGGTTATCAGCCACCACTTGAGGAGCTTTCTCCAACACTGATCTTACAACCAGCTCAAGATGAGACTTCATTCCTCAAGCCTGTAAAAGGACCAATATCCATAACAGCGTTTTCTCTTTCAACACTCTGTGAATTCAGTTAGGGATGAAAAGCACTTCCAGATATAAAGGTTGGGTTTTTTTCTTTTCTTTTTTTAAATTAGAAGCTGAATCTAGTTGAAGGTAGAAGCTGAGCAGCCATGGGACTACTCTATACTAAATTAATAGAAAAAATAACTTTGCTGCTACCTCTGCCCTCAAGAACAAGTGGAGGCTTTTCTTTTGAGGAGGGAAGAAAACAGAGACTTCTGGAAATCTGAGGAGGCTGGTGTGCCTGACCCCACAGTGGAACCCTGGGAGGGGTTCCACCTAGAGGACATTATTGCCCGTTGATTTATCCCTGCTCAGGAGAGAGCCACAGCCTCGTCCCTGTGTTCTCCCTGTATGGGTCTCTTTGGAGCTCTGTTACCCCATTGGTGCTTGGCTCGTTGGCCGCCCCTTCCCCTGTTCCCCTCGCACTTTCCAGTTTGTTCTCTGCCCCCCAGATCCCAGTTGGCTTGTCCTCCTGTCTGTATCCCAGGCTACACCCTTCTCCCCGCCTACCCTTTACACCCCTAAACCCCTCAAGCCCCTAAACCCGTCCTCTGCCATCCCTGACTTAAAACCCTGTGTAAGACCCTCAGATGGTCAGTCCTTGCTGGTGGGACTTTTCGGATTGCAGGCTAAATGAACCTCGTCTGGGAATCTCCACGCAAGGGCTCTCCCCTGGCTCCGTGCTGCCGCTGGCAGCGCACCCTGTCCCGAGTCTGTGCCCACCCGCCCGCCGAGCGCAGCGGCTCCGATGCTCGCAGAGCCTGCAGAGGGTCGCGGCTCTGGCTCAGCCGAGCTCACGATGCGTCAGAAATCATTTACCACATTTGCTTCGGTAAACCTGAGAGAAGAAGAGCATTTGTGAAGTGACGAAAAGTAATGACACGAGTTCTTTGTTTCCTACAGCTCGTACTCCAATCCTCCCGTAGGACTGGAGTGCAAACCACAGCTAATGCTGATGGAACACGGCAATCCAGCCAGCATTTGAAAGAATTTGGTTGAGTAAGGCATGAGAAAACTATTTTATTTACACACTTGGAAACTGATTTTAATATAATTGCTTTTCACCTAATTTAATGTGTGTGTGTGTGTGTGGTATAAATTATATAAGGCTACACTGGACAACACTAGGGAAAAGAATTATTCCAAGAGTTTGCTGCAATGCTGAGTTTCTGAAGTATCATTTTTACTTGTAGTGGTTGCAATAGATAAGAGCAGTGTTGCTATCGAGTCCAACGACATTAAATAGACTCCAATATATTCATCAAAGCAAAAAGAGATTTTATTAAGAAATCACACTCCAATATATAACATAGATCGTGGAAAACAAAACCTCATTGGGTAAAAGATATAAACAATTATCTTAACCAATTAGAAAGACTCTCACGTACAGCCTTGCAGGTGCAAGGTGCTATCTTATTGTTTAACATTCTTTGTGCGTGTTGATGTTAAGCTGGTCTTGAGAACAGAGAGTTGTTTTAGATTCACTGCGTGAGAACTTCTCACAAACACTCTTTCATGGTTTTCACAGATTTTCTCTGTTCCAAGGCTGTTTCTGCCATGACACAGCAGTACTGACATAAGCCAGTGTGAAAGACCTTTCTGGATCACCTGTGAGGTAACAATGTCTTGAAATGGTTGGGACAGCTCATGTTATAATAGAAAACATATTTTAAAACTTTCCTGTTTCTGAGCATTTTGCTTTCAATTTAAATTTATAAGAGAACAACACCTGCAATGCTAAATAGAAAAATGTCAATAAGTTGTCAGAACTCCTTGATGTTTGCCATTTTGCACAAATACAGCCTGGATGTAATTTAATCCTAGTTAGGTCTTACAAAAGTAAGCTAAATGTNGTTTTCTCTTTCAACACTCTGTGAATTCAGTTAGGGATGAAAAGCACTTCCAGATACAAAGGTTGGGTTTTTTTCTTTTCTTTTTTTAAATTAGAAGCTGAATCTAGTTGAAGGTAGAAGCTGAGCAGCCATGGGACTACTCTATACTAAATTAATAGAAAAAATAACTTTGCTGCTACCTCTGCCCTCAAGAACAAGTGGAGGCTTTTCTTTTGAGGAGGGAAGAAAACAGAGACTTCTGGAAATCTGAGGAGGCTGGTGTGCCTGACCCCACAGTGGAACCCTGGGAGGGGTTCCACCTAGAGGACATTATTGCCCGTTGATTTATCCCTGCTCAGGAGAGAGCCACAGCCTCGTCCCTGTGTTCTCCCTGTATGGGTCTCTTTGGAGCTCTGTTACCCCATTGGTGCTTGGCTCGTTGGCCGCCCCTTCCCCTGTTCCCCTCGCACTTTCCAGTTTGTTCTCTGCCCCCCGGATCCCAGTTGGCTTGTCCTCCTGTCTGTATCCCAGGCTGCACCCTTCTCCCCGCCTACCCTTTACACCCCTAAACCCCTCAAGCCCCTAAACCCGTCCTCTGCCATCCCTGACTTAAAACCCTGTGTAAGACCCTCAGATGGTCAGTCCTTGCTGGTGGGACTTTTCGGATTGCAGGCTAAATGAACCTCGTCTGGGAATCTCCACGCAAGGGCTCTCCCCTGGCTCCGTGCTGCCGCTGGCAGCGCACCCTGTCCCGAGTCTGTGCCCACCCGCCCGCCGAGCGCAGCGGCTCCGATGCTCGCAGAGCCTGCAGAGGGTCGCGGCTCTGGCTCAGCCGAGCTCACGATGCGTCAGAAATCATTTACCACATTTGCTTCGGTAAACCTGAGAGAAGAAGAGCATTTGTGAAGTGACGAAAAGTAATGACACGAGTTCTTTGTTTCCTACAGCTCGTACTCCAATCCTCCCGTAGGACTGGAGTGCAAACCACAGCTAATGCTGATGGAACACAGCAATCCAGCCAGCATTTGAAAGAATTTGGTTGAGTAAGGCATGAGAAAACTATTTTATTTACACACTTGGAAACTGATTTTAATATAATTGCTTTTCACCTAATTTAATGTGTGTGTGTGTGTGTGGTATAAATTATATAAGGCTACACTGGACAACACTAGGGAAAAGAATTATTCCAAGAGTTTGCTGCAGTGCTGAGTTTCTGAAGTATCATTTTTACTTGTAGTGGTTGCAATAGATAAGAGCAGTGTTGCTATCGAGTCCAACGACATTAAATAGACTCCAATATATTCATCAAAGCAAAAAGAGATTTTATTAAGAAATCACACTCCAATATATAACATAGATCGTGGAAAACAAAACCTCATTGGGTAAAAGATATAAACAATTATCTTAACCAATTAGAAAGACTCTCACGTACAGCCTTGCAGGTGCAAGGTGCTATCTTATTGTTTAACATTCTTTGTGCGTGTTGATGTTAAGCTGGTCTTGAGAACAGAGAGTTGTTTTAGATTCACTGCGTGAGAACTTCTCACAAACACTCTTTCATGGTTTTCACAGATTTTCTCTGTTCCAAGGCTGTTTCTGCCATGACACAGCAGTACTGACATAAGCCAGTGTGAAAGACCTTTCTGGATCACCTGTGAGGTAACAATGTCTTGAAATGGTTGGGACAGCTCATGTTATAATAGAAAACATATTTTAAAACTTTCCTGTTTCTGAGCATTTTGCTTTCAATTTAAATTTATAAGAGAACAACACCTGCAATGCTAAATAGAAAAATGTCAATAAGTTGTCAGAACTCCTTGATGTTTGCCATTTTGCACAAATACAGCCTGGATGTAATTTAATCCTAGTTAGGTCTTACAAAAGTAAGCTAAATGTAAGCTATAAGTAATGATCAGCCTGTTGAGTTTGAATTTTCTGGTTTTCTGTGTCATCATTTGTCTTTGTAAATGAGGCTGATTTTGGGACGTGCTCCTAAACTGCAACATAAAAAGTAGTCTAAAACTTCCTGTCTAGGTTGATTGTAAACCTGTTGTCTCCACAAAAATTAAGGAATTTACTGCCTAGATAACACCTAACCTAGCACAGGAACCTATCAGGCAACAGGATCAACCTGTGGAATTCTGTGTGCAAGTTTTCATTAGCTGATGATGCTGGGAAGGTTTTGCTGCTCCACTTGTGCCACAAATGAGAGTTTACCCCTGACAGATTGTCTGACTGCGCCTCGTAACTGAAAGCACAGGTACAACCCTAAAAACCTCACAGCAATTTTACTCTCTATTAACTCAACCTCACCAGGCCCACTGGACCCACCTTGGCAGAGGGAGTATCAGCTAGGAGAGAATGTGCCAGAACATACAATATTAAAAAACAACCAACTGAAAAAAACCCAACCAAACAAAAAAACCCCAGAAATACACAATTTTAATGTTGCCTTTTGTATATATTTGGAGATCTCACTGAGAATCACCAGCACAAATGTTAATTAACCAGGCTGGCTGACAAAGGAAACAGATGTGAGTACAGTAATCTTGTGCACTGGAATTAATTACATCAAGTTTTAGGTGATGCCACAAATAAAGGTCAGGTTGTACTACTGAGATGATCAAGAACACAAACTGCAAATCTTTTGCAATATTTAATAACCCCCATTCCCCACAGGGCAGGAACCCCTTTCAGGCAGCCATGTGATGAGCAAATACTTAAATGTCACACCTGGAAAATTACCCAACCTGTGCCTCCCATATCAGATGCTTCCCATTTAAAACCCAACAGAAGCAGCTCTGTTTCTGATGCACAGAAGACAATTCACACTCTCTTTCTAATTGCCATTAATTGACAGCTACAATTTTATCCACCACAATTTAAACCCTGAAAAGGATGCCTTCCATCAGCTGCAAACAGACAACAAAAGGCTGGAAGGGAACATTACTCTCATCTGTTTGGATATCCCCTGCAAACCCTAGTTAACAGTGTTTTATCCAGCCCCATGGTGGCACTTCTTCAATTCTACAGAACTGTGCTTTAAAAGCATCGAGTAATGTGATAACTGATCTCATCTTTAAGATACTTCAGAGAACTTCATTCTTACTTTCCATTTCCATTCTGTATTTATCTGATTTCAGCCTCCTCCAAGGATCTTGTCCTGCTCCTGTCTGTCACTCCAGTCTGCCTCAAGTATTCAAGCATTTCATTCAATCTTTGCACCTCTAAACTGTCAGGTAAGAGTCAGCTCCTTGGAAGTTTTTATTCCCCAGAACCAATCTAAAATCAAACATTAGGAGATAAACTCAAGCAAATTAACATGTGTGGTTCCACAGGAAACTTTACTAAAGATACATATTAGAGACAAATCACAAGGTTGGCTATCAGGAGGAATTTTTTCCTGGAAAGGGTAGTCAGGAATTGGAAGGGGGACATTGGTGGAGTCCCCATGGCTGGAGGTGTCCAAGGAAGGGCTGGAGGTGGCACTCAGTGCTCTGGGCTGGGGACAAGGTGGGCATCGGGCACAGCTGGGACTCCATGGGCTGGGAGGGCTTTTCCAGCCTCAGGTATTCTGGGATTGTTTTCTTTATCATTAAAAAAGTGTATTTCCTGCATCTAACAGCTAATCCAGAAATAAAATTTTAAAAAAGCCCCTCACCTTTCAATCTTGGGTGTGTGTGGCTTCCAATAAAACCTCCAACTGACTGTACTGTATCCCTTGTTCTCCCCTGGGCACTTTTCTTCCTTGCTTGTCAGCTGGACCTCATTCCATGGCTGTGCACAGGCACCCGGGGCATCATCCCAGAGCAGCTCCCTTGTCCTCCTCCTGCACTGGCTCAGCAGGCCCCTCGTGGTGCTGCAGGCAGGGAGAAGCCCATGATCTGTGGGAGAGAAAGCCAGGGTAAGGGAGGAGACAACTCAGAAGGCACAGCCAGACCTGGAATGTGTCACATTTGGGAGGGTTGGGACAAAACAGCTGCTCTGCAGAGAATGATCCCGAGGGAAATGCCTTCCAAAGCTGTCATGGCTCTTAAGATCAAAGAAAGGACTCAGCCCTTATTCTCCCCCAACCTCTTTCTAGGTATTTTAGACCAGCAGTAAACAGCTATAAAAATCCCAGAATGGTTTGGGTTCAAACCTATCCCCTAAACCATCCACCGAAAGGGACCTCAAAGATCATCTTGTTCCAAACTCCTCCTGCACTATTTCCTAGAAAAAGAGTCCTGCTCAGTGCACTGTTCCTCAGATGGGAAAACAAGTCCCTAAACTCTTATTACTCTTCATTAATTACAGCTTAAAACCTTACGTGCCTTCAGCAAACCCCAAGTGATCTTAAACAGAAGTTCAAGAGCATTCACGAGAATGCAGAAAACACAACAGGAATGTTTCTTGTCTGTTCTCATCAAAACAAGGGGGCACTTGAAATAAAGACCATTTTGTGAAGAGATTGCAAAAAATACTAAAGAAAATAGAAAGTGCAAGGCTTATTTGTCAAATGAAAGTGCCAGTAAGATATGAAAATTGCAAGTTTATATTTCCTTAAAATATCAGAAAAGGTTACATTTCACCACAGTAATAGGTTCCAGGAAAAACTAAGTGGAATCAACTGGAATGAGTTTTTAATATCCAATTAATGGGCAGATGATGATTTGCACAGAGCCACAGCACCAGCCTGGAGTGCTACAGCAAGCACAGGAGCCTAGAACTGAGCAGTAGAGGTGGAGCTGCTGCACCAACAACGGTGGAAGCAGAGGATGATTTGAACCAACAGCTCTTGTCTTCAAATCACTTTTTATTAATTAAAAAAAAAAATAGAAACACTTTTCATAGATAAATAAGATAAAGCTTTGGTTCAAATTGTGAGAAAAAAATCTGTTTAATATTATGGCTGAAAGCCTTGGAAGCAGGGCAGTGTAGTGGAGTTCCTTTAACCATGCAGGAAATCATGGCTGAAACAAATCTCTGTCTTCCAAATTAGAGCCACAAATACTCTAAAACTTCTATAAACATTCTGGAGTTAATCAGAAACAAGTTCTTTACTTCTTTGTCACAGGTATGGTTGTGTAAGGAACTGGGGTTAGAGAATAATAATCCCCTTGGAAGTGAGGGAACTTGGAGCTATTGACAACACACAACATCCCCCAGCTGTGGGTCACATGCTTCAAATTATAATACTCAGAAATTGAGCAACACTTCAGGGGAAACCTAATCCTCCTCCAAAGTAGGAAATGCTCCTGGTTTTCAGTGGTACAAACAAACAAACAAACAGAAAAAGCTAAAAAAGCTTCTGAAGCTTCTGAAACAAAGTTACCCACAAAAAGGACATGAGGAAGCGAAAGTATTGGAAACACCAGTGTTGGAGTTACTGAGGAAGAATTAATTCACCTCTGATGCACAGATTTATATGAAACCATCTGGAATCACTCCATTGCTCCACAAAGCTCCTGCCTTAGGCTCAACACCAAAGGGGGAAGAATAAAGTAAGTGGTACAGCCAGAACTTCTGAATGCTTGGATTCCTAACTTTTGAGAAGAATCTTTTGATTACAGCCTTTGTACGGAATGCGCACGTACACACACAGACATGGATCACCCCCGTGTCAAAGGCTGTGCAACTCAAAGAGAAAGATTCCTCCCCAAAACAAAGGCTGCCTCTCCAAGACTCGCTTTCTATCACAAATATTCCCCACTCTCCTCCTCTGGTGACAAAGAGAAAGCAGCACCAATTGCACAGAAGCTGCTCTCAGACAAGTGACATTTAGCCCAGTGTTCCTCTCGTCGCTGGCCACCTTCCCCTGCTCCAGTGTGCTCACATTAATAAAGAATTCAGAGGTGAGCAAGAGCTCCTCAGAATATGTCAAGGACTGGGGGAGAAAAGCAGAGTTAGGGAGGAAAATCCATTAGAAAAATGAAAAACAAGATCCAGCCAGCTGTGAATCTCACACTGTAGGACTACATGGTTGCCATGTTAAATTGCATGTAAGGACAAAAATAAATGAAATGGGTGAAATTAGGAGAAGCGGAGACCTACCCAGTACTGAGACACCTGAAAATCTCTGGGAATTCAAATAACATATGAAAAAAAATTGAGAAATTCAATTATATTTCCAGGTGTTCTCTCTATCAAAATCCACATGTGAACATACTTTCCCTCTGTCTTCCAGAGAAGTGTGTGTGTACCTAAAGTTCGTGGGAAGAAAGAGAGGCTCTATCATTAAGGCATTTGTTCCAAAAAACTTTACTTCTTCTCCATTTTCACCCACCAGACTTCCCTATCTGATCTATCTTTCCCTCTCCTTCAAGGTTTTCCTTCAAGGGTTTGGGTTCAGCAAGGAAGTGGTCAAAAAAGTCCTTGAATACTCACCCCAGAATAAGAAATTTGGGCAGGAGATAAAAGGTTAAGCATCCTACAAAGTGCAAAGATTCAAAACTCTCAGGTGCTCAACTAAATCCAGAGGTGTGACCTTAATTAGACCATCAAATTGCTCTATGACTCAGAATCAAAGTACAGCGTGTCCCATCCTTTCCTATTTCCATCAAATATGTGTCCAGGATGTAAAGGGCCCTGGTTAATTAAGAAAGATTGCTAAAATTATGTAAAGTATCTGAAAAAACTCAGAAGTAGGGTCATTCATATTAGAAAGGAGAGTAAAAAATTAACAAAATCACTTTGCAGCACTCGAGGGGAAAAAATTGAATTATGGCCATCCTTAAAATACTTTGCACTTAAAACTTCGCAGACTGGGGTTCCCAAGTGGGAAATACATGTGCTTTGGACCCTAGTAAATGCAGCATAGAATGTTTCAGTGCATGCCTGTTCATTAACATTCATAAAGATATTAATTAGAGCAATCCTTAACTGTTCTCTCAGTACAAAAGCACTGCATACATTTAAAATCAACTGAAACCACATCAAAACTCTCAAATTTAAGGATGGGAGTTGCCAAGGTGGAAAAAGCAAAAGATCATAACAACTGGCTAAAAGTATACAAAATAAACCACTCCAAATACCAGAAGTTATTTTTCCTATACAAAGTTGACTGTATTAATGAGGGTGTTTCCTATGAGAAGACAAGCAATAATTGGAGTAATTTTAAAGTAAAAGGTTAATGGATATAAATTACAAAAAACAACCCTTCACTGGTAGAGACAAATCATCTCATTAAGCCAGGTGACATCCCTGGATTCAGTTGTAGCAGAACTGCACCAATCAGTAGCCTCTAATTGATTTGTTTTCTCAGCCATTACCAACTGTAATAAGGAACGAAAGTTTCCCAACGCCGATGAATGAACCTCATTTTGGGAGGAACCCAGGGATGTTTCCAGATCAGGGAAACAGAGCCTTGTGAAGAGATTTCCTGAGATCAGAACAAACCATTGCTGTCCTGCTCAGAAATGAGAGGTGAACATGACCAGGAGCAGACCTTGGTAATGGGATCCAAATCCAAATAAAGAGAGGCAGCTACATGGGAAGAAACCCTCTCCAGGAGCAGTTTTCTAATTCACTTCCTACATCTCCTCTTTGTTCTCCTCTCCAAGCCTGTGTTCTGGCAAGAACTCTCCCTCTCAGGGTGCTGCTGGCATCTCATCACCGATACATCTGCTTCATGCCAAGGCTTTCTTCATCTTAATGTAAAGATCTTCATTAGTAGAAAAATGCCAAATTATCTATTTGTCCTCAGAGGTGACCAAACCTCCAAACTTGGTTTCTTATTTAATTGTTTCCATTTATAACAACCCCATGTTCCAGGTTCTCCCTACCATAGTCTGTTTTTCCTTTACTGCACCACAGACATCTAACTCCCCCTCCAAACCAGGAAAATGAATATACCTATTTGATTAATTCTTGGCTTACGACACCAGTCAGTGCAACTACAGAAATACTTTATTTTCACAACTAAATATAGCAGTAACTATATTTTCGGTTGCCACAGCTAAAACAGTTCACTTGAAATAGTGTATTTTAAAATAATCTGGTTAATAATTGCCAAAATTGAGATGATGTTGAGCTGGAGGTTGCAGCAGCTGAAATTAGACAGATCTATTATATTATTCCCATGTTAACTCCAGGTAGGCCTGAATTTTGTAACTAAAGCTGTGATCTACTCCCTGCAAGCAGAATCCTGTGCACAGTCATAGGAATTGTCTTCCTAATTTTCACATTTCTCAAAAGAAATGCTACTGGTAAAAATTTCATCAGGAAATTTGTGGAACTCGTCAGAGCACCATACATGTGAGGAAATGGTTCAATTCTAGCCCCAGCAGAAATTTAAAAGCCAGGCCTATACTTTCAGCTTTTCAAAATATATGTGAATACCCTGGGTCTGGTTAAAGGGATCTGTCACAGATTTGTCCTTCACAGAATCCTGGATGCATTTGGGTTGGAAGGGACCTTAAATCCCATCCAGTGCCACCCCTGCCATGGGCAGGGACACCTCCCACTGTCCCAGGCTGCTCCAAGCCCCAGTGTCCAACCTGGCCTTGGGCACTGCCAGGGCTCCAGGGGCAGCCACAGCTTCTCTGGGCACCCTGTGCCAGGGCCTCCCCACTGTCACAGGGAAGAGCAAAAAATGCAATTCCATAATCAGGGTTGTCATGATATTTAAATGTTTAATGGCAATGGTTTTGATCTAGACTGGTGCTGTGCAATTTAGAAATAACTAATTCCAGTCAGCCTATGCAGTTATTTAAGTCAGGGGCAAAGGTTTTTCAGGGGCATCTGGTTTCCAGTAACTTCTACACCTGAACATTTTCTGGCATTTTAATTTAAATCCATTGCACATTGTCTGTTTTATGCTTAGAAATTTCAGACTTTTCCTTGAAGAATATTGAGATAAATTAAAAATTTTGAGATACAGATGAAGCAGGCTGAATCATAACCCATTTTATAGACAAATCCAGAACTGTGCAGCCACATACCCTGAAATGGCATGACCAGTTCACTTCTCCTCATGTCCCTCAACAGAATTAAGAGCTGCACCTCAGACACCCCAGCAATATTCTTCTTCACAAACAGCAATAAATGACAGCATTTCCAAAAAGCACACACAGAGCCATGGGATGGCCTGTGTACATAAACATAGATACACTTGGTTTGCTCTGTGACTGAACACTGAAAAGCAACAAGACAAGGAAAAATTAAGTTTTCAAGCACAGCATAAAATGAGCCACAAGCATATTCAGTATTTCTTCTGTTAAATGTACTGTGTTCCACACAGAACAAAAAATGACAAAGTTTTGCAAATTAAAGTTTTCAAAGGAAATCTCAGTGTTGTACTCCACAATTTTCATTGCATTCTATTCAAACTGTTAACATTCTGAGTATGTTGCCTACTTCTGATTTTTATCCAGGGAAAAGAGTTTAACTTGGAGCCAGGATTCCATAAAAAAATTTAAGAAAAAAATTCAAAACCAAAACAAACCTGAAAATACTTAACCTCTTTTAAGCTCACATGAAACTGTCCATTGCACCTTTTCTTATTGGAACTTTACATCCAAGTTGCAATGAATCAAAATAAATTTTGGAATTTCCTGCAGACACACCCCCAACCTGCCTCATTGTGAGCTAAGTTTGAAAGGTTTAGCTGTCAGTGCTCTGAAGTAAACAAAGTACTAAACAGTAAGAAGTCTCCTCCTATGGTTGTAGTGTTCAGTCAGCTTATAAACACTTTATAAAGTCAGCTGGGTGCAAAAGCACAGAGAGTTTATCTCTAATGTGATATTTAACTTGAATTTTAATGGAAGCAATGATCAAATCTAGGATTATTGAAATCTCCATTAATCAAGGGTGCAAACCTAGAGTTTCTCAATACTTCTGACTGTATCAGCAATTAATATTTTCTATATTGAGTCTATTCACCAGGTTGAGAGTATCTAAAATTATCCCAGTGCTAAGTGCTTATTTCTCTGTCTGCTGCACAGGCAGCTTTTCTGCTCCTCATCTGCAGGGAATCCTCTGCCTGGTGCCTCCACATCCCATATTCAAAGAGAGACTTTGAATAATGTTCTGGCATTTCTCCAGCATTAACTCTGTCACAGTCAATTCAGCAGGGACATGCCAAATTTCAGCGAGCTGCGGAGGGGGTGGGGTTGGCAGTGCTGTGCTAATGCCCCTCCCTCTCCCTGCTTTTACTGCAAATCATTTTCATACACGTTTTCCTAACCAAATTTGATTTTGTTAACATATCCAGTGGGTTTACAATATAAGTATTGTTGCTGGAAATGTCAGTGCTCTAAATATGATTCCTCATGTAGCCTTTCATAGGATATTGAGAAGGAGCCAAGTAAATTTATTATTTCTATCTAAATGTCAGCTTAGGTGTAAAAAATCCTAAATATCATGAAGAGAAGAGGTATGTGCACTGTGTATCTAATATGACGACTTGGATAAGAAACTAAATTAAATCTGGTTTTTTGTGAGAATACTGAACCTTACAGTGGAGGATGTCAACAGCCTCTCTGTTAAAGGAAATGTATATGACAGATATAAATAATTTTACAAGACCCTTTTTATTGTAATCATAAAACCTCAAAAACATGATAGAATCAAAGCCATATTAGAGTTTAAAATACCATAAACCAGAAGCTATTATATCCCTGGCATATGGGATAATTTAAAGGAAGACATAATCACTAAATCAAAATTTATCTTGCATCAGTAATAGGCGAAATGTGTTTTCATCATCAGGTCCCCATCTAAAATCCTCCACAAAAGTGAACAATGCCTCCATTTATAAAAAAATATTGGAGGAAAGTTGGGGTGTTTGCATGGATATATAACTGATTATGGAGAAGGGGACTGAAGGCAGGATGGAGAAGTGAGTGCTCAGGGCAGGCTCACCTGGGAAGATCCAGGCCAGCCAAGCCAGGAGCTGTCCTGCCCAAACAGCCAGAATTAATCTGGGAAAAGAGGGACTGGGAAGGTGACATTCCATGGATGAGGCAAAGCAAGTCCAGACAGTAATGCTGAGGGCCACCTGCAGAGATCTGCAGATGGACCTTCCCAGTCTCAGTGTCTGAGCAATCACCCTGATGGATGGGAGGCAACAGGAAGAGATGTGGAGTCACAGACCCAGGGGGAACATCCTGGCTTTCCACACAAAATGATGGATACCTGCTGAATGCTGATATGCAGGAAAAACAACGTGGGGCTGCAGCTGTTAATGCTGTGAGGAAATTGGTTCAGACTCTTTGACAGCCACTTTAAAAGAGAAAGAACAGAAAATAGAAAAAAAAATATATAAATCAAGTGTTTCTTCATAAAATCCACAGTGCAAATCTGTTGCACATGACTCTGATTCCCTCACCTCAACAAGTGTATCAGGGACTTAGAAAGGGTTCAAGGATGGGTAAGAAAGCTGAGACCTTCCAGTCAGGAAAGGGAGATGTCTGACAGAGGGAAGAGAGAGGCTTGGCACACCCAGAGCAAAGAGTGACAGCCCGACCTTGGGATCACAGCATCACAGCAGCTCCAGACAAACAAGAGGCTGTGGACATTCCTGCACAGCCTGGAATTAGGCAGAGGAACTTTGCTCCAAGACACCATGAGTTTCCATGGGCCTAAAGGGACTCTCAACATTATGTGGAAGCCAGACCTCCTGGATGTACCTCTGACTTCCCTGCTGCTGAAGCCTGTAGAGCCTGAGAGAGTTTGCTGAAGAATTTTTATTATATGCTTGACCTAAACTCACACTGTCATACTATTTTCCAAGGCAAGAATGTTAAAAATAATAGAAGAGTAGGAAAAGAGAAGAGAAGAACCCTTCATCTTGAGCTCACAGTGGCTGTGAGGCAGCTGGAGTGTTCCTGGAGATGTGGGGATAGGAAGACAGGGAATGGAAAAGCAAAGCTCACACTCATCCTTGTGGTTTTCCTTGGCCAGCCCCATCCCTGGAGGGAATTGGAGAACTGGTTTGTGGCTGCACTGGTAAATCCCACCAAGACCCACTCAGACACTCTGTGGACCCAGCAGTGCCCCAGGCTGGTGCTGTCCCAGAGCCTCCTCTGTTATCTCTGCCCCCAGTCCTACCCCAATCATCACCCAAGTGCCCTCTGCACTCTTCTAGGACTGGCACATTCTCTCACCCTTTTTGTTCATCAAGACAATTTCCTGATCCCATCAGTGACCCCTGGGCCAGATCATCTTAACCCAAGTCAGCACCAAGGGTTGGTCAAGTCACAAGCACATGGGAATGAACAAGCACTGAGCCCATGTGAAACATAGACAGTTTGGAAGGGGATGCAGGATCCTCCCTTGCAGGACCCCTGCCTCTGACAGCTCAGCAGCTGAAGTCTAGGCTAGAGGTTTAATATGCTCAAGGTTACCCAGATATCTTTAACAGAGCTCTGAATCAGACTCCAGTCTCATGTAAGATTTTAATTGCAAAGCTTTGCCTGCACAAACAGATTTATTTTTCTTCATTCTACTCTACTATAAATAATAAACCTCCCCCTGTAACACCTGAAAGCTTACTATGTGCTTCAGTGAAACTGCTCATAATTATTCAGTTATCTGATTATGTTTGCCCTTTTGTGTATTTGAGCACCTCAGAGACAGAGAAGATACTAAAGCATTTACAAACCAGGTAAATGATTTATTTTCACATCATTTGTCCTCCCATACTGCACATTATTATATGCAATCAGTCACCTAAACTACAGGATGCCTCCACTTTCTGTGTTTCTGAATGGCCAGTAACATCAGCGGTAAGGAGGATTTCTATTGAACACTGATCTTCTTGTTGGGACATGAATACCCTGTGTCTGTGTGGATATGGATCCCCACAGAAGGAAACCTTGTTCCCTGAATACTGGATAAAACAAAAAGCCATCAGAAATACTTGCAAGGAGCCTGAGCGTGACTGATAAGGGAGCTGTATAAATCTCCAGCAGCCACTTGCCAACCCAATTCTGAAACATTCAGCTGATTCCAACTGAAGATTACTGACTTTTCTCCAACCATCCCCATTTTCATCTTCTGCTAAAAATATTCATTTACCCAAAGCAGCAGAGAGGCAGCCCAGGACACCCAAACTTCAATAAATCACAGATACTGATTTAATCTCATGCAAGTGAAGCTTCCTGCTGTCCTTTTAAAACAAACAAGGAGGACTCAGAGGCCTGCACATAATCACTGAATTACAAAGAACAGATGTGAAACATTAACAAGGAAATGCTTATGCTGGCAAGGAGCAAGGACTATAAAACAGCACACACTGTACCGAGCCAGATTGGCTTTTCAATGACTCATACTTATGAGATTACAAACAAGAAGGAACAAAAATTAAATGGTTCATTTGACTGGGCCTAATACACTTTAGTTACTTTAAATTAACTGCTAATTTTGCCATTTCTTTCCCTTGTTCTTTTCCTTCTGACTTCTGGGTTGGAATGTCTTGATGAAGGGGAAATTATTACAAACCCCACACAACTCCTATCTATGCATTTACCTATACTAAATTCATGATTAGTGCAAGCATTCGCTTCAAAACATGCACTTATTTCTCTGAAATGAAAGCACCTCTCTGTCATTTGCCTGTTCAACCTGTTACTACACCAGGTATGCACAGGATTATTTTTTCTTTTCTTAAAACCTATTCTACAAAGATTTTATCCTGTTCATTACCTGAGCAGCCTGGGATAGTGGAAGGTGTCCCTGCCCATGGCAGGGGGTTGGAATGAGATGAGCTTTAAGGTCTCTTCCTACCCAAACCATTCTGGGATTCTGTGACATTGCCAGGCTTATTTCTCACCCTGCACTGACTGATGGAGAGAATTGGAGTCACTTCTTGCAGTGTTAGTAAGGGAGGGTGTCCAACCATATCATGAATAACCTGATGTGGATAACAGAGATGAAGAACCACTCTGAAGTGCAGGACAATGAAGGCTCAGATGCAAATAGCAATCGAAATTCATTGCATTTTAATTAACATAAAAAATGCCCTGCCTGTCTCTCATATGTACGTATTTTCTATTTCTATGCCTGTCCTATAAACACACTCTCACCTCTCAAGCCACTACATGATTTATGGATCCCATGACTAGGGTTGCAAGAAATGAAAAAGAACTTTCCCTCTGCACAATTTGATGATCATGTCACATTTACAGGAGCTGGACACCGATGGTCCCTGTGGGTTCCTTCCAGCTCGGGATATTCTGTGATTCCAGAAAAGGAACCTGTGTGCTAAGGGGTCACTGCTGCCCATCTTGCCTCATGGTGCCAGGGAGAAAACAGGGTCAATTCCATACAAAGAGGACCTTTCCACTTGTCTCTATCATGAGTACTTTAAGATGTTAATATTATTTCCTTGTTGTTGCTCAAAACACATAAAAATTAATGCCTTAACTACTTGGCTGAAAGAACCCGAACAAGATCTACACACTCAGTTTGAAAAGAATCATAACCAAGATGGAGCACGTTGGGAAACCTCTCCTGCTCCAACTACTGATGAATGAATCTACTTAGTTTTTTATTAATTTATTTTTTCCTATTTCTCGCAGAGATATCCGTATGTTAAAGTAGAATTCCTCATTATGATCAACCTGGATCAACTTTTTGATAGCACTGGGGACAGATTTGTTTCCTAATATCAACTGGGAAGGAGAAAGATGGAGACAGTGAATGCCTTAATTTTTTGCTACGTCCACTGGTGGGGGAAACAGCACATCATCATTTGGTAAATTCTGTCAGCAATTATTTCAGCATAACTATTAAAAATTCAGGCTTTATTTGCAATCAGAGTCTCTCAGGCTCCCATTTAAGAGGCTTCCTAGTGCCTTCTTCCCAGAGTGAAGAGTCCTTCAGTATCACATCATCCCTAAGTACCCGGGCCCACAAAAGTTGAATTAAATCACTTAATGCCTTTTTTCCTCCAAAAAAATGGCCAATTCATTTTTGTCTTACAGCAAATCAAGCACCTTCAAATCACTCCTGTGCCTCTTTCCACCACAATGTTGGAATTCCCATCAAATTTTCCAGCCTAGGAATGATATTGCCACTATTTCCTATGGAAATACCCCCACTTGTGGGTCAAGGCTGATATTTCCCTGTATTTATTTACTATTATTACACATATCCACATAGGCCTGTTCTTAAGACCACTAGAGGAATTACAGACAAATTTGACTGCCTCCAGCCTTTTAGACTGCTAAATTTTGGGCAATGAGGGAATTAACAGATCATGATGTTTCTTACTCTTCATAAAGAAGAGCACTGAAGCAGTTGAGAACTGGAGGAACACTCCCTTTTCCAACCTGAGGGAACAGCAAAGGGAAGAGACAGAAGGTGATGCAAAGAAAGGAACAGCTGGAAAAAAAAGCTGAAGTAAAAACCCTGCTTTGTTTTGTTGTTTAATCACATTTATGGTTTAGAGTAAGAACCAGCATCTCAGAGTCCCCTTGTGAGGAGCTCCACTGTCCTCTATTGCAGAAATGCTCCTTCACCCTTCCCAATCCAAATCCTGATATTCATAATCCTATTTGAACTGGGTTTTAAAATTCATGATTTGTGTTCAAATTTGGAAGAAATTTTGAAATAAAATGGCAAGGAAAAAATGCAAAAAGCAATGTGGTGAACTTTCCAACTCAATTTCAATGCCAAGTTTTAAAATTTGTTCAAGGCTGAGAGACCCTGAGCACTTCACATTTCAGTGCTTCTGCAGCTCCTTTCACACCTAGCCTGCAGTAAAATGTACAGAATGATGGTAGCACCTGTGTTTTTCAGGGTGCATTTTGCTCTGCCTGGGAATGTGATCAAACAGCTCCAGCACTGTGCAAGGCTATCAGTGGTGGGCTGAGAGGGGCATTGTGTGCTGCTTGTGGTTTTGAATTGTGTTTAAATCATTTTGGCTTTTGCTGATAGAGAGGTAAAGATGTGGCAGATGTGGTGAAGTATTATCTAAAATTGCTAAGCTGACCCAGCTGACTTGGAGCCATCTGACAGATGTCAGTCCTATAAAAGTCCAATCTACTTTCCCTAGGGTATGTTCTCTAACATATTCCTCCTTGGAGTTTGTGGAGATTCCTCCCTTGGGTTGTGGGAACAGCCCCCAAGGATACCCCTCAAGGCTGAGTGAAAGAGATTTCCCCATGAGTATTGGTCTGGGAGAGTTACAGCAATCTCTGATAATTTTTTTTTTTTTTGGCTGGTTTTGATATAACTGCTTTAATATTGCTTTGCTATTGGGCACTACCCAATCTTATAACATAGTAATAGTTTTAGTTTTTGTACTGTGTAGAAAATAATTCTGATTGAGTTCTTTTTGTCTCATCATTTATTGTAATAATTTATTTTTATATAAATAGATCTGATTTGCCATCATTAATCCTGCAGGACAAAGTGATTTAACCATTGACCAAGTCTAGGACTGGATCCAGCCACCCTCAGGCTCCTGTTGGAGGAGGAGTTTAGAAAGCCAGGCAGTGACTCACCAGGAGCTTCTCTCAAACTTTGTCTGAAGCTCCCACTCCAGCCACGACAGCCCCTCCTCACTGTTTCCTTCTGCTGCCAAACAGACATTGAAGAGACCAAAACCTTCCCTGTCCCTAGCAAGCTCAGGCGAGAAAGAAATCAAAATTTCGGTCAAGTTTGCTTGCAGTGACACAAAGTGTTACTTCTCTTCCTTCACAGGGAGTTAGAAAGGAAAAGGGTGCATAGGAGCTGTGGTACCTCCTCTGCCTGGCCCTGGCTCTGAGTGAGCATCAGGGGTGCAGACACAGACTGGAGTTCCCCACACCTGCTCCTCTCTGCAGTTCTGACTCCCTTGCCCCTTTATACCTGGATATAACCCTGGGAAGTTGCTCGAGTCCCCAAGTCTTAAAAATCAGAGAGAATGTTTCAAGAACAGAATTTCACAGTGGACTTGTATTTATAATACAAACAACAGGCAATAATTGTGTTTATATATTTATATACACACACATATCCACTGCAGCAAATTCTGCTCAGCTGAAGAGCAGGCTCTGTTTACCAGCTCAAATGTGGAGCCCAGCTGCCTCACAGCTCTTGTTCCCACACCCAAGAGATGCATATCAAGGGTTTGATACTCTTTGTGTCCTGCGTTTTTCACTCTGAGAAGAAGGATGCTTATGTTCCACAGCAATCAAAATAAGTTCAATGTTCCTAACAAACCTGAGAAGGTGATCAAAAATGTAACAGAAACTAAGGAACTGCATAATTAACATTTAGTTCCACAGGAAGAAAAGAATGAAGCACACATCCCTTTCTTTCTGCTTATGGAAGTGCAAGAATTCACAGAACTTCCATTGTCTACTTTAAAAAAAGTTTATTATCTACAGTCCTGCATTTCCCAGAATGGTTTGGGTTGGAAAGGACCTTAACCTCATCCAGTCCCATCCCCTGCCATGGGCAGGGACACCTTCCACTACCCCAGGGTGCTCCAAGCCCCAGTGTCCAGCCTGGCCTTGGGCACTGCCAGGGCTCCAGGGGCAGCCACAGCTTCTCTGGGCACCCTGTGCCAGGGCCTGCCCACCCTCCCAGGGAACAATTCTTTCCTAAAATCCCATCCATCCCTGCCCTCTGGCACTGGGAATCCATTCCCCTTGCCCTGGCACTTCAGGCTCTTGTGAAAAGTCCCCCTCCACCTCTCTTGGGACCCCTTCAAACTATCTTTTGGGGGCTTGGCAAACCTCAATAATACCTACCATTAGCAGCAATTCTAACAATAATAATAAACCCAAACTTCCATCATTAATACTATGAACCAATGAAAGCAGTCTCAAATATTTAATGTTTGCTGGGAAAACCTTCCCCAGAAGATCATTAACAAAATGGTAATCTCCACCTAATGCTTTACAACATCAGCTATTAATAAATTGTATGTACAGCAGGAATTAACTTTAGCGTAATATTCTCAAACGACACATGCCATTCCCAAATATTTTCAGCAAGGGACTTCTTATTTTTGTTGAGGGGGGTGAATTTTTCAACAGGGTTGGTTTGTTACCGTTGGTTGATTTTTCAGGGGGCTTTTTTTGGTTGGTCAGGGTATTTTAGGCTTGGGATGGTCACACAGATATCCACACTTTTCAAGAGCAAAGAGCGAGCCCATCTGATGGATTCTGTAATTTCTAAATACTAGAAACTATTTGGCATGAACAATTTTCACAAATTGATCTGAATTTAGCTAATATAGCAATCACAGAAAGTGCATCTATTTTAGAATGAAGTTCCAAGTGCCATCAAGAGCTGTATTTGAGGAAGAACTAAGAGCTAAAGCAGCTCCAGGCCTCATCATGCCACACACATGGTTCTCATTCCTGAATATTACTCTTAATTGAAAAGACACATATTTGAAAATAAAACCCATATGCAAAGACTGCCACCAGAAAAAACCTGCTCAGTGCCCATTCCCACCTCATAAGGTGTTTGAAGGCTTCCTGGTTGTGGGGGGCCTCAAGAAAGCTCTTTAGCCCATCTTGCTCATCAGCAAATCAAAATACTTTTTTATAATTCTCATTACTAGGCAGGGAAGGTTTCTTTAGCTGGGGACCTCTCCACACTGACTGGAATGGCCTCAGTTGTTACACAGAGGATTCATGGTTGTATGCATAGAAAACTACGGAACTGATGCAATTAACACATTTAAATTGAGCTCTAATTTTTTATGTTACTTTAAGCAACACTTTCAAATTTAGCTCTGATTTTCTAGGTTGTGTCAAGCAACAGCGATGCTGCATCTGAAACTAAAGATTGAAATACACCATTCCTCTGGCTGCCACAGCAAGTCCCAAGCAGCAGGGAATTACAGCAGCAGGGAATTCTGCCATGGAGGTGAGGAAAAGCTCACCTGGGCTTGACCCCAGCTCCCATCCACCGGCCAGGCAACAGCTCAGAACCTGTCAGATCATCTTCAGCTCACTGCTGAAGCTCCTGCAGCCCTCCCTGCACACACTGTGGGGTTCCAGGCATTTTTGGAGTGGTTATTCCCCCACCACACGGATGGAGCAGAGCTTTTCCTGACACCTCAGAACACACAGAGGGGTTCCTCTTGCCTCTGTACCCACAGATAGCCCGTGGATGAAGAATCCTCCTGAACTGTGCCAGGCTGAAACAATTTGGCCACTGCACACAACAGGAGGAATAAATTAGGACAGCTCCAAGATTAATCTTTGCATGTGATTATTAATAGCAAGCAATGCTGGCAGTTACTCACTGCAGCTTGTGGGGAAAATTTCTCTTGGGCAATAACTCCAGACATTGCTGAAAAATCTGAAACATTGCACACAGCATGAAAATATTGAACTTGCTTCTCTTTCTGCAAATAGACTAAAAGGAATTATCAAGGACTCCACTGGTGAGAAACAACAGTTTGTGATATGCAATGCCACAGAACACCAGGTAGTAACAGCAGAAGAAAAGGAAATCTGCTGTTTGCTTTCATTCCTTGCAGACTCAGAAGCTGCCGGTGAGAAAAAGCATTGACAATTTTAGCGTTGGGTTTGTCCACAATGGAAATTTTCATTAAAATACATGAAAACTCAGAATAGAGAATCCCAGGATCCCTGAGGCTGGAAAAGCCCTCCCAGCCCATGGAGTCCCAGCTGTGCCCAATGCCCACCTTGTCCCCAGCCCAGAGCACTGAGTGCCACCTCCAGCCCTTCCTTGGACACCTCCAGCCATGGGGACTCCAAAGCTCCCTGGGCAGCCCCTGCCAAGGCCTGAGCAGCCTTTCCATGGAGAAATTCCTGCTGCTGTCCAAGCTGAGCCTCCCCTGGCCCAGCTTGAGGCCCTTTCCCCCTGTCCTGTCCCTGTTCCCTGGCAGCAGAGCCCGACCCGCCCTGGCTGCCCCCTCCTGTCAGATGGAAAGACAATGAGGAAGTCAACAGAGCCAGCAGCTGGACAGGGATGTCCAACAACACCCTCCAGGATGAAACCAGCCAGAGGCTGGCTATGGGAAGGCAGTGGGTAATAAAAAATAAAATAAAAGTAAGAAAAAAAATACCATAAGCTTTTGACTTTATCAAGACTGGGAGGAAGGAATAGAACACAGAGCAACACCATCTAAATGTACTGAAAATTTCCCCCACTGTTAAATCAGAAAATAAAATGTATTATTTATTATAGAAAAGTATGACTCAAAGTCCTCTCAGTGATCCTTCAAATAAAGGGGAAAAAAAAAGTGATAGGCTGTTCTAGAAGGAGACTTGTCACTCATTACATTCAGCTCTCTGAAATTCTTCCTGGCTGAAAATTCCTATAAAAATGATACAATATGGGAGGTTTTGGTCACTTATAACAAGAAAATAACTTCACTTTTCAGACAGGCAAGAACAATTTTCCTATCTTTGCTGCAACGTCCTCAGATGCAGTAAATGGAAATTTTCATCAGCATGCACTCAGCATAAAAAGCAAAATCATCCAATAAAACTAGATATCTAACAATGGAAGTGGTGGAGTATTAATTCCTCCATGCAAAGGTATGAAAGAGACTTTTGCCTACCAAAGTGGTTCATTTCAAACAAGCAGCAATGGAAATTTTTTGGACTAACAGATGTTTAACAGATCATAAAAACCAGACATACTTTACTGACACTGAAACCAATGCTTGGAAAGGCTCTTCCACAAGGAAGGATCCTTCCCAAATGTGCTCAGAGAATGCCTGTTTAGGTCATGGTGGAGGTTAAAACCCACCTCCCTCTCTGCAATCCCAAATCCCAGTGCCTGGGACAAGGACAGGCAGTTAGGGAGAAGCACAATATTCTCCCTGGAGGCCTCACTGCAGGGGTAGCTACGGAGCTCCAAAGGCACCCCTGGGTCTGCATTTATGACCTGTGAAGTCAGAATTAACTCCATGTCCTATGGAAACATCTGTGCCAACCTCCCTGATTTAGCACAGCACTGAAAACACAGAATTCACATTGGCCAGAAGGATAAATTACACTTGTTATCTCAGCCTTTGGGATCCCTGAGATCAAACATATCCTGGGCCTGGCTCTTCCCACACAAAGAACACATCAAGGCAGGGAGAGAGAGCTGCAATCTCATGCTGAGTTAACCAGGTTTGAGGTGAAAAGAGAGCAGAATATTCCCTTTCAATGTCTGTACTTCCAAGCAGAGATGACCAGCAGCCTGCCAAGCAGAGCCCGACCGGGTGGCAGGAACAGCATGGGCCAGGGCCTCTCTGCCTCTTGGAGCCTTCTCCTGAGCAGTGTCAACCATGAGGTTGTCAGAAATGGTTCCCAGGCAGGTACTCCTGCTGCAGAAATCCCCCAGGTAACCTGGCTCTGCATTCTCAGAGCTGGATGAGGGTCACACTCATAAGGGAGATCTGAAATCATTCCAAACATGTTCCCTCTCAATGAGGTCCCACAGCACTGGCCATAAGGACCCTTCCTGGCCTAATAAGGATTTTGACATTACTGGTAACATCAGACTGGGATCAACACACCACCCGAGCAGGGTTTCAGGGCTTGCCAAAGCAAGGGAGTGACACTCACCCTGAGAAATGTATTTTTCAGAAAACACTGAGCATAAATTTTACACAGATTTCCATGGCACTAAAACAGCTGCAAGTGCAGGAGTGAAAACAGCCAAGAACTGAGTGTTAAAATCAGCTGGGTCTCTAACAGCATCTTCTTTGCCCTCATAAAACTCAGTCAATCCATTTCTAAAATTTCTACCTCTCTTTCAGTTGTGGTTGGAACTGTTCAACATATTCAAAATGTATCAGTGTGAGGGGGAGAAATGAAAACAGATAAGGACACATAGGAGGCTGCATGATCATGTAAGTTGTATTTCCACAGATAAAATAAACCAGGAGAGCATGAGGGAGGAAAAACAGAAAGACCACAGGGGAATAGACTGGACAGCAACCGTCTTATTAAATCAGTTTTTTATGAACAGGGCAAGCTTGAGGCCTGTTGAAGTCTGAGACATATGCTATGGACTTATCTGAAATTGAGCTTGTACAGCTGAAAGAGTAAATTTGAATGTTGTGGTTTGCCAGTCTAAAGAAATCACATCTTTCTGGGTTCAGATACCAATGAATTTGTATTGTTCACTGTCAAGTTATATAGAAAAAAATACATCAGAAGTTTGACAAAATTAGATAAGATCTTTACATCTCAATTAATGCTCAACTGAAATTTTTTCTGAAGCTTTATTGGCCAGATTTTCACACCAAATGACCCATGGAACATGACATGAAACTGAGGATTCAAAAGCAAAGGTAAAATGAGTCCATGGCTTGGTGTTATGCCAAGCACATCAGTACAGCAGCAAGGATCAGGAGTCAGACTTTCCCAATCCAGCCAGTTCAAATCCTCTCCTTTTTCAGCTCTAAAATGGCAGCCGAACTCCCCTTTCAGAAGAAAAAAGAAAAGTGTTGCTGCCACACACATAAATTAATGGTCACCCTCAGTCTGCTCCAGCTTCCCCATGCTAAAGCCTTCAAAGAAATTCCTAACTTTCCTTATCACAAACACCTTCTTGCTCCAGAGGGTAGAAAGAAGAAACAACTATTGGAAAATATAAAACAAAACTAGAAAAAGTAGTATTATATCCTAAAACTAACAAATGCTCCCTTGCTTTTAATTGAGACATCTCTCTTCTTTCCCCAACAAAAAAAATCCTCAAAACATTCAGATCGAAGGAAAAGCTAAAAAGAAAACAAAGGAAAAATCTCACATTTTTGATCATGGATCCATAGATCTCAGGAGAAATAGAATGAAATGTAGCCATAGTTTTTTGCTGTTACTTTCTTCCCCCTTTCTTCATGCTTCACTAAGCACATACACACAGCTTGTTTTACAAAAAAAAAAAAAAAAAAAAAAAAAAAAAAAAAAAAAAGGAAAAAAACCCCACATAAAATCAACAATAAAACATGCTGAGTTTTCAGGGGATTTTTATACTACTGTTCCACTGGTTTTGACAATGTTTAATATAAAAAGGGGCACAGTTTATGGAAAAGGCCTCTAGGAGTTACCAATATGACTCATCCTACTTGGTTAATAACTAAAAATTATCATAACATCAATATTAATAATAATAATAATAATAACCCCAATAATAATAGTAATAATAATAACAACAACAATAATAATAATATTCTTTCAACCTGTCAGTCTACAAATAATGAGGAAAGCCTACCAGCCTCTTCAAGAGTATAAACAAACCTGGTAGCAAAAGACACCAAACACACTTCTGATAGAAAAGAAAGCACTTTCTTTTTGACCAAGTATCAGTTTAACAAACACACCTTTAAAAAACGATTCTACCAAAACAATAAATAATTGCTGTGTCTATAGAAATTTCCTATGAGCAGATTTAACAAAAAGCAAACAAAAAGCAGGACATCCATTTTTTCCTCCATGAAAAAAAGGCTGCAATCTTTAGGATGACACAAGTGACAGGAAATGGTGCCTGAGGTTATGTGGGTGTTAATGGGGATCATCATTCTAAAACAGCCAAAATTGAGCTGAAGTCATTTAAAGGCCCAGTAAAAGGAGGGAAATGCCAGTGGTGGACCAGTTAAACCCAGCAAAGTGACCTGTGAAGCATCATCAAGGCAGAAAGCGGTTTGTGTTGGCTTTCCCCAGAGAGCTGATGACAAACACTCCATCAGGTGTTACCTTTCCCAAAGTAACCTCCAGGAAAGTGTCCCTTCTGTTTCCCCCTTTGACCTGCCACATTGCTAACATCTGGACAATATTTACATATTTCCAGAACAAAGGCAGGTTCAGAACACTGCAAACTCAGATTTATTTGGAAAAAAATTATGCCCAAGTGCTTCATCATCTTAAATTGCAGTTCTCCAAAAGGCAAATATTCACTGAAAGCAGAGCTCTTCCAAAGAGCCTTAAAGTTTAATTAAAGAAATGCTGGGGTGGCACCACTGATGCCACCTGGTCCTCTGCACAACTCACCTCTGTTTTATTAGTGTCCTCTGCAAGGGAACCAAACCATCCTGCTTGATTCCTAATTCCATTTTGGTTTCTAATTTTGAAAACCCAATCCAGGACAAGTCTTTGGGTCAGCTGTGCTGCTGGGTCTGTGTTCATTCTCCTTCCCTGGAGAAGAGTGTGGATTTGCTTTGACTCAGTGAGTTTTTTAATTATCTAAAGCCTAATAGTTTTCTCCTCTGTATGGCCATTCAGGCTTTTTACCAAAGAAGTAATAAAGATATAAATATGTATAGCAGGCACAGGAATGATTTTGTGCAAGAGACTTTTCCTAGATAACATTTTTTTCTCTTGGCCAGTTTCCCAGAGGTGCTCCTTATTCCTTTTTAAGTCTAAAGATCATTGGTAACACATATATGACCAAAAATACTGTGCAAGGATTACTAACATGGGTAAAGAATGAGGCTAGGGAGAAAGAAGGCTCAGTTTTTAGCTGTTCTACACTGCAGGGCTGCAGTTAGAATTTGCACATCAGAAATGGACGGTATTGTGCCTGTGGGCTGCAATTCTCAGCTAAACTGAGTAAGGAAAGTGGTTTTACTTTTGAGTTAAGATTTTTATGGACTGTTTTTCCCTTCCTTAATAAGAAGGAGCAGCCTTGTGAAGCAGTACATCATTTATAATTTCTTTTGTTCAAAAGAGATGAGAAAGATTAGGAAGGCCCCTGGACTTTACTCTACATTTCCACAGCTGTGGTCAAGTTGTGGTCTTGATGAAATAACAAAAAGTAAAACAATTTCCTCACAGCAACTTCCTCAGTAACAAGCAACAACACCAAATCATTATTTTCACCATACTCATCAATTTTCTGGGTCTTCACTTGTGCACAGTGAAAAGAACCTCCAAACACCTAAGAAAAGGATGTAGTAGGAAAAGATTTGATGGTGACAGATATCTCAGCATTTCAGCATTGCTGGGACAGAGTAAAAAGCAAAAGGCTCAGATTGCAGATGACATCTATGGGTTTGAATAATTCATTCCTTTACCATGTGCTCTTTTAAGTTGATGTCAGACTCATGAAACTGTGAACGAACTGGAGCAGCAGCTCACTGTGCTGCTCGAGCACCAGCGCCATTGTGACACAGACCTGGTGTTACTGGCTTGACTCTCAAGGTTAGAGGTTACACCTCTGGAAAACACGAAACTTCCAGCTAGATAATATCTGCTATTAAACTTCAGAATGATGAAGCCCTTCTTCTACAAATATTCAGCACAAGCTGTTTCCTCAAGTTCAATTTCTCAACTTGCCAACAGCTTTTCTACAGTTTTTCTCAGTGTTGGAAAAGTGGTGCAGATATCTAATTATTATACCCACATTACTAAATTTTGACACCTTCTAAATACACAATGCTTGGACTGATTATTCTTCATTTTCAAATAAGGTAATTCAAAGTATTTAAAAAGAGTTATACCCTCAAAATTATCAGTCAAATATCCCTAGAAAGATCCATTACATTATTTTTATCTTACATATAATCTTAATGTCTTGGACAGCTTTCCGAAAAAAATAAGAAACCTGGCATGGGGTTTGAAAAGGCTGTCAACAGCAGAAAATAGAGGGTGGGAACAAATGGCCCAGGAAGCATCCCAGGATGTGTGTTCAAGTTTGTGTCATGCAACTCATTCCTAAGATAATCCAGAAAGAGGATGGGACAGTGAGATGGCAAATTTTGCATCAAAACATCATTTGAGTTTACACACACTTGGAGCTGAACCACACAAAATCCTTTTAAGTTTCTACTCAAAACCTCAAAGGTGTCAGAAATGGGGACAATTATTGGAGGCTGTGACAGGCTGCCAGTGGCACTGGCATGGTGGAAGGGGAGGGGAGGGGAGCACCCATTGGGTAGAAGAAGATTCACCCATTTTTCTCAGAAAATCTTTCAACTACTCCCTGTCAGACATTCCTGCAGCCCTAAAATCCATCCCTAACCAGCTGCAGGAACACTTGGCTGGATGACTTGAACAAGACTAAGAAAGATCTCTGAAAAACAGTATGCATTTTCTAAGGGAGAACACAGCATTCACAACCTCCAGCCCAGCAAGACTGAAAAAATTACTTCTTTTCAAATCAAATTACAGGACCCACCTCCAAATAGATCCCCTTTTTTGGCTTTAATAATCTATTTGAAGGAAAACTCGAAAAGCACTTTCACTGAATGCATCTCTCAATAGGGGGAATGATTCACTTTATAACATGATAGAGAAAAAAACCCATGGAGTTAATAAAAATTCCTGGATTCTCTGCCATTTCTCGGGTGCAAGATACTGTCCTTGTTTCTAAGTTGCAATGGGGTTGATTTACCACAGTGAAAGTCAGCCCAAGGAATGGGGCCCTGATATCCAGCAGCATTTGTCATGCAGCTTTCACATTTAGGTTCTAAGCTAACCCTGAATTGACAAGGCTCAAAATACTTTTTAAAGACTGAAATAAATTTTCCTTTTTTTTTTATTCCTAGAATCCCAGACTGGTCTGGGCTGGAAGGGACCTTAAAGCCCATCTCATTCCAGCCCCTGCCATGAGCAGGAACACCTTCCACTCTCCCAGGCTGCTGGAAGCCTCATCCAGCCTGGCCTTGAACACTTCCAGGGATCCTTGGGAAGCACAGTTTTTCTTACTCTTCTCTTTCAATGAATTCAAAGTAAAATTTTTACCCTCAAGCTAAGGCTCTCCACTACACTCTGGGACACAAAAACTGCCAAAACCCAGAATAAAACCCATGTATACTCCTGGCTTTATTTTGCTGTTTTACATTCCACAGCCTTTATTAAAATAATGACAATCCTAAAAGGAAATACTATTTGCTAGCAAGCCACACTGAGGCATGTGTGAGATATATGTAGAGAGCAGGAACTTTCCTGACCAGAATCCATGGAGACTGCATTGTGCTCCTCAGCACAAACACATCTACTATAATACTAATATAATACAAATATAAATATAATAGCAATATAATAGAAATATGATGCAACATAATAGAAATTTAGTGTAATGTAATATAATGTAATATAATATAATGCAATGTAATATAATGTAATATAATATAATATAATATGATATGATATAATATAATAGTATAGTATAGTATAGTATAGTATAGTATAGTATAGTATAGTATAGTATAGTATAGTATAGTATAGTATAGTATAGTATAGTATAGTATAGTATAGTATAGTATAGTATAGTATAGTATAGTATAATCCTTGGGATTAGTCAGCACCTTTCACAGAACCACATCAAGGTTGGGAGAGACCTTTAAGGTGATCAAGTCCAGCCATCATCACCCCTAAACTGTGTCCTCAATACCACATCCAGATAGCTCTTGGACACTTCCAGAGATAGTGACTCCACCACTGAACAAGGAAACTCATTCCAATGCTTGACTTGTTTGTCAGGGAATGGTTTTTTTTCCTAGTATCCAATCTTGGCAGTCTCCACATCATCTTTTCTTCAGTAAGGAAGAAGGATTTCATACATCCAAAGCCAGCTAAGCTCCTTGATCTACTCCCCCTGAAGACATCCCATCTTCCTGTTCTTTTCCCTGGAGATTCTGATTTATGAGAAAACAAACCAAGTATTTCACACATTCCAGGAAAAGCACTCCTCCAGCTTGCAATCATGGCATTATATTAGCATTTATATATTGTAGTACCTATTTTTTTTTTTTTAATTTTAACCATGCAACACTCACAGCCAGTTCTGCAAAAAACCTGCTGCAGTCCATATCACTAAAAAATCCTCGTGCCCAAACTTTCTAATGCCCTTCCAGGCTAAAAGGCAGTAGGAAATTAAACCACTCTTCAATGCTGATTACCATATAAGATGTTAGAGTTATTCAGATTTATATCAGCATATTTAAGAATATACAAATACAAATCACTACTGCTATAAAATAAAAAAGCTGACCCTTATTTGTACCTTTACCAAATGCCTAAACCCTATCAATATAAATAGAACATGATAAATTTGTTTTCCTTTATACTAAACTAACACAAAGGTGACATAGGTGTAATACCTCAACTTCTATAAAAATAAATAATGCAAATCCCAGTATTAACCCAGTTAGATTCTGCTTTAAGCAGGCAGATTTAACATTGGACACCCTCACTAGGAAACATCTTGAAGTGTACAGGAAACACAACCCAACTCTCCAGAATCTGATACCCCAACTCAATATTTTGTTCCAGGGCAAGATTATCTAATGTCAGGAATGTTTCACTGCAGGAGGAGGATAAAGCTGCACACTTGCAAATCTGGGAAACACTGGATAATGGCATTTTCATGTGAGCTTTTCCCTCAGACAGGTCTTTACATAAACCTTCTGCAGTTTATCTGAGTCTTTCCAACCCAGAGGCGTAATTTGACCATTTCGAAGCAAACCCAAACAATCAGCAGCTCAAAAAAATCTTATGATATGAATATAAATGCACACATAGCAGGGCAAGGTTCTTCCCCCAGAGGGTGCTGGGCACTGCCCAGGCTGCCCAGGGAATGGGCATGGCCCCGAGGCTGCCAGAGCTCCAGGGGTGTTTGGATACTGCTCCCAGGGATGCACAGGGTGGGGTTGTTGGGGTGTCTGGGCAGGGACTGGGGATGAATCAATGATCCCTGTGGTTTCCTCCCAGCTCAGCATATTCCAGGGTTCTGTGATTGTAGAAATGATGCCAGTGCTGGTTTGGGTCGTGTCTGCCCTCAGCCCCTCAGGTATGTTTATGTCAAAGTATAAATCAGTGCCTTCTCTTGAAGTATGGACTTCATAAAGTAATAAAGCTTCCTAATAAATCAATACCTCATTGCACATACCAAAATTTACTGCTTCTACTTTCTAGATGAGGCTGATTGAGGAAAATAAAGATTTCTCTGCAGCTGAAACATGTTCCAGTACAAATGAAATTAAGAGCTACAGTTTATGTTCATTATACAGCATTTCACTTGCAAAACTGTCTGCCCTTTATTTCTTCAATTAATTCTGGATTACATGCTAATCAGAAGTGTTAACACCCTTTTGTTCAGAAAATCAGGAGGCACTGAAAGAACATTTCAACGGATTTCATTCCTTCTTCAGCAATTATCATATAATAATTAACTTCAAGAAGCAGTTATATGTCTCATTACAAATCATTCAGACACCAGATTGCCAGGCTCCTATTTCTGTGCATTTCTTTCCCTTTCTTCCTTGCAATTTTGCCACATAATCCACTGGCCAAGAAATTTATTATGACATTTTCCTTTACTTCTGTAGAAAGATGCATAACAGTAGTCTGACTTTATTTCTTTTTAGGATCCTTTACATTCAGAGAAGCCTAGTGGTGAATGAAAAAGTAGCCTAAGAGAATGGAATCTAAGAATCATCAGAGGTTTGCCAAAATATAAACAGGAACAGAATAAAAACAAGAGAACTGCAGAGCTATAAGGGACTTCTTATTTATTTCTTGCTCTTTAAAAGCAGGATAAGTTATATCCAAAAAACCACCAACCCACAAACACTGATAGCAGAGATCCCACAGTTGTGATCCTTTATTTCCAAGCTTAGCTCTGCCAACACCCAGCACCCTTTTTCTTGAGCCCTTACTCCTCTACCTGCTAATTCTTTCTTTGCCAAAACAACAGAGCTTTGCCTTCCAGGACGACTTTACATCTGTAACTTCTCCTCTTTTCCCTCTCATTAGTCAATACAATTCTTCCAGATTTTCTAGATTTCTCAGAGTCTTGGCTGACATTTGGCTTTGGCAGCTGCTGGACCATTGACTTGCATGAGTTTTCATTCACTGTATCTCCAAAGGTTGTTGTCTCAGACTGAGGTCTGGCACCCTCTCCCCAAACACATTTCTATGGATTGTGTTTGCCAGGCTTCAGTACCCTGCCGAGATCCCTCTTTCATTACAGCCTGTTTATTTCAGGCTACTCTTAACTGGGGAAAATGCTCCTGATGTGGAAGCCACATCCTCAAAACACTTCCCCCTCTTACTTCCTCAATGCTTAGTGTTCAAAAAAGCAGATTCCACTAGGAATGCATTAATTTAAAAGCTGAATAGGACCAGATCAGAAAAACTCACCCTTCCCTCCACCTGGGTTGTGTATCAGCTATGAACTTGAGGGAACTGCTTTTTTGGAACACCTTCCAGAAGCTGCAGGTTTGGAGGAGAGCCAAGAGCAGTTCCCATGTTCCAGTGGTTCTCTGCTCCATGGTTCCTTGCCACCAGTCAAGATCCACTCTGTCCTCCCTATTCTCTTATTACATTATAAGAGTATGGGAGGAGAAAAAACTTTTCTGTCAATTATAAAATTTCAGTGGTTGAAAACTCCTGAATTTATGAACATTAAAAAATTCTAGGGATACTTGTTTCTAGTGAAACAAGCCAAATAATAAAATAAGCAATGCTTAGTAGGGAAGATAAATAATCCCATCTGACAGCCTGAAATGCTTACACCTTTTTTGTGCCATTGGTCACAAATATTAGACATGACAAAATATTCACACCAGCTTTAGAAGCTCAAAACCCAAAAGTGGGCAGGGAGGGAAAAATGCCAGCTACAGAATATCTGGCTTATAAGAATTATTCAGATCAGCAGGGTTAGGTCAAAGTTATTTTTCTTACCTTAGGAACTACCAGAAGCAAACCCCAAAGTGAGAGAGGACTCATGATGTCCCTAAGGGCTACAGAAGGATTATCTTAAAAATCAGAGGAAGGAGGACTCAAGGAATTAGAGATCAGTAAGCTTAACTTTGCTCCCCAGAAAGACATCAGAACACATTATTAATCAATTTAGAGGTTCCTAGGGGATAATAAACGGGTAGCAAACAGCCAGCGTGAATTTGTCAAATGCAAATCATGTCAAACCAACCTCATTTCCACCTCTGACAGATTAACCAGGGCATAAATATGAAAGGGCTTCTCTAAGGCCTCTACTAGTTTTCTTTAGGAAAAGTGAGCTAAGTTCTTCAATTAGGTAAAAAGGCACAAGAGTAGTTTTTTAAATGTTCGCTTTCAACCTGAAGGATGTTTCAAGTACAGTTCTGAAGAGTTACTTCCTGTGTCCTTTAATATCTTCACTAATGATTTAGAGAATGAATTCTAGAGGAGATTTACAAAAATATGCAGAAGATGATGATGAAAAGGGTAAAAATAGCTCTGAAAAACAAGATCAAAACTTGAAGCTATCTTGGGAAACTGGAAGAGAAATTCCAAACTCTGATCAAACAAACCAGGAGAGGTTATTGAGGGTGGAGTTCAGGCAAAAGTTTCAGTGCTCAGGGGCCAGCACAGCCCCAGCACAAGGCATCTGGGGAGTTCATGAGTCTCTTCCATGAGAGCAAATTTAGTCAAACATCTGTCAGTGTCTGTGTTCCTGCCTCAGGACAGGGAGGCCAACCGTGCTGAACTCCCCAGGAGCCTTCCAGCCCTAATCCAGGTGGCTCCCTGTGGTACAGGAGGAGCTGGTCCAAGAAAGGGAGCACACCAGAATATCTTCAGGGACTCGCTTTTACAGGAGAAGCCAGCTAAGCCCCATCTTGGCAAGCACAGCAACTTCTGAGATGACACCCGAAGGAAAAATGCAGGGGAAAGGGATCAGCAGCATCATTAGAAATGCCTGTCTTGATTAAAGCTTTCACTCTGTAACTTCTAACAACATAAACATTGTCATATATATAATACTATATAGGGAAATATAAATGTACTGAACATGTTGTATAAGTAGCTACAAGCTTTTTTTGTTTTGTTTTCAGTCTGTAACTGTGCTAAAAACACAAGTTCTAGAGAAAATGTGACCAGTTAGAATATGTTCAAGGTTTCAGGTCATTTTAACTAGGTCCAAGAACTCACTTGCCTTGCTGCTCTTCCAACAGAGGATTTCTTTCCTCCCTTTTTCTCAGAAAAAGGTGGAAGGCAACAATCAGTGACGTTCTCACAGTGCACTGGGTGGTTTTTGCTAATATCTCAAAATAAAGTTTGAAAACACTGCATTTTGATAATTCACAACACCCTGAGGAGTTCCTCTATCAAAAAGACCCCAAACAAACAAACAGAAAAATCTCAATACTTCATTAACCAGCTCTTTCCTCAGCCTGAATAAGTTTGGGTTGATTTCTAGGCCTTTATTAGCACCCACATTCAGTCTGGCTGAGTGCTGTTCTTATCTTCGGAAGAGAACACACATCTTGTGCAATTTGATTTGGACCAGAACAGGAGCTTTAAACTCCACACTTTTTTCTCATGGATGTTTTCAGGGAACTCCTTTCCCCCCCAAATGCAGGACATAATATCAGTTGGGTTATATGGAAACACAGGCTGACAGAGCCACCCTTTCTGAGGACTACTTTTATAGTTTCCACATTAATCTTCACTTTTTTTAAATGCTGAAGACTTGTAGCTGCAGCATGAATTCCTTTTAGAGCCATCTAACATGTCAGAGTAAATATTAAATACAAAGTAAAAGTAGAAAAATCAGGAGTCTGGGGTTTTGATTTATTTTTGTCCCTGACCTCCTTCAGCTTAAGGCCATTCCTCCTTGTCCTGTCACTCAAGGACCCTGTCCCAGGTCCCTCTCCCTGTCACTCTTGGAGCTCCTTCAGACACTGCAAAGGACTTTAAGGTCTCCTTGGAGACTTTCCTTATTCAGGCTTGACAACACCAACTAAGGGAAATTTCCATATCATTCTCATCTTTAAATTCAACTCTGCAATGTTTAAACAGACAGACTTGTATCAACTTTTTCTGTTCTTCCTTTACAAAAAAGTGAGGAGCTCCTCGTAATTCCAGGGAGAAATTGTCTGTACAACATAAGCACTGATCCAGTTTGATTTCCAGCACAATGATTAACAAAATACATCCATTCAAATTCCCCTGGCTCCAAGCCCCTACGAAGGCTTCCCTCACCTTCAGAGGTCCCAGGAACCAAGAGGTTTCCTTAAAACCCAGCAATAACTCCAGGCACAGTTCAGTGAGAGCCATGCTGGATGCAGGGAACTGCTCGAAGCAAACAGGCAGGGGAAGAAGGGAATGTGGGAAACATGAAGAAAATTGCCTGTAGGAAGGAAAAGTTTTAGATGGGAGAGATGGATCAGCTTCCAGACCAGTTCACACATTCCAAAAACACTTTGCCTATTGTGTTTTGTCAAGAAATAAAATAACTGTGCCTTTCAACATCAGCCTCTCTGGGCAAAGAGAAACTGGTGAAATAAGCCCAGGAAAGCTAAACCAAAATATTTCAGTCACCCAACATGATACTGGGCCAGAAAAATTAACATTCCAGTGAAAAACAGAAGATCTGTTGTTGCAACTGGGCATAAAAGAAGGACACGGTTTCACCACAATTGAGAGAACAGCAGAGGCCCCCAAAAATAGAGTCTGTTTATTATGGATACACAATTGATAGGGTTTGCAAAGTGAGAGAGGATTGGAAGATGAAATCCCACCTCTCAACCGGACTGGTGAAGTGACCAGTCCATCAGATTCCCTTCTCCAAGAAAGAATGTAAAGAAAGCTGGTGTTTTTAGTCCAATGTGACTGGAGAATATAAACTTTTCAGAAGGCTTTCAAAAACAGGGCGACAATCTGTTTCTACACCAGTGGCAGGATTAATACAGTTATTTTGACAGGTACAGAATGGGGTTTTTTCAACATAAAAAACATATTTGAACTTTTCACTAGAAAATTAAATTCACATCAAAAGCCACTGCAAACAGTTTCGTTTTGCACTGATCAAAAATCTTCCGATGTAGGGATTTTTCAACTGAAGCATGGATTTGGCACAGCAGGAAAAAGAAAGGGGTCCCACTCCCCAGCTGTGCCTTGCCTACCAACATATTTTTACATTTTTGTTAATTTTAAGCTACTTCAGAAATATTCCATCCACCCAATGAGAATTCCATAGAAGAACTTAACAAAATGTAATAGAGATGTAATTTAGAGAGAAAAAGAACATAAGTACCAGTTTAAAGACTAAAAAATATATAATAAATTTTAATTTAATTTCCCAGAGCAGGTCCTATGAAAGCTGCCAGCCTGGTCAGGAAGTTTCTCAGACATCGATCTGCAGCATTTATTTGTGAGAAACACAGTGCTGGCCAGAAACTTTCTCACACATTGCTTTGGACAATATCGCTGTGTTCCTGTGAGAAAGCCAGCATCAACAAGAATCAAGATTTATAAACATTAGATAAAGAATGCACACCTGCTCTGGGGTGACATTCACTTAGAATTGGTTTTGAATAGGTGTTGGGAGCACGCAGCCTGTGAGGGGTGTTAATTTAGGAACCAATGGGATATAGCATGAGTGCAAAATACTCTATAAAAGATGCCTTGTACAATAAAGAGGGCCCTTGGCCTTCTCCTTTGCCTTCCTGGACTTTGTCTGTGTGTGTGTGAATGTCACAAGTCCATCTCAACAGCGACAACGGCCCATCTGTTTAACCCCAGAATCATTAAGTTTGGAAGAGACCTTCAAGATCATTGAGTGCCACTACCAACCCAAAACTACCCCTAAACCTTGTACCCAAGTGCCACCTCCAGCGAGTTCCAAGGGAAGACCACAACAACCCTGCCTAGAAGACTGGGCCCCTTATTGCCAAATGTCTTTGTAAGCACATAATGCTACAGCATCAGCCATGAACAAGCAACATAAAGAGATTTTTAGGGCCTTGTTTGAAATAAGGCTGGATCTACATGCAGGGCTCCCAGGGCCTTGCTCTGAACACTATTTCAAATCATGTCACTCAGGCACCACGGAAGAGACTGCTACTAACACACAGAACTTTCCTGATTAACTCAGCATTATTTCCTTGCCAGGTCCTGTCATGATTTCTCATTAAAAATCATTTCATTGCACAGCTGTCCTATTGACTTATAAAGTACTAAAGGATGTCAAAATCTGGCACAGCATGGTTTTCGCAGACAAAAATACAACTGCTGGAACTCAATCATTAATTCCCACCTCTTTTAGGAGGCTGTGTGTTACCTGTCAAAAAGATACTACTGGAAACTGCACTGCAACCATTAGAGACAGAGAGTGACAGTGACACCAGTCACCTCAGGTTAGCAAACATCAGATGTGTGGCAGGAGTAGCTTCAGCAGAGCTTTTAGGCTAAGAGGGAAATGATGGGGAAACGCCAGAGGGGATATTCTGCTGACAGAACAAGTGCTGGTGCTTGGGGCAACCCCTGGGAGCAATCCAGGCTGGGGATGAGCAGCTGGAGCAGCCCTGGAGAAGGACCTGGGGGTGCTGTGGGTGAGAGCTGGGACCCAGAACCCCCCCATGCCCTGGGCTGAGCCCCCAGCATGGGCAGCAGGGGAGGGGGGATTCTGCCCCTGTGCTCAGGTGAGAGCCCACCTGCAGAGCTGGCCCAGCCCTGGGGCCCAGCACAGGAGGGACCTGGAGCTGCTGGAGAGAGCCCAGAGGAGGCACCAGGATGAGCAGAGGGATGGAGCAGCTCTGCTGGGAGGAAAGGCTGGGAGAGCTGGGATTGCTCAGCCTGGAGAGGAGAAGCTTTGGGGTGACCAAATTGTGGCCTTCCAGTGCCTAAAAGGGCTCCAAGAGAGGTAGAGAGGGACTTGGGACAACTGCCTGGAATGCCAGGACAAGGGGGAATGGCTTCCCAGTGCCAAAGGGCAGGGATGGATGGGATATTGGGAAGGAATTGTTCCCTGGGAGGGTGGGCAGGCCCTGGCACAGGGTGCCCAGAGAAGCTGTGGCTGCCCCTGGAGCCCTGGCAGTGCCCAAGGCCAGGTTGGACTTTGGGGCTTGGAGCAGCCTGGGACAGTGGGAGGTGTCCCTGCCCATGGCAGGGGTGCAACGAGTTGATCTTGAAGGTCCCTTCCAACCCAAAGCACTCTGGGATTTTACAACAGAAGTGAGTCAGTGCCCTACGCTGGCAAAAGGTTTGAGAAGAACCTTCAATACAAGCCAGGAAACAGCAACAACTTTTACTTGATGAACATTATTTGAGTTCTACTTTATGCTATATAAATTCAGATAACTTTACACTAGCAGTAAAGAAGGATTCTGCAACAAAATGGTGATCTTTCAGCATGGGTGCAGATATTCTCAATTGAAAATGTAAAAAGAGCTTTTACTGAAAGTGAACGTCCAAGTTTAAATACAGCAGCTATTCTGTCCCAGAAAGTAAGTTCCCATTAGTTTTCTTTAAGGTAATGTTTCCTTTTAGGTACAGACCCTTCTTCTGTTTGTTTAATTGTAATACAATTTAAAATGCATTATTAGTATTTATACTATTAGTATTAACCATATTAGTTTTCAGCTAGGAGAGTTACCTTGCAGTGCAGGTTTAAATCCCATTGTTAAATCCCATCTGGAGGCCAAGTCTGAGCAGAATGTGGTATTGCAACCAAAGCAAAATTAATATGCACAGCAGAAAGCTTTGAATGATTTAAACAACACCATCCCAAAGCAGACAGCTACACATGAGGGATCAGAGCATTTCCCTTCAGCTCCAGAAATCATCTTGCGGTCTCCTGGTTCTGGAGAGGGAAACCCGACCTATGGGCGTGTGGCTGTGCAGTTTAAGCCACAATCAAAGTCAATTTGCTGCAGATGGATCTTCTGGAAGGTAAAAGTGCAAAGAACACCTCAAGAAGGCCATCTCCTCCCAACCTGCTCTGTAACAGATTTGTGTCCCGTGGAGGCTGGCCAAGGTCCCAGCTAGCAGCACGCTGTGGGGACAGTGCCAGGACATGACAGCATCAGCAACTCACCAGCTGTGGCCCTGCTGGAAAAAAAAAGTCAGGGCACGCTCAGCCAAAAATGCAGCAGAGCACAAGGGAACAACTGTTGCTCAGGAATTTTAAATTGTTCCCACAAGTTGGGAGAGAAGGTCAGTCACTGCCACCCCCATCACCCTTCCCCACACTGCCAGGGCCCCACAGCAGCCTCCAGCTCACTGATTTTGGTTGTCACCTTCACCCAGACAGCCAGAGTCCTTTGTGCCACACAGGCCTGTGGGCACTGAGCTCCAGCCACTGATGGAAGAGCACGAGGCCACAGGGCCTCATTATTTAATTCAATTTAGTCTCAGAGGCCATCAGCTGTTCCGCCCCATATGACCCTGACAAACAACAAGACAAGAAAGAAGACCATGGGGGAGGGAGCCTTCAGAAAACAGGGACCCAGGTAGAGAAACAAGGATGGCCAGCCCTCAGTTCAGCCTCTGGATTCCACAGCAGACCTTCTCAGACAATTCCTCAGCAAGGTGGCACAAACCAATCTCACCCCCTCTGGAAACAGAACAACACTTGAGGTCTGGAGAGGCCAGGTACCACCAGGGGTGTATTTAAGATTTTGTGGACAGCAAATCAAACAATTTTGGAGAACAAGGATGAAAAATTACTGTATCTTATCATTTAGCCTTCTTCCTCCAGTCCTTGTATCTGCATCCACCAGTGCTGACCTCCATCAGAAAGCAGGGTGAATTTCATGCTCCATGAGTGGTTAAAACCATTGTTCACTTCTACTTGAAAATCAGTACAATTCCTGCTCCCTTTTCCCAAATCTGACAGTTTGTTGGCAGGGTAAGAAGAGAAGCTACCCCTGTCTGAAAAAATACTTTCCAAAGGAGCAGGAGTTTACATAAAAATGGATACAGATTTTGTAAAACCTCACATTCAATTTACTCTGCAGCAAATTTTAAATAAATAAATCTCTTTCCATAAATTACTGCTGTTTGCTACTGGACACAGCTGCCATTGGGTTTTTTTTGGCAGACTTCTCATGAAACAAATATAAAAATTTATTTGGCAGCTCCAAGCTTAAAGAATAGTAAGTTTTATTTTGATTATGTGCTTTGAAATGACATTCACACACTGTCCCCATCATGGGCATCTGGCATGTCAGGAAAAGCAGTCTGATGTGTGCTGGCAGCCAAAAGCCTTTGCTTATACTCACTCCAGCACTTGTGTGTGGGGATTTTGTGGGGCGGGGGGAGGGGGGATGTTGCATTTGTTTCATTTTTATCTTGTTTTATAAAATAAGCTGGAGGATTTGATGCCTGTGGAAGAACTTTTTAGCAGAAAGCCACCATTCTAGGTATTTTGCTGGAATTTCAGTTCCACCCATCAACCAGCACACACAGCTTTGCAGATATGCACAATAGAAAACCAACTCACTTATCTGAGCCATCAGTCAAGGTTTGATGCCATGAAAGCCCTAAAATACAGTAGCAGGTCCCCTCAAGGTGGGCCAAAGGCACAGAATTCTGAGGGTTATTTATGTAGTTTACCCTTCTTTATATCCTCTCCCTCTGGAAATATATTTACAGAAAAAAGGCCTCCATATAATTCTGAAATTCCAGCACTAGACATCATCTTGGAAAATTTGGATTACAGAAATTTTTTTAGGGCCACAGAGTTTTGAGGGAAATTTCTTTGTCAAATGCAATAAAGCCAGGAAGTTTCTCAGAGTTGTGTTTAATAACCCTTCCTGTAAGTCCCCTGTCACTCAGCAATTATTGCATCATATTCTGACATCACCATGTCCCTGTCAGACTGTCAGGATAATGTAACAGACTTTATTCATGGCTCCACTTTTGGACAAAAAGGGTATTTTAATCTCATTATCTACCCATTAATTGATGGTAACAGAGGCATTGAGTCAGATCAACACAGGCAGTACAATATCCCTCAGGTGTCCTGCACAAATTCATGAATTGTGAAGAAAAATTAAGGTTTTGAGACTTAAAAAAACCTTATAAGAGTGCTGGGAGATAAATAGCATCACTGTACATAGCAGTAATTATGAAGTAGCCCTGGTTTTTAAATTTTATTGTGGCTCCTGCAATTAGCTAGATAGAGCTACTGACATAAATCATGTTATAGCTTCATCATAGTCAAAAATCCATTATCCACTGGGCCACATTGTGAAGGCTATGACAGTATTTTTAAATGCTTGTTTTATTTATTTTTCTCCCCCAGCTGACAGTTTGTGTCACTAATATTACCCCTCACTCCTTCAATTGCAACCACAAGCAGTCAAGTCCCACATAATACCCATTAGCACACTCTTCCCTCAATAAATCTCAACATTTGGTGTCCTTCCTGCAGTTTTTATTGCATGGCCTTTTCACTAATCCAGGACTTAATAACTGGAGCTGGCAGCTGCTATTTCTGCAGCCTTCTGGAGAAGAGCATAGCTTTTATCCTGTATCCACTTTATCTGCTACTTTAAATTATATTGATGCTGTTTTGCAAATGCACAAGAAGAGAATTGTCGCTCCTTTCATTACAGGTTTTTTCCCAAGTCTATACCCTCACTAATAACTGGTTTTCCATTAAAACAGTACCACATCAATTAGGCAGAATCCTAAAAATATTTGCCAAAAGAAGCTTTTACACCTCCTTTCCACTAGAAAGCAAAGAAATAATCAGATCTGCTCACTTTTAATGGGCCTCTTCACTTTTAATCTTTTGCCTTTCCTTGAGACACTAAAAATTGATAGGAATTGTGAATTGCTCAGTGATCTATCAAGAACCAGACCCTAGAACTGCACAGGAGCCTGGAACAGCCTTTCCCACTAAATCATGAGTTATCCATTAAGCAGGAGTTCCTTGCAACATTGAGCTACAGTCACTGATGACAACCAAAAATCTCCATGTTCTGCAGTCTTCCTGATCAGCATCAGAGCCAAGGAACCTCACAGGATCAACTGCTGAGACAGACAAGGGAAACAAGGACATCCTGATGTTCAACCTGAGCCTCCCCTGGTCCAGCTTGAGGCCCTTTCCCCTTGTTCTGTCCCTGTTCCCTGGCAGCAGAGCCCGACCCGCCCTGGCTGCCCCTTCCTGTCAGGGACTTGTGCAGAGCCACAAGGTCCCTCCTGAGCCTCCTTTTCTCCAGGCTAAACAATTGACACTTCCCGTCCTTTTCTTCCTCTCAGTCTCAAATTTCTGAGCACCATTATTTTGTTTCCTTTCTCAACACATTCCAGTGTGGCACAATGTGAAAAGGTGACAGCTCATGCCAGTAAAGAGGGCAGTGACACATCCCAGCAGGTTATCTACACCAGGCTTCCCCTGGGGACAGGGAGAGGCAGGAGGAGGAGCACCCCATGACCAGCAGTCATGAACTTGCTAAGTGATCAGTGAAGCACAAAAGCAATCAGTGACCTGTTCCTAACAGGTACTGAGATGAAAAAGAGATGTCCCACTGAGAAACACCACTGTTTAGGACAACAAAAACAGGGCAAAATATCGGTTCTTCCCCTCTTTTTCTTCTTCCCAGGTTTTACAACCAAGAGTGTGGTGGCAGGTTTTTCTGTTCTGTATTAATAATTTATCCCTGTCACTCTTCCCAGCAGTTCCCTCCCCTGTTAATCCTCCCCTATGTCAATCCTTTGTCCCCTCCTCCGAATTCCCCTAATCCTCAACGCTCCACTGGTTGATTTACATTGTATCCCTCCTCTCAGTTTGCCCCATTGGTTTGCATTGTGTTCTGTCATCCCACACCCTGCCCTGAGATCCTCCCCTCTCCCTTCCCTATTGGTCCCTTCTCCGCACACCCATTCCCTTTATAAACCCCTGCACCCTCTTGTCCCGGAGCTTTCTAGTTACTGCTCCCTTCCGGCATGGAGCGGGTTTAGGTATCGACCCATAATAAACCATGCCGGGAAGGCACAGGCAAAGCCCCTCCTGCCTCAGCTGAGTCATTGCCTGCCCTCGAGTGCTGGAGTCACGGCCGCCCATCCGTGGCTGGGGAGGCGCTCTCGGAAGGTTGCAGCCTCCACTACCGAAGTGACCGCGACACAAGACCATCAGATCCATCTGCAGGCTGAGTGCCCCACACCTGCAGCCGTAGAAAACCCTGTAACCTGCTTTAGCTATGCTGAAATGTGTAACCTCCTGTGCTGATACAGCAACACTTGTGCTTTGTGCTCCTGCATTTCAGCAGTCTCCCTAGCTTTTAAGGACTCAGTCATAGGTATTTTTTTGGCACATGGAATCAGATTCACAGAAGGGTTTGGTTTGGAAGGGACCTTAAAACTCATCCCATTCCACCCCCTGCCATGGGCAGGGACACCTTCCACTGTCCCAGGTTATTCCAAGCCCCAAAGTCCAACCTCGCCTTGGACACTTCCAGGGATGCAGGGGCAGCCACAGCTTCTCTGGGCACCCTGTGCTAGGGCCTGCCCACCTGCAAAAGGAGGAATTTCTTCCTAAAAAATAACAAACATTTACCTAATATTCAAGGAGGGATCTTCCTCAACAGATAGTATAGGGGAACACATAATGGATTTCAGTGTGTAAGAGGTACTCCCCTGCACTGTGCAAGGCCTGTCAGAATAAATGCAGTTTCAATCAATTTTAAATTACAGAAATACTACTGTGTATTACACCTTGTAAGCACTGTGTTCCCTCCAGGAGAACATGAAAACATTTGTTTTCTCAGGAAATTTTTTTGCACTGCCGATTTTATGGTGCTCAAAAATATCCCAAAGACATCATATAACCCTTGTGGGACAGGAACAAATTTTAATGACTTCTTTCTTGTGAAGAGAAATTTCAAAAGCAGTCTCTGAAATGGATCAAAGTACTTAATGTTGGAAAAAGGATCACAAGACTTGAGTGCTTCTTCCCCTCAGGATCTCAAGGCCCCTTCTATCCAACACATATGTGACATAAAGTGAGCAGGTATTGAACATTGTGCCAACAATTGCTTCTGAGAAACTCTCCATTTGCATGACACAGGATCTGTGCCACACCTTGGGACAACAGAGAAAATTCATCCTGCTGCTGGCACCACAAGAAGAGCAGGAGAGGAGCATTTGTAGGCACTACAGTGTCATGGCAGATACAGGCTTGGAACAGAGAAAATCTGTGAAAACCATGAAACAGTGTTTGTGAGAAGTTCTCACGCAGTGAATCTAAAACAACTCTCTGTTCTCAAGACCAGCTTAACATCAACATGCACAAAAAATGTTAAACAATAAGACAGCACCTTGCACCTGCAAGGCTGTACGTGAGAGTCTTTCTAATTGGTTAAGATAATTGTTTATATCTTTTACCCAATGAGGTTTTGTTTTCCACAATCTATGTTATATATTGGAGTGTGATTTCTTAATAAAATCTCTCTTTGCCTTGATGAATATATTGGAGTCTATTTCGTGTCGTTGGACTCGACAGCGACACTGCAGCACCTAAAAGATTTGAGTTTTGTGATTGAGAAGGGGCTGTATCTCTGTCTCTGCAGTCTCTGCTCTTGGGTCAGTGGCAGAGGAGTCATTTGTGCTGAAAACCAACACACTATGATTTCAAACATGAGGCTGATGTGTCTTTTCTACAAGCAACCAAGATTTCCTGCTTATGCTGCAAACACTGCTTTGACTTCTGCTCTGCCTGGGCAATTCCTGCTGTCCTCAGATGCTCCTGGGCATGGCAGGCATGTTCCATCACCCAAATTTCCCTGCAAAACCCTCACAGAGAGATTTGGCAGAACTGTAACTGCTAAATGAGCAGCAATCAAGTAGTTCACCCAATCAGCTTTCTAATTCACCACAACTGCTATAAATACGTCCCATTATTACTGAATGTAGCTTTTAGGGGGGAAAAATCCATGCAAACTTCCTGCTGAAGCTAATCTATGGGAAAATTATACAGAACATCACATTAAAGTCTAAGTAAACACTTTGGCACCCTCCTAATGTATGTGCATAAATTACTGGGATGTGCTTGCAGGATAAGTGGCATTTGATGTTCAAATTATTGGTGGATATTTAAAGTTGATTACCCTAGAGGTAAGATATAATTCGTAAACAAGGAATATATACAGAACAACAACATAATAGCCACAAGTTGTATTTATTTCACAATTCATTCCCACAATCAGGACAATAGTTCAGTCAAGTTCCAAACTCTATTTTCAAGCTAGCAAAAGGAAATCAGAAACACCAAAGGCATAGTTTTCCTTGGTATAGGATTGGGAGGTGAATGGAAAACCTTACTGGACTTCATTTCCACATCCCCACAAAATGGATATAACAATAACAGAATAATCAGAGAGGAGACAGTGGTGTGCTCCCTAAATTCCAGAAGACATCCATCCCCTTGCAGGTGTGATGGTGGGACATGTTCCATTCAGCTGACACATACATTTAATTATCTATAGTATTTCTCTTTTCCAGTGTAGGTGCCTCGTCTAGACTATTTGATTACCTCATCTGTAATCAGCTTCTGGCTTTTCTGTCTTTTGATTTGAGATTCCTTTCACTCCACAGAATGGTGTGGTTCCTGTCTCCTCTCTTTATCACTGTGAGACACCAACAAATTGCTGTGGTTTGGGCTTTCCCACGGATGAATGATGCCACGGATGACCTGAATGAGCCACTGCCGGGCACAGCAGTGCCACCATGACGGAGTAATGGAGTTTTCTGTGGAAAACAGGAACCTTCATTCCCTTCAACACCTGATGTTACAGCTGGCAGCCAAAGGGATTCTCCCAAAGCAAACCCTAGGGAGAAGACCTTCCATGCTGAAAACATGGTTTAATAACATGCATAATAGTAACCAAAATCTAGATACATAAAAATCATCATCAAAACAAAGGAAGGCAATTTAGACCATGCCTTACCCAGTTGCTCATGCTGAGGATGTCTGTCAATAAATGCACAGCCTGGTTGGATTTGTGTTCAAGGCTTGGAGCAACCTGGCCTAGGGAAAGGTACTCCTGCCCACTGCAGGGTGGTAGAACAAGATGGTTCTTCAGGCCCTTTCCCTTCCCACCCATTCCATGATTCCATGATTTGTATATAGGACACATGAGACCACCAGCATACAAACTGGTTTGAAGCACAAAACACTGATTTTCTAGAGCAGAGTAAACATCTTATTCCCTGCTGGGAAACAGGGAGGACCTCACAGAAAACTCTCTGCACTCAAGGCCTTGGAGCAGCAGTCTGAGCCTTCCTCAAATAGGAGGAGACCCCAGCAGTCAGACAGATGACGCAGTAAACACTCAGAAAGAGGAACTGGGTCCTGCTTAAATCCTACCCAGAACAGCCAGAGAGGACCCCACTCCAGTATTGATGGCAGCAGTGGGAACAGCCAAATGCAGCTAAGAAGTATGGAAATTTATTCAGCTCAGCCACCACATTAACATGGGAGCAAGTGGGAAAGCCATTAACTGGAAAAAAGTGTGGAAAAAAAGAAAAAAAGTCACAAGAAGTAGAATTGCAAGGCTCAAGGGCAGGAAGAACAAAATGTTTCATAAACATTTTTCTTTTTTAATGGTGGCATATGGAGAACTTGTGTTCAGAAATGTGGCACTAATTCTATGGAATCATACTCACTGAATGATTTGGGTTGGAAGGGACCTTAAAGCCCATCCAGTGCCACCCCTGCCATGGGCAGGGACACCTCCCACTGTCCCAGGCTGCTCCAAGCCCCAGTGTCCAACCTGGCCTTGGGCACTGCCAGGGATCCAGGGGCAGCCACAACAATTTCTGTTAGGTTTGTTTCCTGCAGACACATCTTGAGACCAGCCCTGCCAGCAGTGCCCTAAGGTGGTCCCATCTCCAGTGCCAACCTTCTGCCCCCTCATCTCCCCACAGAATTCACTGCTCTGTCCTTGGAGTGTCTTTCATTTCAGAAAAGCACTCTCCTTACGGATTGGGAAGTGCTTTTAGAACAAAGGAATTACCAAACCTCCCTGACAGAGTAGGCAGGGTCAGGTTTCCCACTCCCAGTTAAAAACACAGATTTCCAATGAAGACAGAGCCAATTTACAAAGAATACAGACCGTATACTTTTAGATGCCAAAAATGCAACTCTACTAACTGAAAAAAAATCAACTCAAAAACAACCAAACCTCAAAAAAGCCAACTAGGATTTACAGACAGAGAAAAAAACCATGAAATTGTACTTGAATCACCTGCAACAACAAAAGACATAAACCAGGAATAATTATATTTTAATGGGGCCTAATGCCGATTTTAACAACTTCAGGCATCTCATGCTCCCTTTTGTCTTCTGATTATTTTGATTTTATATGGTATTTAATAGAACTTCATGTGCTTTACTATAAGGAGAGGAAAGGTTTTTATTAAGCATTAATTCTCTTATTTTCATGGCAGCAAACATCTCTGCCATTTGTCTCAAAAGAGCTGCTGGTGCTACTCTATAACAGCATTAGAGACACAGGCACACTGCTTTTATCAGTACCTGCTTTTCAAGGCAGCCAAAAGAACTGTGCTCCAGGTAACAACGGTTCCTAAAAACCCTGTAAACATTTAAATAAGAGAGATTTGGAATTCAAACATGAAAATCCTAAACTCACTTAGTGCCTTCGTGCCTTAACTTAGTCAATTACAATTTCTGAATTCTTCCACTAAAGATGCATTTAAAAAAAAAATCCTTCCCTAGCACAGCTTTGCCAGGAACTTGGGCTTTCAAATTACTTGAAATTATATCACAAATCGAGAGCTTGCAAGAAATATGGAGAGATTCGCTGGTAAGTACATGACAGAGATAATGAAAACCAATGTAATCCAGAAAATCCAGTTCTGCTGAAAGTGAGAAAGTAAGGACAGTTGTCTTGCTTGGGAGATAAAAACTGACAGCTCAAGAAAGAACTATAGGGGAAAAAGAAGTCTTTATCACAAAAGAAGAGTTTTCTGATGTATTTCAAGTACTGGAAAATCTAGGATTTTCTTAACAGCTCTGCTGGCAGATCTCAGCCACAGAACTCAGAAAGATTACAGGAGGTAGTGTCTATCATTTCACTTTTTTTGCATAAAATCCATGCTAGTCTATGTCTGAGCATGGGAAAGGCATCCTGGTGGTGTTAAAAAAGGTACAATTCCCTCCCTTTTATCCTGTTACTAAACCAGAGACACTGTTCGTGCTGCAGCTCAGCTCCTCAAGGCCTGGGAGGTGCTGACGATTGCTACCCACTGGAAAGAACCCCAATCCACCACTGCAGGTCCCTGTGACACTGTGCAGGCTGACAGAGCAGGCAAATGCACCTCAGGCTGAGCCAGAGGAAAACATGATTATACAGGGAAATGACTCCTTGGGTTTGTGAGACGATCAGGCCAGACCAGTAACCAGGGAACACCTCACAGCATCACTCTGTGTGTCAGCCCACCTGCATTTTCACTTAGTTTTAACAGCCATTTGCCATGGAATCATCATAATTGGGAAAAAAAATAAACAAAGCCAAACTATATTCTGTTTATAATACATGATAGTTCTTTTCAGTAATTGAGACCATTCAAGTATTCTGCTCAAAAAGAATATTCTTAGATTATCTTCGTGGGGTTCCTCAGCTCTTTTGCTGAGAAGGGCAAGAGCCTGGGCAAGCACATCAAGAAAAAAAAAGAGTGATTAGAGAGCCCAGAGAGGTTCAACATGGCTTCCTTGATAGCAAGGACCAGGTATGCTCTGCTCATCCAAAATCCCTCTTCTTTTCCACAGCAAAGATTCATAGTACCTCTCTGAAGGAAAGACTCTTCATCTCATCCTCTCTGCCTGTTATTGCTCCCCAGTTCTCCACACCAACAAAAATTCTGTCTCTTTTTTGCTATTTGGCAAGCAGGGTACTAAAATACTGGTGCTGGGTATAAAAGATGATGTGCCAAAAGAAATGCTGTGACACTCACAGAATTCCTCTGAGCTTTCCGTGTGCACACCGTGGTGTCGTTCTGCCAAAGGGCATCTCTGGAATTTAGGAAGATATCGCTGTGGAGTCCAGAGGCATAGCAGCACAGATATCATTACACAGAACCCATGTCTCGGGTTAGCCAAGGCAATCATTCAAAGCAGCAGCTCATCAAAAAGACCTTCAAGAAGCCTCCAAAGCTCTGCAGCTCCTGTCAACAAGATCCTGCAGGGAAAAACACAAGTGACGAAGAAAAAAAACATCTCTAACTTTTAGCAGCAGATCAATGAAATACATCAGTACATCTCATCCCTTAGCAGACAACATTTGGCCTTGTGGAACGTGCTATTAGATAAAATTGGCAGGAAAATCTCTCCAAAGCACAGGCCCATCACAGCAACAGCTCCAGAGATAAAACTGTGAGTTCTGAGCGAAGCACTGGGTTCTGGTGCAGGAAGATGTAAAGGTGGCTGACAAAACAACAGCTCTGCAGCTGAGGTTTACATTTCTCCCTCCATCACGAGCCCAACAGCTCCTTCATGTCTGATAAGCAAGTGAGAGTGATGCAGAAATATGTTAATTGTAAACAGGTTTTATTTACAAGACACTTGTCTTTTGTCTAATTAAAATTAAAGGAAAAACTAGATTTGGATGGCTTGGAAAGAAGGGAAATGAAACTGGTTTGGTCCAGAGGCCCATCATAAGCTCCTGATGGAGCTGAGGGATATCAGAGGAACAAGAACACTCTGTTTACACACGAGTATTAAACATGACGTACTGCAGTCAAATACCTCTCCTATGGAAAAAGGAATTGCTTCCCTGCTTTCCTGGAGAAGGCAGGGCCCTGGAAAAAGCCCTGCCTGCCCCTGGCTGCCTGGAGGCTGTGCTGGCCCAGCCTGTGCACCTGGTCCTGCATGGAGCCAGAGACTTGCAGAGCACCCAGCACAAGCACCAGGATGTGCCTCCACCAAACAGCAGCACTGCTCCAGCAGCATCTGCCCAGTTATTAATCTGACAAACAAACATCAACAAAGGGAACAACTTCAAGAACCCTGCTTCCATTTCAGATGCCTTCTCTGTGACCAAGCCCTTCCCCTCCCTCGGGTGATGGAGATGTGAGGATTTCCAGGATGAAACTTCCTGTGCTTTGTGGCCAGGTGAAAGGCTGCCTCCCCCCACCTATAGGCACAGCAGCCTTCACTCCATGCCCTCAGGGAGATGCAGAAATGTTCAGAGGTGTGTGCGTGTTTATAAATGTTTCAGTTCCCACCCACCAGTTTGCAGAAGTATTGTTCAGAATGAATTCAGGGCTGCAAAGAAAAGGCAAGCAGTGCTCTGGCTGTAACAACACTAGCCAGGTGAAATAGAGACATTGCCTTAAGGAAGGAACCAAAAGCTTTCTGAAATCATGAGACAGCCACAGCTTTTTGGCTTCCTGGCTAAGGAACAGCTCTGACACCTGGGCACGGAGGGATTCCAGCACCAGGGAATCAATGAACACTGCTCACTCCTCACCTCCCACATTCAGTTAAGCACTACTTACTCCAAGTTGCATTTCTCTCCCACAGCACAAGCTTTAGGTGATATAAACCATTATTATCCATCCTCATGGGTTTCATAAGCTAAATATCTTTGTTTAAAGAAAAACACCTCTTCATGGGAGTGGTAAAACATTCTGGGTACATCACCATAATGCAATCAGAGCAGGATTTTGTTTGACAGTTTAGAACATAAAATTATATTGAATGAGGGGAGAAAGGTTTTCATGCAGTAATAAAAGCTACAATCCTAAAATAATCACTCCACTTGAATACACCTTCAAAATGTATTCTTATTTAATACTGCTGGTATACAGGGATTTTTTTCATCTGTGCTAGATAATGTCAGGTGTTCAGATTAATAATTTTTGATTTTTTCCTCTTACTCCCACTTTCAACCCAGCAGTAACATACACCATTATCTGTTTCACACTAATTAGCAACAACAAAATGCAAGCTGTTTTAACACAGAGCCTCTTCTGTGTTACACAATGTAAATTGGATGGGCAACATAACTAAAATGGTGGAAAAGGGGAGGAGGGGGAGAGAAAAAATCCTGTAAGATGAGAAAAATCACTTTAAATTCCAAGTGGAGGCAAACTTCATAGACTCTTTAAGGTTGAAAGAGACATCCAAGACCTTTGAGTACAACCTTTGACCCTTCACCACATTTGAAAAACATATATTGGTTACATTGCCTTGCAAAATAAAATAATTTGCTTAATTACATTAAAAAGTGCTGTCTATACAGATAAAGACCATCAGAAAAACCTAATTATTCATTAACACATCTCCTTGAATCTTGTACTTCAGTGAAACACTAAAATAAGTGTTCTACCAGACCTGCCAAACATTACAAATAGCAGAGTTAATACTAAGAAAAAAACCTTGACACAATTTCTTTTCAGAATCCAGAAACTTTTAAAATCACAGGCACTTTTTGAAACATAAATAAGAAAATACGAGGTCAGAGCAGCATGGCAGGCTCAATGTTCCTTCTCTCTGGAATAAGTTTTCCCCTGAGTTCCCCCTGTGGCACATCCTCCATCACTGCTTAGAGCCAAATCTTCCCAGTTGTGGTTTTGGTAGCCTTTCCACCCCCCAAAGCATCAGCACTCCCTATAAAACATACCACACTTCCTTTCTGCCCAATATTCTACAGCCACGAGTGGTGCAGAGCTGTGAATACTCACTTTTGTAGGGGGCTTTCCAGCAAACTGGGTCCTCATTAGTAGAGCAAATGTTAATTAATATTTTCATCTAACTGCCAAAGTCCCAGCAGTTTGGGAGTGCAGGCTGTGCCCTGTGCTTGGCTGCTCTGCAGCAGTGAGCAGAAGGCTGGTCTGGCAGGGAAAAAGGGAGAAAAGCTCTGTTTTGTGGTCAGATCCAGCAAATCGCTTCCCAAGTTCTGTTGAGGGTGGATTGAAGAGTGAGGGCATCACACAGGTGAGACACATGTGCAGTGACTGTTCAAATTCCAACCAAAAAATGTCCTGTTCATAGGAATATAATCCAGGGAAGCTACAGAAACAAAGGCAGCTGGTGTGCCCCACCACACCAGTTTGGGCTTCACTCCTGAGGCTGGGGACAAGTCCTGCCCCAGGGGAGAAGGAATTCCAAGTGAAGAATCTGCTACACCTTTAACAGCCCCTCTGCCCACTGACAGATAAACTCTCAACCTTCAAAATGCCAGAAAAAGCTGAACAGGAATTCAATAAAATATCTCAAGGAGGGGGAGAAAAAATTATTATCAATACAAAGCCATTCAATAGTACTTAAAAGCATCTCTGTTCACAGCAGCATCCAAAAGCAGAGCATCAAAGCAGGACCTGCCAGTTTAGTGCACACAGAAGGAAAAGAGTATTAAAAGGCTCACCCTTGTGCTGTTATTAAGCTACATCCACTGGCATTCATGAGCATGAGACAGTTCAGACAAGAATCAATTTCCCTTCACACTCTTCAACTGAAAAAACATGTTTTCCAAGTGATAGAAAATTAGGATACCAGACTTTAGGGACCTGCTCCAGCTGTCCCCTGCAATATCACCAACTTCCCTCACAATACTCACAAATTTATCCAATACAATTTTCTAACCTCCCCTTTCCTAAACTGACTCAGTGTAACCAGTACTCTCAGTTCCTTCTGATATCCAGAAATTACCCCGTGTTAGAGGAGGCATAAAGTGTGGGTGATTCCAAGTGGTCAGAAGAAAGAAACACAGCCAGGAACTGTGGAACCCACGGCACAGTTTCTCTTTCACTGAAGATAATTTGAGTTTATTTTCTATAGCCAGCTGCACTTTTCCTTCAGAACTAAGTAAACAAGCTGTGGGTGCTCTACTCCTGTGTCAGAGCTGATCAGAAATACATGATGGGGTCAAAAAACACTGCAGAGATGCTGACAAATGAGAAGGGAAATATAAAAAAAAAAAGCATTTAAGCCTGCAGTGAAACTAAAAATGTTGTCTGTGCCATGACCAACTACTTTGTCCTTGATTCAGCACAGCAGGGAGTGATCAGCTGAGGTTTTAAAGCCTGACAATCTCCAATATCTGTGTTCTTGTAAGCTCTTCCCTTTCATGCCATCCTCTGAGTATTTTCTGAGGGTAGGGAGGGAGGCATCACAGCACTGTCCAACACCAGGCTTTTCTGTGCTGGCTGCCAAGGAGCAAAAATTAGACTGTGAAAAATGCCAGTGATGTTTTTATTTGCAACCCCTAAAAGAGATCCAAGAACATCATTTGGAGCATTCATAACTTTGGAGCCCTCAGCAGGCCCTACAGATGGGTACAGAGAGAAGCTTTGTTTCTCGGGGACTGAGAACAAGCTTTCAGATGTGCTTTCCCTCCTTCCCCTCACTGTGGCACCACAGGAACACACAGGTGGCTTTGCAAGACCTCTGAACTGGAAGGGCAAAGCAGGCTGGGTGAAAGGAAATCAGCCTTCTGCACAGGAGCTTTTGTGGCACATCACAGTCCTGAGAGGGGTCAGAACAACTGCTCACAAAAATATAGGTCATGGCATGAAGACAAAACATCCTGACTCGTATTTTGGGGTTTACAGACAGCTGACACTTCCCAAAGCCACTGTAGTTCTAAGAACGGAAATACAATCTAGTTCTAAGGACTGGAACCTCCATACAAGGTTCATCACCAGATTTATCAAGATGCAACGACAGCAACAACATTAATCCACACTTTTAATTTAATCTACAATTAGTTCATTCTTTTTACAGGGTTCAAACAGAGTATGAATGTGAAATATCCACTGCCTGAAGTGCTGAAAGGAACTCATTTGTTGAGGTCACTGAGCAACAACACCTGGAATTGAGCTGCCATCCACTTGGGTGTCCAACCCACTTCTCACAAGAACCATAGCTCACCTGTTTGACAGAAAATGCTGTGTCAGCATTGATTGTTCTTTCAGTCTATAAATAAATTCTAGATCTAATGAATTTCACAGCTGGCACTTCGCAGCAGCTGCTTTTCTCCCCCAGAAGCTGGCAGACCAAAGGGATCCTGTGATAATTCCCCTCCACATTACAGGGACCCAGCACTCCTGAGGGGTGAATTTGTGCTCATCAGGAGCTGTTTGTGCAGCTCTTGTGCCACAACAACTGTCCTGTCTACCATTATCTTAACAACAGCTTTGGTAGGTAATGCAGTTGTAAAACAGACTAAAATAAAGGGTAAGAGAAGCCAGAATTCTGAACTGCCTGCCAAGGCGGACCTTCATCCTCCTCATGCCTTCAAGGCATTGCAGTGAATAAATTCCTGAAATTTGAGGTTGTTCACTGCTGCAAAGCACATCAGTCAAACTTTTCTGGCTTTTTCCTTCCCTTACAGTAGGAAGATAATAGTACTAACTACAGCAACTGCACAGCAGTGTTGAAAGGATTAATTAGCTAATATTTCTACAGTCTTAAGCATGCAGAGCATCACAGATGCACAGTGTAATTACTGTTATTAGGTGAGTGATTTCTTTGACTAGTTGGGACAACACACATATTATCTGTCATCTTTTCAAGGCACAGATGTCTGCCACCAAATATCCTCAGCTAAAAAAAGAAACCTGAATATCATGGCCTAAACTACTCATGATGTTGAGTTTGGGGTTTGTTTTTTTTGTTGTTGTTGTTTTTTGGGGGGGGTTGTTTGGTGTTTTTTTTGTTTGTTTGGTTTTGGGGGTTTTTTTGTTTTGTTGTTGTTTGGGGGGTTTTGGGGTTTTTTTTGTTTTGTTTTTCTTGGGGTTTTTTTGGGGGGGAGGGGTGGTGGTAGCCACAAAGCCTTAAAACTGGCCACAAATGAAGGCTGACACAAAAGCTTCTGACATACTTGCAAGGTGCAGTATCCTCCTAAAAACTATGTTGCAAATTAAACTATGTTGGGTCTGCTTTCCCTGACCTCCAGCAATGTTCAGAAAGACTTGGCTGACAAAATCCTCTCTAGAGGTATTAATGGAATAAAGTTCTCTTTCTTAGGATGTCCTGATGGGGCTGGGATCAGTCAGGGCACTGGAGATTGTAGGCAGTATACAGTCAAATGTAAGATAAGCTAAACTGCAAGAAAAGTGGGGAGAATTCAGCTTTTTCTGGAAATTCTTGGAGAAAACTTCATCACAAAGGGGCCAAGATAAGTGTAATGGAACTGGAAGCTGGACTTGCATGCATGTGTCAAGGGTGATGCTAATCCAATGTTAGTAACTTCATACTGCAAATAATAGATGATTCCAGGATGTTGATTATTCTCTCTCTCTCAAGCACAAAAATCAGTACTTTTCATGGAAATTTAGGTCAGCACACAATCACAGACACAAGCCTGATGAACACACCTAGGAATAGTTTAAAGCAATACTAAGCCAAACAACTGAAGAAATCCAGGGTGTAGAGACGTCATCAAAGGGCAAAGGAAATTCACTCTGGGAGATTTGCAGTGCCATCAATCCTTGGTGTTCTGTACGAAAAGAATAGGAACAGACAAAATCCCAGGATGGCTGAGGCTGAAGGGAGCCCAGTGGGTGCCTGGTGGCAGCTCCCTGCTCCAGCAGGGCCATCCCAGAGCACAGGGCACAGCATTGTGTGCACCCAGCTCTGCAACAGCCCCAGGGAGGAGAGCCCCCAGGCTCTCTGGACAATCTGCTCAGGGCTGGGCAGTGGCCAGGGCAGAAGTTGTGCCTCCTGTGCAGGGGCAATTGCTGGGCTCAGGCCCTGCCCGTGGCTCTGGTGCCATTGCTGGGCCCCCGCAGCAGAGCCTGGGCCCTGCTGGGAGCCCTCCCTGCAGCCAGGGACAGCCAGGCCTGAGGGCCCCTCTCAGCTGGGGCTCCTCTCCAGGCTGAGCAGCCCCAGCTCCCTCAGCCTTTCCTGGGCACCGAGATGCTCCAGGCCCTTCCTCAGCTGCGCAGCCTCCGCTGGCCCCGCTCCAGGAGCTGCCTGGCCCTGCTGTGCTGAGGAGCCAGAGCTGGACACAGCACTCCAGAGGTGCCTCCAGGGCTGCCCCCAGGGCCAGGATCCCTCCCTGTCCTGCTGGGAATGCTCCTCCTGCTGCCCCCGGGATCCCATTGGCCTCCTTGGCCCCAGGACACTCTGCTGCCTCAGGGACAGCTCGGTGTCCCCCAGCACCCCCAGGACACTCTGCTGCCTCAGGGACAGCTCGGTGTCCCCCAGCACCCCCAGGACACTCTGCTGCCTCAGGGACAGCTCGGTGTCCCCCAGCACCCCCAGGACACTCTGCTGCCTCAGGGACAGCTCGGTGTCCCCCAGCACCCCCAGGACACTCTGCTGCCTCAGGGACAGCTCGGTGTCCCCCAGCACCCCCAGGACACTCTGCTGCCTCAGGGACAGCTCGGTGTCCCCCAGCACCCCCAGGACACTCTGCTGCCTCAGGGACAGCTCGGTGTCCCCCAGCACCCCCAGGACACTCTGCTGCCTCAGGGACAGCTCGGTGTCCCCCAGCACCCCCAGGACACTCTGCTGCCTCAGGGACAGCTCGGTGTCCCCCAGCACCCCCAGGACACTCTGCTGCCTCAGGGACAGCTCAGTGTCCATCAGGAACTACTCAAAGCAACACATCAGCTCCAGGCACTCACCCACTGAAACTGGGCTTGGATCCCTGCATTACCTATAGGCCAACTGTGAACAAGCAACTCTGAGTCTGAGGGACTCACAGAATTCCAAGGAACCCCACCTGGCTGACTTTAATTTCCCAGGGACACACCCACCCACCTGGGTCACATGATGACCTTTCAGGTGAGCTCTCTCAGGCTCACAGTGTCTCTTTAAGGAGCCAGCTGGGATCATTTACATCCACTTTAAGGCTAACACCACCATGCAAAGCAGGAAAGCACAGCACTGTTCTCCCAGCTTCCTGCTTTTCCCAATCTGTCAGCCCTAGAGAACTGATCCCAGAGCTGATCAGTCACAGCTCCAATTCCACCTCTGCATGATTAGCCATCATTAGCAAAGCCAAATCAATGGCTTGATTGCAGATTTGCCAAACAGAAGGGCAATGTGCATGCATTAGAATGATGAGGCAATTTGCAAATTCATTACCTCCTTCAGAGACACGTGATCTTTTACCCTAAAAGTGGAACATGGATTTTAAATCATGCTGAACCCTAGGGCTGCCCTGGTTTTCCCCACAGAAGCATAGAAGATGTATAGCTGACACCCAGGCCAAGTCTGTTCCAGCCCCAACAACAGCCTTAAAGAAAAAAAGTCATCAAGAGTCCCTTCTGAAAGGAGCAGAAGGCCCTACCTGCAGAGCAGACCATTCTTAGGGAAAGCTTCCTGCCTCCCTGGGGCTTGCGCGTGAAGTTGAGAAGAGAAAGGTTCCTACTCCAGTACAGGCCTCAGGTTATTATCCCTTATTGACTTCTCAAGGAGGCAGAAGTGAAGTTGCAACCAGAGGTCTGAGGGCAATCCAGAGACTTCAGAGCCTTGGAGTGACTAATTAAGTGATCAGAGCAGGAGCAGTGTTCTCCTCTATCATTCCAGTTTTGGGAACAGCGATTGACACCTGTCTGTGACCTTGGTGTCATCTGCAGAATTCTGGGGTCTTTGATCAGAGGTCAGTGTACACGAAATCAGTTCAGGCTTGAGCCCCTCCTAGCCAGAGAGCCCTGGAGGGGCTGGAGCGTGTCCCGGGAAGGGAACGGAGCTGGGGAAGGGGCTGGAGCCCCAGGAGAGACTGAGGGAGCTGGGAAAGGGGCTCAGGCTGGAGAAAAGGAGGCTCAGGGGGGACCTTGTGGCTCTGCACAAGTCCCTGCCAGGAGGGGGCAGCCAGGGCGGGTCGGGCTCTGCTGCCAGGGAACAGGGACAGGACAAGGGGAAATGGCCTCAAGCTGGGCCAGGAGAGGCTCAGCTTGGACAGCAGCAGGAATTTCTCCATGGAAATGGTGCTCAGGCCTTGGCAGGGGCTGCCCAGGAAGGTGATGGAGTCACCATTCCTGCAAGGATTTAAAAGACATATAAATGTGGCACTTGGGGACATAGGTTAGTGGTGGGCTTGACAATGTCTACTTAGTTGTTGGACTTCATGATCTTAAATGTCCTTTCTTACCTAAACGATTCTCCCAGGGTAAAAGGGCATCAGTCACTCACTGGACTGAGAAATTGGGTGTGCCAGAGTCTCCTTGATCATCAGCAAACAAAAATATACAGAGAAGACATGGGCATCCCAAGAAACAACCTCTTAGGAATCCTATCTTCACTCAAAGCTGAATGACTCCATGGAAGCAAACTACACTGCTACAAAGAGACCAGCATTTTCAGCTAAAGCACTGAAGTTTTGGGAAACTAAAAGCAGGGTTTTCAGACAGAAAATTATTATTCTTACTCAGCACTTGTGAGGTGAAAATGAGCAGTTACGTTCCACTCCAGCCACTGCACGGTTGTTTAGAAGGAACCTCTGACTTTTACTTTATGTAAAATCCATGGCAGAATTGAGACAAGACTGGAATCCATCTGCAATTTGAGCAGCAACCTTTGTTTTACTCAACCACTGTGCTTACATTTTTAATGACAGCTCTCCTGAGCATCCTCCTTAAACTGTTGTTCCACAAATGCCAGGGAAATTCCTGATGTGCCATATAATGGAGCAGACCCATTGCCACATGTCACCATGAAAATTCAGATTGTCCGCTGTGAAAGCAGCTAAAATTACAGCTATAACGTCTAATGCAAAGTAAAAACATCCATCTAGTTTAAATAATTTAATGGGGAGAAAACCAAGCACTTTGCCACATCTAAAACAACTTGCAAATACCACAGCAGTGAACTACAACCTCTTTATAGAGTCTTACCTAAAAGCAAAACTAAGAACACAAAGCATGCCTGTGCAGGGAGTACCTTGCATTTAAACACCTGCCTGTGTGCTGCTGAGGAATAACTTATTTAGAAAAAATAAATAAATAAAATCCAGAAAATAATCTTGAACCCTGAAGAATGTATGTTACCCACATTCTACTCTCCCAGTTCTTTGATGCCTATCTGTAAATAAAAGATTGTAATCCAGTTCGTGGCAATTAGGTATCATTATCCTACTCTGTTTTGTGATTTTCTTCATTAATGAACTGAAGTGCTTTCAGATATCCATAATTACAGTGCCTGCAAATTTTAACAAAAAGCTCCACAATAAAAAAATAATTCAATAATTCAAGCTAATAAACCCTGACCAAAATCTCTCTTAGGCATAAATCACCAATTAAGTACCAAGAGGAAGATTTGAATACAACTTTATAATAATTGTTTTCAAATTAGCAATAGAGGGATGCAGCAACTCAAACACCAATACTTCACAGAATTCACAGAATGTCTTGGTTGGAAGAGACCTTCAAGATCATCGAGTGCAACCCATGCCCTAACTTGGGGCTTGTTTGAAAAATTAAGAAAGCAGCTGATGCAGTTGATGCTTTTCATCTGTTTGACAGCTTAAAAATCAAGTTAATGCACATGAAAGGTCTGTGTTTTGCAAGTGCACTTAATCCCAACACAGAGCTGTCAGGGTGAACACACCTGCACAACTTCTATATTAAACAGGATTTACTCAGCCAAGATATTGATAATTCAAGCTCAGGTCACACTGTATCACACACTGACATCTACTCTTCTTCTGTTACCCCATATCTCAGTGTCTTCTGAAAATTCAAACCCTCAAGTTCTGTGTCCACCAACAGCTACAGTCAAGCACGTTAAAAACAGGCACTGAGAACAGACAGAGAAGTTATTATGTTACCGCAGTATGAAATGGGCTTCCTAAAATGTAATTAATTAAGACTGTTGGAAGAATTAAGCTCTTACTGCGGTCAATGTGGAAGCAAACAAGAAACAAAGCAGCCCAATAAGATTAGATAGATGCTTGCATTGATTTTATTTTTGTATGTATTTGAAACTTGTAGGAGCTTAGAAGACAGACAGCTGTCTTGGTCACCAGATGGAACATCTGCAGGAGCAGGAGGAAGGTCACCATGACCTGTGGCAGAAGTGTGTAACTGCTGAGGCAAATCAGCCCTAGAGAAACACCTCTGAACAAATGAATGCTATGTTCAAACACACTGGCAAGTCAGATTTCCAGTTGCGGGTTGATTAAAACTGCAAATTTTGCACATTGTGATGGTGAATTACTATCATTGTAACTTTGGGACAGCTCATAGACAGGTATTGCAGGCTGAGCTGAAATCTAAATTGCCAGACAGAGCAGGGGGTGCTCCTTCAAGGCTGGGGTTTAAAAGAAAATTTGAAGAGGCATTAAATGAAATACTAAGTCAATACATAAAGTTATAACTGTAGGAAAAAAAATCCCAACAATAGCAAGAAAGATAAAGTTCTCTTGTGCCATGTTATGTACAAAAAAAATCTTTTAGAAAACTTTTAGGGGGTTTTTTTGGGCTTTTTACCTTCCTGTGGAATTAGAAGTGTTCATGAACACTTTCAGTTATTTGGCTTTATTCAACTGTAGCAGCACTGGCTGGAAGGGACAGCTCCAAACCAACCTCCACCACAGCAGCACCAAACTGGGTCAATCTCCCCCTTTTTCTGGACAAGTCCCTTTCCCTTGGCTCTGCCTGAACCAGTCATTCTTAGACTGGGACAACCTCTGGTTTGTGCCTCCTGGCACAAGACAGAGAGCAAAGTATCAAACACCAATTTGCTTTTCTTGCTGTGGCGAGTGAAAGCTTCAGTGAATTGCTGCCATGACATCTTCAACCTGATAAAGCACCTGCTTCCAAAAATAACCCTTGCATCTCATATTCAAGGTTTGCCTTTGTTGAAAGCTGTTTAGGAATGGGTCTGTGATTGGTTTTGAATAACACAAAGTAATGTTTATTGCTTTCAATTCTTATCAGGCAATAAATTACTGTTTCCTAAATAAAAACAGCCAATGACCATGTCTAATAAATTTACTGTGGCTGAACATTTCCATTTGTCACAGGTCATGCAATAGAAACATTCTGATACATTTCTCAAATACACATATAGGAATTTGACTGAGGTATTAATAGTGTGATCCCCTAATTAAAAAAATTAATTAAAATAAGCCAAAAGACTTTTTTTCCAAAGTCCCAGAGACCTTCCTAATTCCATCCATGGAAAGCAGTAGAATGGCACAGCCTGATGGATTAAACGAAGCGTGATTTTTTAACGACCTGACAAGTAAATGCAGTCAAGGTGCAGTTAGATAATGTGTACATGATATCAACCAGAGGAATCCTGAAATATTTCTCTTTCCAAGTGGTAGTTAATGGCTTATTAAAGAAACAGACCGACTTAGTGGTAACACTGCTTTTATGCTAATACCTGTGGGAGGCAGAAGGGAGGAGTGTGGCTAAATTAATTACATCACCAGAAAGAGCACTGGTAATCAACACTTCACTCCAAGTCAAGTACGGAGAACTTTTCCTTGAGTGAAGGTGCTGAACAAACCTTTTCAAATAATTTGGTTTACAAAATATTAGCACTTCTCTTCAGAAAGGACTAAGCCTCACCACTCAAACCTGTCAGGCAGGATCAATGTCAGCCCATGGCAGAGAAAGCTCAAATGCACCAGGCAAGGATACTGCTGGAATGCTCTCCAGAAACCACCATTTGAGTTTGAAATATCCTAAACTACTTAAAAAAATTGTTTTTATGGTGTAATGACTTTGAGTACATCTGTGCCTAAACAACCCTCTGTGTTGAGCAAGAATGTTCTGCTCATTTGATCTGTTGTCATTACATGTGACAATTCTGAGTGGGAATGGTCCCAGGGGATAAGAGGGGAAAAAAACCCCACAATGTGCCAAAATCTGAAAGCCATGCAATTTTAGGCTTGTCAGAGCATTCCTTGCAAAAAGTGCTAGAAAAGCTAATAAGGACTCATCTAATAATGAATTGAAAATGACAGTAAAATTAGCATCACTGGTCACGATTTCATGGTAAATAGATCTTGTCAAAATAAATCATTGTGCTGTTTTTCAGTGGGAATCTCGGGCTTGGGCACTTGGTGCCTCAGGCCATCTTGATTAGGAAACAAAAGAACTGCCATGAGATAATAAATGGACTAAAAGCTGTGATGAGTCTCAACAGGCAGCTGGAAAGGAAGACAAAATGCACGCATTGCTCCAGGGAATGTTTCCCACCTTGTTCCAAACCCTCCTGTGCCCACAGCTCTGCCAAGGCAGCAGAGAAAACTCAAAATGATCAAAGGTAGCAAACAAAATAGACAGCAATGCTCACACATGGGCAGATCAAAAAGAAAAGAGGGCCCTGGCCTCAGCTGAAATGGCAGCAAATTCCCAAATTTAACTCAGTCCTGAAACCCCTACAAATACATGAACCAGATGGCAAAAAAGAATTGGGAAGAAACAGGGATGGAGAGGTACAAATGGAGCAGCAAAGGGAGCAGCCAGCAGTGGTTTCAGCATGGGAATTTCTAGGAACAAGGTCATCCTTGGCCTGAGGGAGATAAAAATCAAAGGAAAAGGGAGCAGCAGCAAATCCATGTCTACACACATGACGCTTTCTCCCCTGGATCTCCATCAGAGTGCACAGGTTTTCTTCACAGGCAACACAGAACTGCCTTTTCCTGCCTTGCAAAGAAAATAACAAGGATTTGTGGGTCATTTCTCCAACAGCAAAATCCTCCAAGGAGGATTCAGAGCAGTCCCAACACTATGGCAGGAAAAGGACTTCTCCACATTTGTAATCTCTGAACCACAGTTTTTCCTCTTGTCCTCAGAGTCCATCAGCCCTGGGCCTGGGTAGTCTGGCAGTGGTAAAGTACAAGCCCTTTGCTGTCCCCAAGGTCTCTGAGAAACTCCTTTCCACTGAAAACACCCCTGCTCTTCCATCGTGCATCATGAACATTGTGAGTCACCAGTTCACTGTTCTTTACTGGTCTAACAGAATTTGGTCATGTTTCAGATGTAGAAAATGGCCAAAACCCAGAGCCCTCCACAAAGGAAGAATGTGGAGATGCTGGAGTGAATCCAGAGGAGGCCACAGAGATGCTCCAAGGCTGGAGCCCCTTTGGAGCCAGGCTGGGAGAACTGGGGAGTTCACCTGGAGAAGAGGGAGACCTCAGAGCCCTTCCACTGCCTGAAGGGGCTCCAGGAGAGCTGGAGAGGAACTTGGGACAAGGGATGGAGGGACAGGACACAGAGAATGTCTTCCGACTGCCAGAGGGCAGGGATAGATGGGATAGTGGGAAGGAATTCTTGGCTCTGAGATTGGTGAGGCTCTGGCATGGTTCTAGGTTGTCCAGATTTGCTGTGGCTGCCCCTGGATCCCTGGCAGTGCCCAAGGCCAGGTTGGACACTGGGGCTTGGAGCAGCCTGGGACAGTGGGAGGTGTCCCTGCCCGTGGCAGGGGGGGGGCTGGATGGGGTTTAAGATCCCTTCCAACACAAAGCATTCCACTTTTAGGAATCCTCGTAGGTGGGGATGTGAATGGCCTCACAGCACCTGCATTCCAGGTGAGCAGTATCCCCACTCCTGTCTGGTGCTGTAATTCCTTGAATCCCTGCCTAGACAAAACCTCCCTCCCACAGCCCACAATGCCCTGTTCTGGTGCCTGACAGAGCAGGAAACCTTTTGGAGAGGGAGCTGCCTTGTCACTGGGTTGTCACAGACCAAACCTAAACACACTCACTGAAATGCAGCCAGCACTCCCATGTCCCTGTTGGTGGCAGGGACACAACTCCCAGCTCTCCCCTTCCAATCCTGCCAGACAGGGAGCAGGATTTTGCCTTTGCTCCAAGGCTCCCCTCACTGCCCATACTATCAGTAAGTCCTTTGATTTGCTGCAATGTGCCCAGTAAGTGCAAGATCTAAGGACTAAATCCCAAATAACCACCTGGTACCCAGCTCAAGGACTCTGCATCCTGCACCTTTTGGTGTGAAGTTCCAACTTGAATTACTGGAGGGAACCACATCCTCAGTCAGTTGGGATTTTGCTTTAGAAGATTAGGCTTCTCCTAGAGAGCTTCTCCCCAGGCAAAAACAGCAGTAAGGAAGTCAGTCCCAACCCCAGAGCACTCTTGTGGTCCCTGGGACTCTCTAAAAAGGAATAGAAAAAGCCTCCAGGAAAGTCATTTGAGAGAAGTAAGAGAAAGGTTCCTGTAAAACATTATCTGACAAATAATTTGTCAGTCATAGAAATATTCCAGTGGAGTCCTGGAGATAAATTAAGTCCTCAAATGACACACAAAGGAAAATCAAAATGAAACTGAGGAATTGAAAGTAGAACAAGTATTGTAATTATACTTTTTAGCAAAGACTGCTGAAATCTATTGCCAAAACTAGTGTTTCTACTGGTTTTCCTCTCAATTAAAGTGGTGAAGGAGCACCACTGGGGTCAGCAGGGCTGAGTTATTTATTCCTACAGAGGTAATTCCCACTATGCAAAAGAGGGACTTGAATCCCAGTGCCATGGCAGTTTTTGAAATGATTAATTAGAGACTGAGCTTCCAAACTTGAACAAGAGCATCTGAGCATTCAAATCTGGATTTTTTTTTTTATTCAATGTTTTCTCCACTTTAATTTTTAAGCATCTTTATAGGAATACCCCTGGACAAGGGGTCAGTATTTTTATATTTACATGTCATTTTTTTGTGCCAAGAGATGCAACAGCTATGGAGAGGTGGACTGGGCCATTGCACCAACAAGAGGCCATCCAGGATAACTTAAACTGCTTTAGACTATAATAAGACTACTAAAATTTCTGCAAACAGACATCTTTTTAGTGCAGACCTTTAATATTTCAGGGAAAACTGGATTAATTTATTTCATGGACTTCAAGCGAAATAGAACCAGCAGAGAAAGAAATGAAGGAAAACGACCACAGAAGTGACACTGAGATATGACAGTAACACCACAAACTTTCTCATACCTGCAATTATGCATGATAGAGTCAAATGAAAAATGGATTGAACACGGCTGTAAGTGGTGCTGCACTGGGACTCTTGCATAGCTTTGGAAGGAAACTGATGGGGCTGATTAAATTAAATCAAAAGCTGAAGCACTTCAATGACAATAAAGGAAATAGCAGCCTTATAATTCAGCGTGAGAATAACTGAGCTGCAGAAGGGAACCACTGAGCTGGGAATCGATTGGCACAAGCTGGTGCAAAGCACTGCTGGGTCAGTCACCTCCTGCTCCAGGAGTCTGGAAGCACATTTGCTGTCTGACTGTGGCTATTCCCCTACACAGCATCCAAGTGGCTCTGGTGCTGACACTGTCCCAAGTGCCCACATGCACAGGTTTGGGAAATTCAGGACAGGAAAGCAACAGAGAGAGCATAACAAAGGCCATTCTTTGGCACAGCTGCTGTTGACATGGGAAATCAGCAGAGTGGTAACAAACTGCAGCAGGCACAGGCTCTCCCAACACATTATCCCTGGAATGGGCTTCTCGGGCACATCTGACCTTCACACTCGAGCACACCACAGAGCAGAATGTGTTGGCTGCCAAAGTATAGCTGCTCCTCACAGGTGACTATGAGGAAACAGAAGGGCTTCAGAGCTGGGGAACTACACTTGGTGCTGGAAAAATTTAATGTATGAGAAAAAAGTTGCTCCCTGGCAATGTGGGCAGGCCCCGGCACAGGGTGCCCAGAAAAGCTGTGGCTGCCCCTGGAACCCTGGAAATGTCCAAGGCCAGGTTGGACACTGGGGCTTAGAGCTGCCTGGGATGGGGGAAGATGTCCCTGCCCATGGCAGGGGGTGGCACTGGATGGGATTTAAGGTCCCTTCCAACCCAAACCATTCCGTGATTCCATAATATCTCTACAAGTACACCCAGATGTTTGTTTCCACACACACAGTCAGTTAGGTGCACCAGAGGCACTGGGAAGTGTTCCTTCCAGTTGTTCCTTCTGGTTTCTTTGCCTATACAACAATGGCTGCTGTGTTTCCAGATTCAATAATTTTATTTTGATGTGCATGGAGGGTTGCTTAAAACATCTGTGAAATCAAGTCACAGGGCAAGTCAACATGGCAGATGGCAAGATTGGGGTTTGGGGTTTTTTGGGTCTTTTCAAACATACTGATCAATTGTTCTGAAGCAATCTCTGATTTATAGGAGCCCCAAAAATACTACATTTGATATTTCTCTGAGTTCTGCAAGCAAGCTCAACAAGCAGAAATCAGACCCCATGTTGTTCCTGCAGCTGAGCAAAGGGATCACTCTGATTATATTCTGTGCTTCCCTACAGCAGGATGATGAAGAGATGGCACTGATGTGCAGAGGACCGTTTCCTTCCTCTGCTATTGAGCTGATATCCGTATCTGATACAAATTCTGGGGGCAGCTAGGTGTGCATGCAGCTGTGAGGAATTCTGCTGTGAAAGCACATGGTGTTCTTTAAGAGACAGATAATGAATTAGTGCAGCATCTTCTTGATTTTGCCTTGAGCCTGTTGCCAGCTCCAGCACCTTCCCCTCCATGGCCACCCCTAGGAACCCCTGGAAGCATCAGCTGGAGAGAACACAGGATCAAGGAGCCTTTATTAAAGCACATGTGCCTTTGCTTGCTCTGCTGCAGCTCCAGCTCTGCCAGGGCCATTATATCAGTGCTTATTTATTGCCATTTGATCTCTGAAAGAAGGACTAAATAGGCTGGGATTTAATCACCATCCTCAGGATTTAATGACACTCAGCAGAAAAGCTGAACTGAAAAGGTCTTTGGGAATGCTGAGAAGAAATATTGTCATGTAATTCAGGTATTTCTTTTAGTCCTACTTAACTTCACCTAAGCACAAAACAAGATTTCATTTTGCCTGAAAGATTCACAGGCACACAGGGCCTCGAGAGGCATTACTTCAGGACTCTTAATTTTGAAGAGATTTCCAGAAAGCTTCTTGAGAGAGCACACACTTGTGTACACAGAGATGGTGTAAGTGGCATCTGTCAGAGCAGGGACGACTTGCAAGCAGGAATTCTGTATATTCCTCCCAAAGAAGATTGTGTTCTCCTTCCCCTGCTTTTCCTTTCTGCTCCTGTGAGCCAGGAGTAAAAAAAAAAATCTACTGTCCATATTCACACTTAGATTTGCCTCTAGTAAGAAAAATCCCCAAGGAAGAGCAGCTCTTAAATCCCAAGGCTGGGCAGCCCTTCCAGTTGAGAATTCCTGTCCTTACAGTCCCCTCCCAGGCTCAGACTTTTGCACCACACTGGGATCAAGCTTTACACTAAAAAAGGGTGGTTGCATTCCAGGGAAAGCATCTCCCATCAGGATCACATCTTGGTTTTAGTAATTCCTCTGCCCTCGTTGAGCTGCTTTGCCCAGCTCTGTGCCCGTACAGAGCTATGCTGTGTCAACTGAATCCACCTTGATTTCCCAGAGTTTCTTCCCTTCTTTTCTGGGCTAAACAGGGGATAATGCTGAACTGGAAAAAGTGGGTCACAAGGAAAATAGGGAAGAAGAATAAACAAATACCACAGCACCGTTTCTTTTTTTTTTTTTTTTTTTTTTTTTTTTTTTTTTTTTTTTAATGAAACAAAAAGTTTAAAACCATTCAAGGACAAAACAATATTCTTCACTTAGTATAGAAAAAAATGTTTTGCCATCTCCAAGCTAAAGGGCTGAAGTTCTTCAGAACTACTCAGACAAACTTGCTCTTTCCATCACATGCTGCTGACACCTTCACTAAAATGCAACTCCTTTGGAATTTAGGAGTATAAGGATTTAGGTGTGCACTGGAAATTAGAATTCAAACCTCCAAAGTATCCTTCACTTGATGTTTACCAATAATTGTCACTTACTTGGCTTTGCAAGTTAGATTTCCTACTGAGAATATATTCAAGAGTGCTTCGGTACCTCTTGTTTACCTCTTGTGTATTTTTTGTGCATGGTTGGGCTTTTTTGTGTGTTTTGGGGTATTTTTAATGAGAATTTGTTCAATAAATAAATAAAAATGGAGTTCCCATTAGTGAACCTTGAGCATCCAAACAGATTGAGTAGCAATGTCTCCAAACACCTAAATCCAGGGTTAAACTGTATTTCCTTACACCCTCATCTACATTAAAGAACAAAGTAATAATATCAGAGCTTTCAGCTGTAATACACTCTGGTCTTGCATTTTTCTCTAAGCAAAACTCCTACTGATCATCTTCTGGATCTCTGTGATGAAGATCTTTCCATTAAAAAAACGTTAGGAGCAAACTTTGAGCCTTTGTCTCCTCAACCATCCTTAAAACACCAGCACAACCCATACTGATCAGTCTAAGCACTTAGAAGAAATCCCACAATGTCCTAAAAAAAAATTTTAAGCAACCATTCTACCTTTTGCCCCTCAAGAAAGACCATCTCATCTTTGCTGAAGAAGGTTAAATGTACAGGAAGGTCAGATCCCACTCAGAAAATGGGAAACACTCAGGAAGTTGCTGGGAAGCAAACTCACAACACCCACATGTATTTATTTATCAAGATTTTCCAGGAGGTAATGAGTAATTTGGATGTCGAAGTCCTCAGAAAGTCACCACTTTTCACTGACCAGACTGAGGATAACAGACGATTACAAGTCTGTGCTGAAACTGTCACACTCTAATTTACCTTATGGTAAAAACCCCCGACCAAAGGGAAAATCTGAGACATGAGGACTGTTTGACTCTAATCCATCCAAATGAGCTGCTCTGTATGAAACTTGAAATTTTTGTCACAACACCACTACAAGCACGTGGCATTTCCCAGCTCTTCCAAGAAACAATGCAGTGCCCCCCACAATCTTCTAAGGGAAATTAGTCCACCTCACATGTAGGAGTAAGGAAGGGAAGAACCTAAGGGTACGAATAAAGTTGAGATTATCCTTCACTCTTCCAGTTGCTCTCCCCAAAAGATTGAGACTCTTTTAGAGGAGACTGAAAGAAGCAGAACTTTCTTCCCCTGCCTCAAACACATAAAAATCACCCCAAAAGTGAGCATTCCTTCCCCAAGAGAGCATAATCTTCCACCTCTTTTCTCACAAGGACAAGGAGAGGCAGGGAGGGACCTGGGGCTTCTGAGGACACAGAAAACACAACAAAGGCACCTCCCTAAAAGAGGCCAAACCCCAGGCAACTCTTTGAATTTTTTTTTCACAAGAATTCCAGTGGAAATGATTCTGGGAAAGGAAAGTTTGCAAGTTTCTGTTCCAGGGATAGCTGAAGAAAGGACCACCAAATGTCAGTCCTGTCAGGAATTATTTGTTTATCACCTTAGACTCGCCTGAGAGCATCTGTCAATCTCTCAGCAGCCTTCATCCCTCACAAAAGGACCTTTACCATCCCTCCAGCACAAAGTTATCACTGGGTGTTCCTGCCCTGTCACCCCTTCAGGCTTCCTGCTGCCTATCCTTCAAAATTTTACATTCCAAAGAGAAGCTGACAGCCCTGATACAGGATGAGTCTGAAAAAGAGATGTTAGCTCAGCACTGGGAACTGCATACAGGGCTTGGGGTGAAGCTTCCCTCTGTTCCAAAAGGTGATCTGCTGGAAAGGCTGCACATGGCATCCATCAGATTAGAAAAGAACATTATTACCTGTGGTTTTCTATTACCTTTGCAGGATAACACCACAGAAAACAGATGGGATATGTGATTTCACCTTCACTTATGCATCAGAATATTAAAAAACCCCAAATATTAACCTTCAGATCAGGGGGATTCAAAATATCAGTCCACTTTCAGAAAAAAAAGTTCACTAAAAACAAAAACCCAAAAATTCCAAAATGAATCAACAACAAAACAAAACAAATCACACACACAAAATGTAAACACCCAAAAAACTCTCCCAAAAATCAAAACCCAGAAACACACAAAAGCTAGAAAGCCATGCAGATCCTAACTTCTCTCCAAAAAAAAGACAGTTTGAACATCATCCTGACTGCTCTTAGATTACATTAAATTCTTAATTCTGAAAAGAAAAGAAAAGAAAACAAAACAAAACAAAACAAACAAACAAAAAAAAAATCTCTCAATTCCATATAAAAGCTGATAACTTCTCACAGTGTATTAATAAGTCTGGTGCTCTGGTAGCTGATCCTGAAATTCAAAAAGAGGCTTATGACTCATATTTATTTTTATTCCCTGTGGTCAAGAACAGAGACCACATAAATGACAAGTTAAATGGCCTGATCAACAAACTCCTGGATACCAAGTGCAAGAGAAGACACAGAGCAGACAAAAGATCCAGCTCTGTGATGTCAGGGAAAGAATCCCACCAGGCCTCAAAGCCCAAGAGCAGAGACAATCATTACAGATGGAAAAGTCTATGATCAAAGCCACAAGAGGGGGAAAAATGTAATAGAAATATCTCAAACTCCTGGATCAGGACCTGTGATCTGGTATGGCACAGACAAACATTTGTTGAGGTTCAGCCCAATGAGAAAAGCTCATTAGATATTATGTACCTATTGATAGAGTTGGTTGTTTTGGAACAAAAAAACCAAAATCACCCAAAACATGGTTTGTTAAGTTGCCAATGAAAACCAAACCTAAAATTTGGAGAATTTCTTTTCATTGTTTTGCTTTTTTATTTGGGAAAGTATCTGGAAAAATTCTGTAGGATCTCCTATTCCTGTGTCCTTGGCTCAGACTTCCCACCAAGAAAGACATCATTACTCCCATGGTATTGATTGAGAGAGGAAATGCAGGCCATTGCCACAAGAAAGAAAATAAAATAAATACATTAAAACTAGAGTAGGAGGTAGCAGATATAAGAAGCCAGAGCTGGCAGTGCTCCTTCACCACACACTTTTTGTTTGTTTGTCCTGATTACAAGCAGTTTCAATCTCTCTTGAAGTACTGCAATTTGTCTAATTTATTCCAGGAGTAAATGGAAGAAATAATGAATGTCAAATACTCAAGCTTTTAGGAAGCCAAATGTTCTCCTNAAAAAAAAGGAAAAAAAAAAGAAGGGAATGACATTTTTAAGGAGAGCATAAACATAAGGTGGTCATTTTCATATGGTTAGGCCAAAGCAATTACACAGAAGAAAATGGCATTTAAATGAAATAGTGGAATGTAAAGCACTTCATTGTTTTCTCTCATTTTCTTCATCTGCTGGCACTTGAAACCCAAAAGTGTCATGCTCCATTAACAATACTGGTGTTAGCTGGGGAGACAGACTTTACTTTGGCAATCCAGAAAGAATAACCCAAGCAGCACACAGCAGAACCACACTAACATACATGAAAAGAGCATTTTCTTTATTTCCCTGCCATCTTTCACATTATGATTTCATTTATTTGCTTACTGAATTCACTAAAATTAAAAACCCATGCAGTCAGGGAGCCCCATTGCATAGTCCTCTGCAATGAATTACTGGCATAATAAAAATTCGTATTAAAGAACAAAAGAAACCCTAAAACTTGTGCAAGAAAAATCACTTTCATTTTGAAAGAACAGAAAGGGACAGGCTCTTTTACATTCTACTGTCATTTGTCAGTCTTTCAGCGAGATGTAAGAGATTTTATTCACTAATAGCTTTATATAAAATAATAAAAAACATTTAGTAGAGGAGCATAAAGTATCTCCTGAGTTACTTTATGGAACTGTGGCTACATGCCACAGATCCATCATCAGCTGAGGAATGTACCCATTTGATAATTCACTTGTCAGCCCCAATCGTAACATTCCCAAGTTTTCCCAGAAAGTTTGTCAGGATAATAGGATGTTATGGCTTTTAACTCTAATGGTCATTGCCAAGTTTAGAACAAGAAGTCCAAAAAATTATTTTACTGTTGGTATTTCTGCTGGAACTTAATCACCAGCCTCAGAATCCAGTTTCAATTCTCACGTGTCTCCAATCCTTGTCCTGTGAGCTTTCTTTGGGTGATGCCTGACAAAATAGCATTGTCAACTTGGAGAGCAAAGGAAAAGAAACGTTTTTATTTTGAGGAGGCCAGGTAGGCAGATCACTGAAATGGCACTGAATTCAAGAGAAAAATATATAATTGTCAGATCAGGGCAGTTTCAGGTCTAAATTTTTCTTTAAACTTAGTTTCAAACTACTACCGAGGAGAAGAATGGGTTCTACCATCTACTGAATTTTCAAATTTAACAGGTTCATATTTGACCCACACGAAATCTAAAAGTATCTCTTAAAATTCTAATTTAAAATAGACTTTCCTCCATTAAAGTAACACCGATGCCATGGAACATACCTTGTAATTCTGTAAAATTTCTACAGCAACGAGTAAAGTGCCAAAGGAAAGAAGTACTATTTGTAGAAGTGAGAGGAATGGGCAGAACAAAGAGCATTAATTGAAAATTTGGATGAAAGCCACTGGTTTGGAAGGTAAAGAATAGCACAAAAATGCAAGTACAAGCAAATCAGCATTTCATAAGCCAACTGAGAAGAAAAACAAATGAGTTACTACCTGTGCTATTTATAGCCCAGTCTTCCTGCAGGAGAATGTTTAAAAGGAGGAATCTAAACCAAGAGACCTCCTGTGGATATTTATGGGGAGAGTTTTCCAAAGTCTGTGGGGCAGAAAGAGCTTTCTCAGGGGAGGAAACCCAGCGCCACAAAGGACAGAGGCAACCTCCCTTCACCTGTACCATGGAAAGCCCTGGTTTATTTTCTTCAAGACATAACAGCTCTGATGTAATTGATAAATCATCAGTTAAAATATTTCACATCCAAACACAAGTTATTTACAGTGGATGACCCATCCTTGGAGCAAAGGTCTGCAGATATTTCTCAAAGGACAATGTTCTTGTTGAGCAGGTAGACAACATAAATAAAAATAAAAATAAACAAGCAACAGCACCCATTATTTGTTATAGCATAAGAGGACAAAGCAGCACAACAGGAGAGTTCCTCAGATCTTCATTACACCCCATATCCATGCAGGTCCATATGCTCTTTCTCTAGTTCAACAGAACAGTTGTACCCTATTGCTCATCTATTTCTGGAATTCCAGAGTCAGCAGCCTTTTGGAAGATACGGAAGTAGGAACACTCAGGCATTAGTTAGAATTTCTGGGGCCTGAACTCCCCAATAAAACAGGTGCCAGACTGCTCGTTCTCTCACAGGAAGCTAATTTCTCCCCTCCAACCATCAACACCTTTCATATGTTCAGCTTTGATAACACCAATGGTTGCAACTTAAACTAATAGAAAGTTGATTTTTTAGTCACTAACCCTTAAAATGCTCTCAACTCGTTATAAATAAGCACACTCTACCATCTCAGGAAATTCAGACTGCTAATGTGAGTAACCACCACCTCAGTATCTGCAAGGCAGTAAGATCCCTGTCATGTTGTTATTATTTACAGCCTCTCCATCAAAATTAAGTTCAACTCTTCAATATTTCAAGACAATACACTGCGTATGCCAACGAGCCCTGTGCTGAGAAATATTTACTAAACTGCAGTACAGATATGGGGCTTTTAAAATGACAGCAAAAAGCAGGAAATCCTTTAATCATGGAATGGTTTGGTTTGGAAGGGACCTTAGAGATCAGAACAAGTACAAAAGACACCCTCAGGTTTAGGGAAGTTCAAAGGCACAGAGAACTCCACACTATCAGCCTGAAGGTGTTAATTTCTCTGCTATTGCATTTTCTTCGGATTGCCGTGACAAAGCAGGGCACTAGCTTGGTCCTTAAGTACATCCCAGCTCTTGAGAGGACTCCTGCACATATCTCCCTACTTGGGAGCCCTCACACCATTGCCAAGCACACCGACAGCAATGACACTTGATTAGGGAAACTTAATTTGCTTTAAAACACTCTCTACCCCTAAAGGAATCTATCAGAAGCTTAACTCACACACTGACCTACTGAAAGGACTTTCACCAGTCCCACACTCAGAGTCCAGCTTCCCAGCAGACTCCAGTAACCACTAGTAAGTCACTCCACCTCAGGGACAAAGCTGAAAAATTAGTTTATGCTTCACTGTTTAGCATATCAAGGGTTTGGCCCTAAACACACTCTCCTCAGTACCCCATTTCAACAGTCAATTGGATTTTCTCCCCTTCAGTTTTGGTGCAAAGTGATGGAAATTTGCACTCAGGCTCACAACAGTTTAGTTCCACTCCCCTGTTCTTGAACAGAACTCACCTTTGGTCTCCAAAAGATATTTTGGAACAGCAGCAGTTTCATTAGACTCCCAATGCAGTCTCCTACAGCAATGGATCTTAAGAGAATAATTTTTTAGTTGTCCAACTTGAGCAGGGCACAGAGCAGTAGAGGGCTCTCAGGAGCCACCAAAATGCCAGGACTGGGTTTTTCTGTTCCCATTAGAACCAATAAAGAAAAGGAAAGGCTTTCACTCAGTGGTCAAAAAAGAAATGGAACTTCAGCTATTTGGGGCACCTTTCATAAACCACTGAGTTTTTATCAATAGCAGACATTCTTCTGAATTAGAACAGCTTTATTCAAAGAAGTATCTTGGTAGGATGTGCCAAAGTGCCCCCAGTGAAGCTCCCAGTGCAGGAATAATCAGCTCATCTCTGACCTGCCATCTGCTCCCAAAAGCCAGGCAAGGAAACCTCATCTGGAAACACGGTTAATAAGCTGGGAAGGTCCTGGAAGCCGCTCAGGAAGATCAGTGGCACTGACATGAAACCAGACACCAGGCTGGGAGGGGAAAACAACTCTGAGCTGTATTGGTTTGACTAAACTCGAGTCTACTAGCACAGGGTGCAAATCAACGAGGGCACCACAAGGCCATTCTGAACCTGGGTCTAAGCCTGCTGCTGCCAGTAACTCACAATTTCAATAAACATCTTTTTTCTTTTAAATTTTGTTGAGGTAAACCTGTTTTTCATGGCCACAGGTTAAGTTGTGGAATGCAGATATCCAACACCCAATCAACCAAGTCTAAAATCACCACTCCCACAGAGATGAAAAAATGAGCAATTACAGTAAAAACAACAACTACAAAATAAAACCCCAAGCCATTATGTATTAGAACTGAGCATTTGGAGAGATTTTGAACTGTGAGACATATTCCAACTACAAAATCAAAGGACACTGAGCAAAATTTGCTTCACAGCACTCCCAGAACTCAGCATTTGTGGGAAAGGTCTTATTTAATTTCATGCTGCTGATTTTTGCACTTACTTATCCCAACTATAGCAGTACTGTAAGGATTGCATTGCCCAATTCTGCTTTGGATATAATTACAAGTTTCAGCTGTTACTTTAATGGACTCATTTGCATTAACTGGAAGCATAACCATAAAAAAAAAAAAAATCCTATTTCTTGGAGTAGTGTTCCCAAATCTACAACAGATCACGAGTAATCTCAATTTATAAATCTAGGAGCTGCTTGGGCCTGCCACTAAGTGCTGATTATCCACAGTGCCTTCATACTCCAAACTTGTAAAATTCTAGGTACAATACAGAGCAAAAATGGAGAAAAGCTATCATGTGCAAGAATAAGGAGGGAAGGACCACTCTGAGCTCAATAGGATCATAGAAGTCTTCTAGTCCAGTCCCCTTCCACTATCCCAAACACCTTCCACTGTCCCAGGCTGCTCCAAGCTCCAGTGTCCAACCTGGTCTTGGACACTGCCAGAGATCCAGGGGCAGCCACGGCTGCTCTGGATGACCTTTGACAGGGCCTGCCCACCCTCACCACAGTGACTTTTCTTACCACCAGTGTTCCTGATGGAATAGCACTGGCTAAAAGAGGGTCCTCCATGCAAGCACCAATTCCAGCATATATTTCTAAAAACAATGTCAGTATCAGAGGGTATAAACCTTGGGGTATTTTGGTTTGTTTGTTTTTTTTTTTTTTTTAATGAACTGTGTTCTACTGAGAAAACATGATAGCAAGATGAGTTTAACCAAACACTAATAATTTTGGCAAAATTAAACCTGGTCAGGGGTTCATGAGTCCCCAAGTGTCTCGGAACCATATCTTCAGTGTTAGGCCTTATTTGGAAGCCTAAATTTAGATGTTGTAAAGCTACTGAATTTACCTTCATTAATACAAGCTAATTTCAACCTTATTTTGGGAAATGTTCTCTTTAAATTTAGATTTAGAAGCTTGATGCAAATAACTGTTCTTTGTTAAGAAGTTCCAGTAACTGCTAATTCCCTTTGGCTTGCTGATACCCACAAAGCACTGAGAGAGAAAATTAGCTGGCTTAGAAATTCCTTCATTGCTTCCTAGCCCGGCGTGCCCAGGAACTTGTGGGCATCTCTGTTCCCAGCAAGTCCTGCCTGTGCCCCAGATGAGACATAAACAAGAGCCTTATCAGAGCAGGGCAATGAATGGGCCTTGCATTCAGCTGGCAAAGGAACAGCCCAAACCTAAGCTAAGCTTTCAGAACAGCAACAAAGGGGGCAAAAAAATTTAAAAATAAAAGTACAGGACTGAGACAGAGCTGCTGGCCTATTGGGGTAACATAGTTATGGCTATGCTGCCAAATTAAATCAAGCTTATGTGCTCAAAGAATGGGCCAAAATCCAATTCACTCTTACATTTTCTTAGAAGGGATAAAAAGAGTATTTGCTTTTAGCTGCTCTGTTTAGCGCTATAAACTCTGTGGTTGTTCAGCTCCACTAGGACAGGCCCAAATTTATAACATAGAGGCATGAGGGCAGAAAGGGCTGGAGGAGGCAAATACCTTTGGAGGAAGAGATCATCTCTGCCTGCTCAGCTCTGGTCAGTGGATGGTGCCTCTGGTCCTCTCCTGAAGGGACACCTCCAGGTGAACTTTGCACCTGGAGCACACCAGGAATATCCATTTACACAGACAGTGCTCTTAGAGCTCTCTTACTACACATTCTGTCAAGATACCTTAACATTCTGTATGTTGGTGAGTTCAATCCCAAACCTGCTTTCCTGTAGTTCCAGTAAACCTGGATCTGGATCGTGCAAAGCCCTTATGGAATGGCAGCAGACCTATAGGAGCGCATCGGTACCTGCACCATTTGTACATCTGTGCTCAGGCAAGATCTTCTGAACTCCACCAGAATTCTGATGCTGAATTAGATTTAATCAGAAATTCAGCCACTCCCAGCCCCGCTGATCTCTGAGCAGCAGCTGGAACAAAAACAGGGTTGTTTTCTGCTGAATTCCAATACCACCAGCCAGCCGGATCGAGTCAGGATGCAGACTGAAAACATCAGCCACATTGCATCACCTTGTTACCTTCCTCTTCTTCAGGTTCTGCTCACGGGCAGGAACAACCCCAGGCATAAGCGCTTGCTGGGGCATCCCTGCTTGAGCAGCTCTGTGGGGAAGGACCTGGGGGACACCGAGCTGTCCCTGAGGCAGCAGAGTGTCCTGGGGGGGCTGGGGGACACCGAGCTGTCCCTGAGGCAGCAGAGTGTCCTGGGGCCAAGGAGGCCAATGGGATCCCGGGGGCAGCAGGAGGAGCATTCCCAGCAGGACAGGGAGGGATCCTGGCCCTGGGGGCAGCCCTGGAGGCACCTCTGGAGTGCTGTGTCCAGCTCTGGCTCCTCAGCACAGCAGGGCCAGGCAGCTCCTGGAGCGGGGCCAGCGGAGGCTGCGCAGCTGAGGAAGGGCCTGGAGCATCTCGGTGCCCAGGAAAGGCTGAGGGAGCTGGGGCTGCTCAGCCTGGAGAGGAGCCCCAGCTGAGAGGGGCCCTCAGGCCTGGCTGTCCCTGGCTGCAGGGAGGGCTCCCAGCAGGGCCCAGGCTCTGCTGTGGGGGCCCAGCAATGGCACCAGAGCCACGGGCAGGGCCTGAGCCCAGCAATTGCCCCTGCACAGGAGGCACAACTTCTGCCCTGGCCACTGCCCAGCCCTGAGCAGATTGTCCAGAGAGCCTGGGGGCTCTCCTCCCTAGGGCTGTTGCAGAGCTGGGTGCACACAATGCTGTGCCCTGTGCTCTGGGATGGCCCTGCTGGAGCAGGGAGCTGCCACCAGGTGCCCACCGTGCCCCCTTCAGCCTCAGCCATCCCGAAACTCTGCGATTCCCTCACCGTCCCGCTCTTACTGAAGCTTGAGAAGCAAACTTAAGTCACACCCAGTGCTGAATGCCCTCAAGCCAGGTCACATATCAGAAAAGTCACCTTGGGGCAGGTGATGCACAGGCAGCTCAAGTCTCACCTTATTCCGTGATGCAGCTTGCACTGATTCCAGCATAATTCACACACACCAAGGCTGTTTATTCAGCAGGTCCCTGTTTCCTTTCTATCTCCAGTGTTACTCCCCTTCATTTGCATTTTGGCTTCGAAGAAGTCTTACACTAATCTGTTTTACCAGCCCTGTTCACTTCTAACACAAGGATTTTCCTTTTAGAGCCTCATCAAAGCAGGGAAGAACTGAGCACTCCAGCATCCCATCCTCTGAGCAGTGTGGTGATCAGTGCATCACATCTTTCTCTGGGCGACGTTTTGTGGCTGTGCCTCAGGAATGTCAGTGCTGGGCTTCAACTCAAACACCACTTTCAAGGATTTGCTTCTCAAGCACAGATCCCCTTTAAGAAATGCTGATCACTTTGGGTGTTTTTTTTTGTAAAGTGCATAAAAAAACCCCCAAGCATTATTCTGTCTGTTAAGGCAGACAATTCTGATTTGAGGACAAAAGTGAACAATTCTGGTTTCATAGCTTAACTTTCCATAACTTTGTCCTTATTCCAACTACAGTATGATTATAAATGCACTGTGGACAAGAAGATTACTATTGAGCTTACATCTCTTAATTATGTTTCTCTTTTCACATACACAGCTTTGGTCTGGCTCTTGACTGTGAAAATTACAGATTTGCTTGGACTTCAAACTGGAAGTACTTACATTTATTTCCATGGGAGATTTTTAATTCTTTTCCAAATAATTTCAGCATTTGAAATTTAAGCCCTTCAGTGCTGATAAATACACCCCAAATATTAAAACAAGTATTTTTAAAGTAATTTAAAAAACCACTAATCCTCAATTTCTACCACTTTTCATCCTAACCGTTCATATAATGTCCCCATCTGTATTTCTATTGTATGTGTGAACTGTAGCTCCAAAGTCTAAGGAAGATTAACACCAGAAAGTGAATTCCTTCTGCACCAATAGCTGAAGAATAACAACATTTCATTTTCCTGCTTTGAGTTCTTTCAGCATTTAATTATAACATGGCCCCAGTCACTCCAATCACTGAAGTTTTATTCAGGTTTTGGTTCATTTTATATGAACCACATTATAGAGGCAATGTGCGTCATTTCACTCAAGGAAACAGATACTTCTAAGATATTCTTGGAGCAAAAGCAACATTCAAATCAGTGGCTTCAACCAGATTCTTCAGCTGGTATCAAACCACCACAGGAAGAATTGAAGTTCTTCACAACTGAAGCCCGTAGAGCAGGCATAGAAAAAATAATAAACAAATATTTATCCATGGTCAGTATAATCCAGATACCTCCCTGTAGGTAAGAAGGAAACACTGGAATTTTATGCAATTAAAATTTCCTCACAGGCATTTCAAAAAGAATCAACAAGACAGGTACCCAAACCAATATTTTTCTAGTTAGTACATGGTTTTATAAAGGTGTAGCAATGCTGCAGCACTTTGAGTGAAGCTGTTCAGATACCATCACCAACCCCATGGTTCTGCTCAAACTGGTGCTCTTTGAAATGTGTTTTCTTGGCTGAGTAGTCACACCAAACCACCCTACAAAACTGCCCTTTCCAGGCTCCCTGGGGTGCAGTAGGATGGAGGTACAGAAACATGCACCCACTCAACTTTAGAAATTCTGCTCAAGGGATTGCAGACATTAAAATATATAAACTCATAGCTTGAAATACATTTACAGAAGAAATGAGATCAGTGAGAAGGACTGACACCACAGAAATGGGTCCTGTAGTACCCAGCCAAGAGTTTCCACAACAGATCACTTTTTATTTCTTCTGGGTTGATGCTTTTAAGGCTTCGTATCATTTTGTAGAGGCACCAAAGGGAAAACAGGGTCTACCAGCTGGTATATGATGATTTCAGAAAGCTTTGGATCATAGCAGAGGTTTGCTGTGCCCAAATCGCCACCCCAAACTGCTCAGACAGACCCAAAATCAACACAAAAAGGACCACATGTATTTGTTTCTGGGAGCCTGCCCTCCCCATCCTCCTGAGTTCTCCCTTCTGCACAAGGCACACAATATCCAGACCCAGTGAAAATATCTCAGGGGAGCTGGCAAATGCCTTCCTCGACAAACTCTCAGTTCTTTATAGGTTCCTGTAGCAGAATTGCCAGCTGCTTTACTCCAGGTTAGTCCAATAGATTTGTTAGACACAGCAGACCACTTAAATGCAAACTAGAATTTTATCTCCCAAGGAAAAAAAAGACAAATTCTGTTGTGGTATGTTTTAATGTTTCTACTTCTTAGAGTTGGTTCATCCTGTTTCCCCTGGGTACTTGGTAGGCCCCTGCCTGTCAACCTGAAGCTCCTCTCCCCTGTTGATTTTCTATCCTCCCTTTTTAATGTCAATCCCTCTGCCCCTCCTTGGAAATCCCCTCTAACAGATGTCAATCCCTTTACCCCGCCTTGGAAATCCCCTAAAGCAGGAGGCCCTAGTGGCTAGTTTAAATTGTATCCCTCCCCCTGCTCTACCTCATCAGGTCCTTCTCTGTCACTCCCTAGCAAACTCCACCCTTTCTCCCTACCAATTGGTTGGAAGCTTGGATCCACCCCTGAGATATTTTCCCCCCTTTTAAGTCACTGCACACTGTTCTAGCCTTTGGTCCCTGACCGCTTCAAAGGATTAAAAGCCTCTTGAATCTCACACCAAAGGTCTCCTTTGCCTTCTTGCTCTCACTGGCACACGGGATTACATCTAGCTCATGTTGTGCTGCCCTGGTTCAGTGCTGCAGCTGACTGGGGACCTGGAGGATGGCTGCTACCTTGGACGTAGCGAGCTCCTGGGCAGCTCGAACTGTGTTGACATTCCATTGTACCTTTCCTCCATTCAAAGTGCATCAAAAAATCCATTATAAGGAGCCTGCAAATGTTTAAATTCCTTCTCCACCTCAGCAGAACATGCCTTTACCAGGAAGGGGACAATGCTGAGCTATAAACACCATGAGACCGATTTCCAAACAGATTTCACTGATCTGGGGGAACTTCATCCAGCCAAATCTCAGCAACCATTTTTTAGAGGAGGTAGCACCTCAAGAAAATGCAATTGTGTGATTTTAGTGTTCAGATTCTCCAGGGGCACAATGCCCCCAGCACTGTCCCTACACCAACACCAGCAGGGCAGAACATAGGCACTGCCTGGGTGTGGAGTGTTCAGGAATCTCCTCTAAAAGAAATAAAGGACTGTACAAAAATGAGGGGAAACCAACCCAAACATCCCTCCCCAAAGCACCCTAAAAGTGCACATGTGAGAGAGCACAAAGGAGGAAGGTTAATTCATTCTGTCTCTTCACAGTCAGCAAGAAGCAAAGCTCGAGGTCCCTTATCTACCCTGTTCTCCATTCTTTTATCTGCTTCATCCAATTTAGTTCCTATGCACTGCAGTTTTCCAAGAGAACAGAGAGGTGATAGAAAATACAAGTTTTTAAATCTATGGAATATGATTTGGGCTCTTCAACAGATATGTAGGTTCAACACAAAAAATTTATTTTAAGAACTACCTCTGATGTCACAGGACCCCAGATCACTGGCCGTTGCTTTCACCTACAGACAGTGAGTGTTATTCATGGAAGATCTCCATGAATATCTGAATTAATCCCTGCATACAGTATTTTTTGTTTTGTTTTCAGAAGTTCAAATATCTTCACAAGAATTTGGTGAAGACAAGAATTTTCTAGAGCATGGACTTAAGAAGAAATTCATTTCCACTGAGCCTGAAAGAGCTTAAATATGTGCAAGTGCTGCTCTGCCAAGTCCTGCAAAGCAGCTGAGGGAGGGAATAAAATCAAGTCTTCACTCCATATATGCATTTATAAAATGATATGGATTTCTTATTAACATATATCACAGGGCTGCAGAGCCAAAGTTGCATTCCCACCAAAGGTTTAATAGGGAGCAGCTCCTATCTAAAACAGAAAGGAACTGGACTGCAGGAACACTGCTACCTTGAGTGAAGTTATCAATGCCCAAAGGAAACAAAAAAATTGTCAAAGACAAAAATTTGGTTTTTTTCTTGACTACCCAACCCCACCTACTTAAGGAGTAAAAACCAAAGCCTCAAGTCCAAATTGACAACTCAAATTCAGAGTGTTAAGACTGGAACCAAAATTTTGTTATTATCTGCCAAAATCTGCATCTATGGCAACAGCAGTCATTTGCCCTTCCTTTACCTCAGGTAAAATGAATTTGATGCTATGCTCATCTTCCACACCTTCTGTAAGGCTGAGGCTAAATTTGGATCAACCCACCCAATTCAGAAAGCAGCCCAGAGCCCAAGAAGTTTGTTACCATGTTGCTCTAAATTACTTAAAACTTTCTACCCAAACGTGGCTTTTTACTGATCTCTGTTCCACATACACAACAGAAAGAAATGAAACTCATAACCTGAAAATAGGACAAAACTCTCAATTGTTCCATTCTGAAAGGGTTTTGTTAGGAGCTATTGATTTACTTTGTTCTCCATCTAGCTGTAGCCCATTAGAGGGGCAGAGGGGTACCTGTCACTTAATGTCACTTAAGTATCTCCCTAGTGGCTCAAGCACGATTCTACACAAGAGAAATGTTTAGGACAATGCTCAAGTTTGGGATAAAAAGGCAGATAACTCCCAATGGGAGCAAGTTCAAGACAGCCAGAAAAAAACACCCAGAATCCACAAAGAGCAGGAACCCTAAGACCTATTTTGGTCAGTGCCACCCAAATTTTTAAGCACCAAGCTGACTCCAAACACATAGATATGTATCTATATCTTAATTTGAAGGGGCCGGAGGAACTCCATAATTATATGGTGTCACAATAAAAGCAACCTTCCTAATCAGCTTCATCTGTCTTGTTTCCTGACAAGTTAATTGTTACTTGCTTCTAGAAAAGATGTTTGTGCAGTGATTCTGTAAAGAGAAGTACAGATATATTCTGTGCCCAGCACACACTGGGAAACTGGTTACAGATTTTTATTACAGCTTGTTGAGGCAGCCTGTAACTACTAAATAAAAAAGTTGTAACAGAAGATGGATTTTTTTGTTTGTTTTTAACAGTTTATTTATTTTATTCACCCAGTCTGGAGGTAGCTGAAACTCTTCTCCACAGCCAGGTCATATAAGATAAACAGTTTTAATCGAAGAATGCTAGAGGTTTTACTTGATACCTCAAAAATTAAAGCCTTCCACTTTTCAGGGACAGCACTCAGCAGCTTGCAGTCCACCTGTCCCTTTCATTTTCCAGCATGGGCAAAGTAAAATGAACAAGGGCAGAAAAAAATATAGAAAATCCTTTCCTTCTATTCTGAAACTCATACTGGGATTTCAGTGTCAGCAGTAAAGAGAGTGGAGAATCTTATTCATGCAGTAATCTGCCCTGCCTCCTATCTCATCTTTTATTTCCAAGCCCTTTGATGCTCCTTTGCCTAGGTGAGTGTCCTTGGTACGAAGCCCCTTCTGAACTGCTCTACCTTTTTCTTTAGGAACCCCCTATGATTCCTGGCCACATCTTGACCCTCTTGGCCACATCCAAGTTTTTATTTCCCCCGTATATTTTATCAGTAAAAGATTCACAGCAGAAACTGCACCTTGCTGAGAGCATCCGAGCTGTTCCTGCACAGCTGGGCCTCAGCTGGGCAGCCCTGCCCTGATTTGGCTGGAATAAAAAAAGCTGGAGATGGCCTTTGCTCACCTCTGATGCCAGGTGTTATCATGCACATGATGTTCCACCAGCAGCACACTGGGGTTTTATATTCAATTTGTTAATCCCCCAGCAATATGCCTTGCTGCAGGGGAAGGGAGCAGCACTGCAGAGCTGATGAGGATTTGGGCACAGAAACCGTGGCAGAATTGTGCTCTTCCTTTCCAACAGAAATAAAATATTCATTTAAGCATCTTTTTTTT
>VZTR01013394.1:215881-235060 GCA_013400775.1 Chaetops frenatus | reverse complement strand
CCTGACGTTTTTATTAGGAGAGTCTGAAACAAAAAACTACAAAACTTGACACTGTTACTGTGGAGTGAAGGATCCCTGGAGGACATCCCACAGCTGTTTCATTAGTTAACCAAGCCACTCATACTAAAACATTCCAAGGGATTTTGGGAAGCAAAACCACTGTTTGCTTCTTGTTCCAGCCATCTTTCCTTGCATCACTTAATGGAGATTAACTATTCCAAACAGGAACCCCAGGAAAGATCCCCAAAGGGATGGCATTCTTTAGGAGGATATTCTAAACATTATGGCTAGTTATTTGAGTTACATTCTCAATTCTTCTCAGGTTTTCAGACCTTATTGTCATTTGCACTCAAGCAGTGTGTATTTAACAACTAACCAGGCAAAATTCACTTTTAATAAATCTCCAACATTTTAGACCTCCCAAGTCACATTTTCATACCAGGGCACTTCTGAGTCAAACAAAAGTCATGGTCAATGTGACCCATAAAAAGAAAACCCATAAAATAATATAAAAATAAAATATTAAATATATTTTAAAATAGTTAAACCCATAAAAATCCTTAAATAACATCAGAATCTAAAGCCAGAATCTCCAGAAGAAACCTCAGGTACCTCCAAGGTTTTATTTCCATGAATGCAAAGCCACACTTAAAAAAACCTGCAACCAATTTGAGAAACTCAAATAACGCAATTCCACTGTCCTCACATAACAGCTACAACATACAAGAAAAATTTAGGAGACAGTGTTTCATGGCCAACCTTTCTCACCACTAATACACATTTCTAATTTTTGGTGTATTTTGGTGATGGTTTTGGTTTGTTTTCCTAACCAAGTGGGGTCACTCTATAACTTATAGTACAAAAAGAGGCTCCCTGTAGTGTTCCTGCTGAGACCCAACACAGCAGTCTCACGGGGAGTGGAAGCTCCCTGCTTTTGGTGCTGGAGCACATTCCAGAGAAAAGTCGTCTCCCCTGCCTGCCCTGAGGGAATCTGAGCAACTTCCCAGTCCCCAGGAGATGTTCTCATTCACCTCTGCTGTGTCCTGCCTTGCTAAAACCTGTAAGACATCTTCCAAGTAGAAATACATAATTCATCCCCATGATTATTTTATTAACTTACATGGCTTTAGCACAGTGTTCTCCCATGCTCAGAAAGTACTTTTTTTTTTCTTTTTATTCTTCACAAATCATGAATAAATTTGCGTTCTGTACAGACATCAAGAATTCTTTGTCTCCAGCACAATGCCAGAGCCAGGACTCACAGGTTGGATCCTTCCCTTCTGCTGTAGGTTCTTCTTGCCACGAGATAAATCTTAAAATAAGATAAGAAATATGCAAGGATCAGAAGGAAAAAGCAAGTCAGGAAAGCTGTGAAAAGCAAGTGGGGAAAGTAGAACAAGTTTTTGCCATTATTATTTTTTCTTTATTTGTTTCAAAATGAACGTATGCTGTGCAGCTGGGAGAAGGGATTGGTCGGATTACAGTATTTTTGAATTGTATTTTCTTCTTTTGAAGACTCCAAATAACTTCCAATCTGGGATTCCTTGTTCTCAGCAAGAATGGATGCCCTTTGTCACTATTTCTAGGTGATTTAACCTCCAGCCTAAAAATAAGCCTGGTTGGACACAGTTGCACCATAGTTAAGAGTTAAAGGTAAGTAACTCACATGTGAGTTACTCTTACTTTAACACATTATGTCTAACACTAAACCCCAGCTACTCCATTGGGTTGAACACTTGACTAAAACTGCTTTAAATCTGGATATTTGCAATGATATCAGGTCACACCAGAAGTCTCTGTAGCCTTTTCTTCCAGCCTGCAGCAGTGCCCAAAAGCAGGTGGACAAATCCCTCAGCCAGACTAAGCTGGTGTTCCTGATTTCCCAGGGCTCCTAAGCCTTCAAACCCTGCAGCTTAAAAGCATTGACCACAGGGAATGTCTGCACTTGACCCCTTTCCACATGCACAGGAAAAATTTTCACTCCTTTGCTCTCTCCCAGCCCTCACGGAGTGTGCACAACCAAGTGCTGCTCCTGGGAACCTCTGCACTCCCCCAGGCACTCACTGGGAAGAACCCCATTCTCTACTCCCCTTCTCCACAGCAGTCAGAACTTCACAGAGCTCTTCCTCTCTTCTCCTCGTCCCCTTGCAGACTAAGTACATATTCCCATTGAGCTGTGCTGCACTGACTGTATTCTGTGTCCAGATGCTGCCTTTCAGCAGTCCCTGAACTGCTTCCATTGCTGCTCTCCAGGCTGGAAGGATGATGGCTGTGCAAAGATCCAGGCAACACATGGATTGGATTTATGTGGTCATAGAATGCTCCCTTCTGTTTTCCATTCCTTTTCTTATAATTCCCACCCCTTCAGCCAGCTTTTTGCAGCTGCCAGGCACCCAGCTGACATTTCATAGAATTCCATGAAATTTTAACACAGAGATCTCACTCCTGATTCATAACAGTCAGCTCAGAGCTCAGGCTTCATATGAAAATTAGGATCCCTCCATACATCACTCCACGTTTATCTGGAGTGAATCTCATCTGCCTTTTTATTATCCAACCACTCAGTACTCCAAGGCCCTTTTGTAGCTCCTCTCGTCTCTCTTTCTTGACTGGTGATCATCAACATACCAATATTCCTTTTTTTCCGGTGCACAAGGAGTAGAACAACACAAATCTGCTCCCAGCTTCCCTGGACTGTGAGAGCTGACTCATTTCCTACTTTTCACAGTCACCTTTTGCCACTGCAACCACCTTTGTTCCTATTCCCATGCGTCCCTCAATACCCTCTAAGCTGATCCTTTCAAAGGCTCCTATAATGATGCATTAGCATCAGCTTCCCACTGCAAAAGTCACATTGATTCTTCCCTATTTTGCTGTTTCCATGCATCAGCTACCTCTAGGCCTTATTAGCTTCACCCAGCTAGCCTACTATTGACATAGGGCCTGTGGCTCTGTGCTTTCATCCAATAGCCCTGAACTACTCCAAGAGCCATTTTTCATTCCTCAATTGTCTCTCACTTATGTTCCTGCTCCCCTTTTAGATGCCAAGCCCAGTTGCCATGGATTCTTGGCTCTAACTGCTACAAACACAGGATGGTCAATGCAAGCAGGGGTCTGGCAGCAACTACAGGAATCACAGCCCCTGCCCTTCCCAGAGCTGTGTCTCCTGGGGGGCTCCCCAGAGAGCTATTCCTGGCAGCTGCTGGAGCATTTAAGGTTCCTCAGTCATTTCTTAGACCAAAGTCTCACCTGTCCCTGTGCACATTCCATCACACCCTCTTCAACCAAACAAGGGTTCTGTTCAAATCTCAGTGTTTCCTCTGAGTTTCACATCTGCCATACTTCCTTCTGCTGAATGAAGCTTTAAAACACCTCATTCTTGCCACCAGATCTGGGAGTGTGTGAGAGCTGTCTGGATGTGGCTCTTCGGAATGTGGTTTAGGGGTGATGTTGGTGGTGCTGGGGTGATAATCTTGAAGGGTTTTTCCAAACCTGCTGATTCTGTGACTTCAGGTTACACAGTTCCAGACACAGTCCACCATTTCTCCTTTTAAATTACCCTTCCCTCTCATCTCTTCTTCAAGCTGCAACAGTTCCATTGCTCTTTGGACAAAATCACCTAAGCCTGCTGTACAGGTGCCCTCTGTTTCAGACATTTTCCCTATTCCTCATCTCCTTATGTAATTTTTCAACCACTGCTCTTCTCTTTTCTGGTCCTGTGCACAGCACAGGGAATGTTTCAGAGGGCACCACTGCTGAGTCCCCAGTCCCACTCTGTTGAGACCCTCCTCCTCAGCCCAGGCCCTAAATTACCAACACAATTGTGAACTACAACCACTGGTTCATCCCTAGCCCCAGAAGGCCCATGAGGTCTAATATTTTTGTCACTTGCCAGTCACACTGTGATTCCCAAAAATGCAAGTAGTCACAGAGATGAGAATTCTCCTGGGAAGAGACATGGATGCCTGTGGCTGAAGGGGTAATTTTGATGCCAATGCACACCCATGGGGAGGTCTGTTGGCAGTTCCTGCTCTGGCTGCATTGAGGATCCCCTGTGCAGTGCTTTTCCCCTCCTCAGCAGGTCTGGCTCTGAGCCTGGAGATGAGATTCTCTCAGCCAGGAGCTGCAGAGCAAAGTTAACAGTGCATGGAGGCACAAGATTGAAGTTCTGAATCAATTTCCTCCGTGTCAAGTTGGTCACTTATTTTAACTACATTTTGCAATTACCAAATCAACACCAGAAAGCTATAAAGGGAACAGACTTAACACCTTTATGCTGTTAATTTCTGTGTCTATCAAGCCATAATTTCTAACCAGCAGCTGTGTGACAAAGATACTGCTGCAGCCATTATTTATCAAGAAGAGAACAGAGATGGAGAGAGGTATCACCCCTCAAGACACTCAAACCAGCAAATAGTGAGCTGAGCTCAGCAAACACATCTCAGTTTTCTTACCCCTAAGAGCTCTAGGCCTAGGTTTTACTCCTATCTGCACACTCCAAAACAGATAAATCAACTTCCCCACACTGCCTAATCTCATGAAACTGTTCCCCATAGCAAAGAAGGGATTGTCTTGCAGCACAACACAGATCTTGAATCACAGAAGATGGAAAAGAGAGTTTCCCCAACAATATTTTGACATTAATGTTACCTTTATTCATAAGGATGCTGAAGGAAAGAAGCAGTTGCAAGAACAATAGGAAACACAAAGAAAATGGAGTTTAAAGTGTAGTTCTCACTATTATTTGTAGATAAAAAGAAAAATTACCTGCACAAATGTAAGAAGTGTTTGCCTCATGAATATTAACATGTATGTGAAATATTATGCTGATGGAGAAAAATATCCTTTCAAATTAAGACAATTAAGATTACTGCAAAATTGAAATAATCTCCACAAGAAAGTGAAAAAAATTTCAACTTGCAAGGTCATGTATCATCCAAATGCAGTCTGACAGTGCATGTATCTATATAGAGATATAAAATACAGATATTTATGTAATCATTACAGGGGTGAGAGCAGCTTTTGAAAAGAGCTTTCTGAGGAATGAAACTCAAGACAAAGGGAATAAAACTAAGCAAGAAGAGAAGAGATGCTTCTCCTTGGAGGAAAGTAGGTGGGGGAAAGAACAATCAAACTGCTGGACAGAATTATGGAATGGGATGTCCCCAGACCCTCCAGCTTGGCAGAGTTTATTTTATTGTCTCTGCCAATTCATCCCCTCACACACACAAAGCAGCAGAGCTCTCAGCCAGGCAAACTCCTGAGCAGTGCAGGGTTGTCCTCCCAGGACACTCAAGTGTCCAACACCCATGGAATGAAGAGGGCTGGTTTGTGGTGGGGATTTTTTGGTTTGCTTAAGATTATGGCTCCTCTAGAGAGGATCCCAAGTAATGCTGTCTTGGAACATAATTCCCAACTAAATTGGTGTAGATACAAACCAATGACAGACTATTGCTGCTGCAACTACCTGGCTTCCCATAAAATACCCAGGATATTGCACCACACTCCAGGTGCAGCATCACTTCTTGTCTTCTGCACATCAGCACTTGCAGGCAACCAAACCATGTGGGACTTAAACACCCAACTACGTTTTGAGAAGAATCTGCAACCCTTTCAGGCCTCTAGGATCACATTTTGCAGGCTGGATGGGGCTCTGAGCAATCTGGTCCTTGCCCCTGGCAGAGAGGTTGCAACAGAAGATCTTTAAGGTGTCTTCCAATCCAAATCAGTCCATCACTCAATGAAATCAGTGCCCCTGACACAACATATGGTCAAACAAAGAAAAAAAAAAGTTCTGAGCCTTCACAGAAAGAAGTGCAACCCTTCAACTCCCAGCTTGCACAGGAGGGATCTGTGCCACACATAAGACTACATCACATCTGCATCGCGCCAGGCAAGAATTTGGAGAAACTCTTTGCACTCATCTTGAAGCTGCTGGTGAGAGCCCAGCCTGGTTCCTGTCCCTGACTGAAGGAGGTACCATCACAGCTCCCTTCTTAAATTTCAGTTACATTTTGCTGTTCCAACGGTGATTGAACACTTTGGACAAACCTCTCCTTCTTTGGGAGAGCCCTCCATCATTCCCAGGACATTCATGCATTCCCCATCACCCACCTCAATTACACACACCTTAATTAACTCCTTTAGTCATCCCATCTCATGTTTCAGTAATGTTGCGAAGGGAGAAGATGTAAGATGTGAGAGTGCTGCACCTTGGACTGCAACAGCAAAGCTTCACATCCAGGACCATCCTGTTACTCAAACAAGGCACCAGAGCACAGGTATGGCTGCTCAGGTGTGCTGTGGCACAAATTGCCTTGAAAGGTCTTCTGTGGTAAATTTAACTACTACTATCCTGGTTTTAGTAAGTGACTTAACTGAACGGATGCAGTTGGGGTTCTTAGCAGGCTCTTCCATTTGAATAGGGCTTCCCCCTCCCATGTCAGGGAGTAACAAGGTATGAAGAAAGCCTGGTGCTGCATGGTGCCTTCACCTACAGCTGTACTGTACCGCTTCCCTGCCCTCACTCATACAGAATATGTAAATTTGGGTACAAAGTGAAACAACAGAAGTGTGGTGTTTCAAAGCACAACCAGAACTGCTTTTCATACAGATTTTTTTCTTTACAAAAAGGAAAGTTGCCTTCAGTGAAGCACTGCACAGGTTCTGCTGGGCTGGACAGAGGGTGCAACCACCACACTCAGTAGCACAGGCACAGCAAGGCCTCGAGCAGTTCTTCCCTCCAAATATTGATAGATGGTCCAGCCCTGCACAGATTTATTTATTCCTTGTCCCTGGATAACAGCCACTGCCAGTGCAGCTGGACAAACCTGCGTACACACCACATCCCACAAAGCACACAGAGGCCTTGATACTGTGTCAAGCCACCAGCACTATGGGAAATACTCTGTACCAGGAGGAAGGAATAGAATCCCAGGGTAGTTAGGGTTGGAAGGGATCCTAAAGCCCATCCAGTCCAGTGGAAGGCACACCTTCCACTGTCCCAGGCTGCTCCAAGCCCCAGTGTCCAACCTGGCCTTGGGCACTGCCAGGGCTCCAGGGGCAGCCACAGCTTCTCTGGGCACCCTGTGCCAGGGCCTGCCCACCCTCCCAGGGAACAATTCCTTCCCAATATCCCATCCATCCCTGCCTTCTGTCAGTCTGAAGCCATTCCCTGTGTCCTCTCCCAAGTCCCTCTCCAGCTCTCCTGGAGCCCTTTTAGGCTCTGCAAGGGGCTCTGAGGTCTCCTTGGAGCCTTCTCCTCTCCAGGTGAGCACCCCCAGCTCTCCCAGCCTGGCTCCAGAGCAGAGGGACTCCAGCCCTGGAGCATCTCCATGGCCTCCTCTGGACATGTTGCAGCAGTTCCATGTCCTTCATGTGCTGGGAACCCCAGGGCTGGACAGAGAACTCTGTGTGTGGCCTCGAGAGCAGAGCAAAGCGCCAGAATCAATTCCCTCGAGCTGCTGCTCATGCTTCTTTTGATACAGCCCAGCAATTGTCCTTCTGGACTGCAATGGCCTCTGGTCTCTCAAGTAACAGAGCTATGATTTGGCCTGACGCCAGAATCCGGGGCTTGACCTTGGGGAACACACACAGAGCTGCCTGAACACACCTTTGCTCTCTCTGCTTCACAGCAGACAGAAAGTTCCAGTGCCTTGGACAAAAAACACCAATGAAATGCCCCCCTCCACAGGGGAAAGGAGGGTGTGACACCCTGACTCTTCAAAAATTCACCTTTTTGGGAGGCCTCATGGAGGTAAGAGACAAACAAGTATCACGTGGCCCCATCCCCTGTGGGTGGATGAGCACAGGTGAGTGGCTGTCCCCACACACTGCTGGTGGCAGCCCTTGTGATCCAGACTCCAGGCTTGGTGCTACAATCTGAGCAGCAAGGGGGGAGAGGAAGCTGCACAGCACACAGTGGGCTGGGCCAAGATGCTTTGCAAACTGTGAAACCCAACCCCCCTGTCAGCTCCTCAGACTGATCCCTCTTCTGCTCAAGATCAGCCACTTCCCATTCTCTGGACAGGACCCCCAGACTGGAAGCATATGGTCTCTATGCTAATTAAGGCGATCAGGCTTCCCAAATTTTTCATGGAACACCCAAGTTCTCTCACATTCATACCCTAGCAGCAACATTCCCTCAGGGATGAAAACTTCAGGGGCAGCAGGAAGCAACAGCAAGGAGAAAAAAAATAAAATATGGTATCAACTTCTGGCATGCCAACCATTACACCTGGTGGATCAACCACTGAACAACAATTACAGCCAAGATCTATCTGTAAAACTGATTCAGCCTAGAATACATCACATGTTATGTGTTCTGCCTCACTCCACCAAAACACCACGCAGATTGCTATCAAGCCAATTTTAAGAACATTTCCCTGTAAAGGGAAGTGCTATTCCCCCAGTAAACAGCTCAACCATTTACCAGCATTATTGATTTACAGAATTCTTAATAGCAACACTGCACAATCATCAAATTGTTAACATTTGAAAAGACCTTTGGGATGGTCAAGTCCAACCTTTAAGATCAACCAGCACCCCACCCCAATCTCAAGTGCCACCTCCACAGGTTTTTTGAAAATTTCCAGGAATGAGGACTCCACAATGCCACTTCTTACATCCCACCACCAAACAACATATTCCTCACCCCAAAAGCAAAGGGTAATTCCCTTTAAACACACTCTGCTCAACACTAGCATGCATTTGGCAGCATATTGTAGGAAATTCTCCTTTCTTTCTCATAGGTATTTCTGTGTGTTTGCTTCCCTATAGTTCAATCTGAGTCAGTTCACAGCTCCAAGCATGTTCCAAAAGTACTTTGTTTAGAAAGGCCCAAATATCCATTTCATACAGTCCATTACATCAGAACATTGGAACAATTTCATCTGCTTCAGCCTGAATAAGAAATTATTCCTCACATTCTTTAAACAGAAAAGCTCATGTCAAAGAAAATAGCTTTCAGATGTTTTACAACTCTCTCATCCACAAAGGAATGCTTGGGGCTTATGAAATATACACCTGCTCATTTGAAAACATGTCTTTCCCACAGTGGGAAGAAACAACAAGAAAAGCAAAACTAATGCAACAATTCTGCCCTCCACACTGAAAAAGGCAGCCAGGGCAAGCCAGGGCCTGATGCCGCCGCCAGAAAAGCTGAGTGAAACCACACCTTCAAACATCCCTGAGCCCGAGCTTTCTGCCCTGGGTAAAGCTGGTTCCCCTGCCACTGTCCCCCAGGCTCCTCCAGTGCCCTTCAGCACCTTACCTGGTCTGGCAATGTAAAACCACAGGTTTAGGATCAAACTCCTTCTAACTCACCTGGACGCCCACAGGAAGTGCTGCCATACTCCTGCAACTGGGACATGTCAATAATACATGTCCCAGGATCATTTACATCCCTAATGCACAATCCTGGTACCTGCTAGTCAACCATGATGCTCACTGCACCATAAGCAGGTTCTTTTCACAGCAAATAAATACTGCCAGCCATCAGCAGATTTGTATCATTAACTGATAAAAGTGCAAGAGAACAAGTGTGGGTCTTGCAGCAAAGTAATCATTGTTATAGGCTGCTCTCTGCAGAGGAATGATTGACAGACCCACAGTTTGCAATTTGGCACGAAGTCCAACTCCTATTTCAGTTGACTTCAGCACAGTTTGCTCTTATTTCCCAGTACAAGTCAAGTTTCATTGTTGCAGACATGTAGATATTCCTCCACGAAGGGCACAGAGCATCACGGAGACCCAAAAACTCAAATCACCTACTTGCCCTCCTGCAGCCTGGAGCACTTCTTTCCTAGAAGATGGGGCCTCCACACAGAGAGGAGCTGCCAGTGCATCAAACAGTAAAAACAGCAGCTCTGGGTAACCACGGCATTGGGAAAATGCAGCTGCTTTGCAGGATTTTCTCCTGTTCTCCACTTATTGGCCAAACCCCCAGACAGAGCAGTTCCAGTGCAAGCAGGGAGGGAAGAGGAGAGAGCTGGGGAACAGCTGAGAATCAGCACTTTTCAGTGGTTCAAACAAAACCTTTCTCATCCAGGGCCATGTCAAAACTGACGTCACAGCTGAGCTTTAATGAAAATGGAAAAACCAGGATCATTTACTTCTCTGTAACAGGAGAGGACTGCTAATGGTGCGGGGGACAGCAGCCAGATTTTGGAGACCCTGCAGGCTGAGAAGCATTTGGAAGCTTCCCACAGTCCTGGGAGCTGCAGTGACCTGTCTGGGGACTTGGGAACAAGTCCCCATGAGGTTCAGGGTGAGCACAGCTCACAGACAGGGCTCTTTTCAGACACCAAGGGGGGAAGAGACCTGTAAGGTCACAAACCCTCTCCCCAGCACCACCATCATGGTCCCCAAATCACACCCCCAAGGGCCACATCCAGACATCTCTTGATCAGTGACCCCACCAACACCCTGGGCAACTCATTCCAGTTCCTGACCACTCTTTTACTAACTTTTTTTTCTAGTATCTGATCTGAAAGTCCCCTGGTGCAACCTAAAGCCATTTCCTCTTGTTCTCTCACAAGACATGGCAGAGAGCCTGACCCCACCTCACCACAACCTCCTTTCAGGCACTTGCAGAGATCACCAAGAACACATCCTCCAAACCTGCCCAGCCAAGATGCCAGCAGGTGCCTGGAAACCCCAGCACGGCTCAAGAAGCACAGCAGGACAGACATTCCTGACTTCCCTATGGGCACAGTTAGAAAAAGTCACTGCAAAATTCATCTGCATTTCTGCTGTACCCATTTGCTCTGGTTTTCCAGAGACACAAGTATTTCTCAAAATAGAATGCTCAATACCACCATTCTCAAAAGCTCTTATTGATTTCTGCCCAGACTTAACAAGATATTTGACTTTCTGAAGCTGTACTTAATTTCTTTGTCGCTATATTGCCTCTCCCTGAGCTGTGGTCCCTCCTAACACTTAGCAGCAGCAGCATTTTTCTCTCTTTCTCTGAACCACATTAGGAGGTGGAAGTGTTCCACATCTAGCATGGAGAAACATGGCTCTTCCCAATTCTTTTGCAAAGGAACATCCTGAAATAGAGACATAAGTAAGGAGAGAAGTCACCAATAATAGACCACCTCTTTAAAAAGCCTATCTTTTATAGAACCTTTGAACAGTTTGGGTTGGAAGGGACCTTACAGCCCATCCCATCCCACCCCTTTCCATGGGCCTTCCACACCTTCCATAGATCAGGCTGCTCCAACCTGAGCAACTTTGGATAATTTGTAATTATTTCATAGTCAAAGACCAGTATTGTTTTTGGTTTTTTTTAAGTTCTAAGATGAGAAGCGCAAAACACAGCACTCTGCCAGCACCCACAGTTTTATATAAACTACCAACCAACATAACTTGGGAAAATAGTAAATGCAATCCTAAGAACTAGTTTATTTAGAAAAACAAAACATAAAACCCAAACAAACAAAAAAACCACCAAAAAAAAATATCTCCAACAACAAAAAAATTAGGCCTGTATTTAAACCATACCTTTCAGCAAATGATGTAGAAACATGACTGACAAGACAAACCAAAGTGTGCCTTGCAGGATTTACACTATTTTCTGCAGACTTTCTGCAGAATTTGTCCTCTAACCCAGTAATAAGCCAAGAAAATGCTAATTTGGGAAGAAAGACTTTAACATCATTTGGATATCACATACAATGTAAGAAAACACCCAATGCAGTAGGGAGTAGAGACAGAGGGAGCAGCTGATCCTGCCTTAGTACAGACATCATAAAACCACTCTGCTACAACTCCTACCTAAAAAAAAACCTCACAATGGGGCAGCAAAAATTTTAAATTTAAGGTTATTTTTTTATATATGTTTTCCTCCAAAACAATATTTTAGTCACAAGAGACATTACAGGGTAAAGTTATATCCTGCAAGGATAAATGAATCTGAAATTGCTTTTAAAGAATAAATATTTGTCTGAGCTCAGAAAAGGCAATACATCAAAAAACAAGGTAAGCAACCTATTTCAGGGCATTTTACCAGTGCATTTACTGGTGGTTTATCCTCCTCCATTTTATTCTTCAATTTAGACAGCATTATTTACTGTTACTGTTAATTTAGATCCTTTTGTTTTCCTAATGCCATACAGATAAAATGAAGGTCAGGACAAATTCGTGACTGTTTTAAAACCCAGAAATCCTGATGAAGTACCCACATGAAACTGCTTGATTTAAAAAAAAAAAAAAAAAAAAAAAAAAAAAAAAAAAAAAAAAAAAACCACAACCATAAGGGAATTTATCCTCATACACAAATATGGGATAAATTCTATCTGTTTTCTCTTCTCAGAGATGGAACATATGAGAAAGGTGCCGCTAAAGGCAAAGAAAGATCTGTTGAACTCAGCTCTTCATTTTCTTCATGGATGAAAGAAGAGATTAAAAAGATGTTCCAAATAAAAGCAGGGGATTTCTGGCATTTAAAGAACACAAAGGCAGAGGCAATGCATCAGTGCCTGAGCAGCAGAATCCCAGCAGTTCATCTTCTCCTCACTTGGGTGTTCTGTGAGTAAACAGCCAGCATAGCTGAAGGGAGAACACAAAGAATTCAAGGGAGAAACACAACTGGAGCTGAGCAAATCGATACCTCCAGCACACAAGTTGTGCTCCTCATTAGTCCAGAGCTGAGGTGTTAATGGTCCTTCTGATCCATGCTTCTTGAGGGTTTTAAAAATATGGAGAAAATTAAAAGACTAAAAATGCTCTTGGAAGCAATTACTGAGGGAAAGTTGAGAAGTGCCCAGGTAACCCTGCTGCTAACTGGTAATGTAATTTGGAGAGGAGGGATCTGTGGCTCCTGTATTTCTCAATCTGTTCTATTTGCCAGGCTGGAATTGCCCTCCTGGAGCAGCAATAAGCCAGAGGAGAGCCTGCATTTGCATCCAGCTGTCAGGGAAGAACTTATTAAATTCAAATTTTCCCCAAAATTGTGGAGCCACCAGCACTGTTCTCCATAGATGCCTCCCAGTACCATGGGGGAAGCAAAAGTTGTTTTCATGTACATTGTTTTTAAAATTTCAACTCCTTCTTCTCTCATTGGATGCAATCCTCTGGAGCAAAATTAACATTAGTGGTGATAGCAGTATGATAGTCTAGGGGGAGGAATGTGTACCAAAACACTCCCACACTTCTGTGGTGTTACTACTTGGAGACATTTGCTTCCATCCCCTCCTCCTCCATATGAAGGGCAGGACGTCACCATCCAAAAAGGCTGCAACAAAAGGCTGAGGTTGGAGCAAAATGAGCTGTTAAACCCGAGGTCAGAAGAGCAGTAGACACAGAGCTGAGGTATCTTTTCCTTGCTCTGCCACATATTCCAGCCAGAGGAGAAATGGAGCCATGTGGCAGAAGAGGAAAGAGCAGGGTCTTAAAAACGGAGAGTTCACCAAAAACGGGGTGGAAAACTTATGAAGGATGCACACTGAAGCCAGAAATAGAGGGTACACAGGTGGTAATGAGGGCAACCACTCAGGGAAGGAAAAACTGAGTAAGTTCAAGGTGTTGAAAGCAGCAGAGCCAGACTGGTTGTGGCTTCAGAAGGCTCCACCATTCCCACTGCATATCCTGCTGCTGCAGGAGATTCAAGTGTCTCAAGGCATGAATGATATAATTGGTCACAGCATAGGGGATACAGGTTTTTAGTTAGGAAAAAGAGGTGAAAAAATTTCTGAGCAGCTAAGTTTGTATGTCTGTATCCCATGCACACAGAATTTTGGAAGGGAAGACCACACTAAAAGATGCACAGGTCAGCAAAGAACTGGCAAACATGAGAGGAGTTCACTGCCCAAGGCCCACAGGCATCCAGCAAATACAACAGCTTCTCAAAATATTCCTACTGAGGTAGCAATAAATAAAGCTGATGTGATGTTTCTCCCCTCACTGGAACTGTAGTGATTTATTTGGTACAATATTGTAAAGGGGGACACATTCCAGAGAAAACAGAACTTGCAGGACTGGTGTGAGGGGAAAGGGAATGGAAATGCAAAGGAATAGGGCTGGGAGAGGGCTCTAGCACAGCTCCCCCAGCTTGCAGAACCACTCTGGGCAGTGTGAAGCAGAGCAGTGGGTGCTTGTCCACACAAACAAAAAGTCATACCTGAGCTTGTTCCTCTGGAGCTTCCAAGCTGGGCCTTCCTCCAGGTGTTTGAGGCTCTAGAAAAGCTCATTATACACACACACCTGCCTCTGTGTGCTCAAGCAAAGCCAGCAGGGTTCAGCAGGAGAGCACCAGGAAAAGAGGCACAATGCCAAGTACTGTCTCTGTAGAGGCTGATCCAGATGGGAGAAGGCTTTAGCTCCAGCCCCAGCCCTGACCACGAGGGACCCAGGCTGCTTTGCTGAGGGCTCAGCAGAATGTTTCTAAATAATATTGCACATGACCACAAATCAGGTGAAAGTTTCCTGCCAGGCCAGACACACCCCAGTGCTGGCCTGTGTACTTGTGGCACCACAGCCAACAAGACCAAGCCTGCTCAGAGCCAGACATGCCCTGGAAACTCTCCCATGAGCCCAGCAGCGATGGATCTATGCCCGTGTCAGCAAACCCCACAGAATTATGGTGAGACACATGCACAGCTGGACTGGGTGCACAGGTCACACCACCAGCTCAGGCTCTGCTCCACACAAAAGCATTTAAACTGCCCTGAACCAGGCAAGGCTGCAGCATAACTGGTCATGCCTCTTTTATCCAAGGAGGGACAGAGAAATTGGGGTGGATGGGGACAGGAGAGTTGCCCAGATGTTCCATAAAGTGCCCACACTGTGCAGGCTGTTTGGAGAGGGGGAAGGAAGGATATCAGCTCTTCTCAGCATTTCCCTAAGCAGCACTTTGGAATGATGGAATGTTTTGGGTTTAAAGGGATCTTAAAGCCCATCCACTGCCACCCCTGCCATGGGCAGGGGCACATTCCACTGTCCCAGGCTGCTCCAAGCCCCAATGTCCAACCTGGCCTCAGACACTTCCAAGGCTCCAGGGGCAGCCACAGCTTCTCTGGGCACCCTGTGCCCTGGGAGGGTGGTGAGGAACTGGAAGAGCTTCCTACTAATATCTGATCTAGACCTACTCTCTTTCAGTTTGAATCCATTCTCCCCTGCCCTATCTCTGTCATTCCTGCTGAACCCTCCTCTGACAATGCTCCCCCAACCCTTAGAAGCCACACATTCTTTACTACAAATGTTGGAGGGAAATGTTTGGTTTAATCCTTGGGAACAGCACATTTGTGTACTGACCAGCTCCAAAAACACCAAGTTCTTCGTTGATTTAACAAGTCCTTAAAAGCAGAAAGTCCTCAAGCCCCAGATGAAACTTCAGCTCACACCTTTTGATGATGGTGGGAGCAAAGCAGGTCTCACAAGAGAGCACTTGCTCACTCTGGGAAACCACAGGCAAAAAAAGAGCAACATAATCCCTCTCTCCAGAACACATTGTGGAGCGGGGGACACCAAGGAGGGCAGGAATCTACTTCAGCAAAGGACAACCCTGGCACAATAACAAATATTAAAATATGGGTCTTAAGTCAGCATAAATTGTAAGAGATAAGAAGGGTAATTTGAGCAATCAGCCTTTGTCTGAGAAGAGGGAATATAACCCATGATATGCTTTATTTTGTGAGAGGGAATGTTCAGCCAGGCCGCCTCCATCGTCCTCTCAAGCACTAAATTCCCACGAGAATTTTAACAACAAAGCCACTTGTTTATTTGAGCACTTGAAGGAAATTATTTTCTAAATGACCACTCAAGAGAGGCAGAAAGCAAACAGAGCTCACCAAGGAGTACGGCACAGGTGATCAGAACTGAGCCATCAGAAATGCCTTCGGAGGAACCCAGGACAGGAGGCTGGCTGACAAGTGATCTTTTGGAAAGACCCTGCCAAGGCTTCTGTTTTAAAGGCTGTCTTGGGCCAGTGTTCCACACTTGTTTTTCATAGTCTTGTTGCAAAATTAGCAGGTCTTGGGTTTCTTTGGTTTACTTTTTTTTTTTTTTTTTTTTTTAAGCCCAAGAACAAATTACGGTTTTTATATGAAAACAAAACAAGAAACTAAAGCTTGCATTATTTGGAAGAGCAATGCAAACATTTGAAAAAGCTGATATAACAACACTGAAAAGCAGGGATGGCACAGAACATGGGGAACAATACTTTGGACCACTACCTAAGAACATATCTGAAGAGAGAAGATCCAGTTTTTGCCTCCTTCTCCCTTATTCCATCCATTTTGAAAGGAATCAGGATGTGCATCAATCCCAGCAGACTAAAATCTAATGACCAATCTTTTGCCATTAGACACACCTGCCTGCCTTGCAGTCAACATCCAGCCTTGCAGGTGAGAAGCACTGGGTTTGTTTCTAATAGTTCTCAAAAATAATTTTCCAGGTTCTGAGTTCCTCATTATAACTGATTTCAGAGCCCAAAATTCATTAGTTGTGCTTCACCATCTCCCAGCTGACACCACTGCACAATGCAGCCAATTCCTTGGAGCTCTGACACTTCTCCTACATATACAAAGGTGGTTTTTTCCTATCTGTGGGAGTAAATATAACAGCAATGGAAAACCACACTTGCTATGTGTTGCAATGGGATTGAAAAAGGATGAAGAAAGGAAGAACTGATTGTGTATCTTGAGACCTACCAGCAAAGCGCACTTTCTGTTCTTAATAAAAAGTCCATGGGCTGCCTGAAATTATATAAGGATGGGCCAGCTAAAATGTCTAAATTGTTCCATGCTAACCACAAGAGGACAAGCCACTGCCAACAACACTAGACCCTGTGATCTGGGAAAATATATGGATTTTTATTATTAAGTAGCTGCATTTAGATGCATTTTTTAAAAGTAAAGATGCTGTTAATTCAATCTCTAAATCCACCTGACAGACATGATATTGTTGTATCATGGAATTAATAATAAGATTGAATCATAAACACAGTTATGAAAGAACATACAGCAGGGCAAGGCTGGCATACAGCTCCCCAGAAAGGCCATAGCCATCAGACTGGGGAAATAGAAACATCTGAAAATAATGGTTTATTTTATATGGCAATGTAGATTAATCCTTCTGAGCCTGGTATTGTTCATGCTCAGGACAGCTGCACTCTTTCAGGGCCTGCTTCAGATTTCACATCCAAACTTCCATGTTCCCATGCCGTTCTCCTCCTTTGCATGCAACAAAACATCTTCAGCACAGGAATGCCCCCATTTTCCATGCAAACCAATCCACTCGTCCATGCCCATGGAACACACACCCCTCCATCAGTTCTAATTTGAGCAGAACCAAAGCTAAAAGTAGCTCCATGGCTTTTAGGAGACTCTGGAGAGCATTTAAGCACTCACAAGTGGATACAGCTGTAAAAACAGGTAAAATGGGAAGTACTGTTGGAGCTCCCATTTTTCCTTCACACTGTGAGCAAGACACTGACCCTGGCTCATCCCTGCCCCCTTTCCAAGGTTTCCAGTCAGCTCAGCAAAGGACCCTCTGGCTGAGCATCATCGACCCTCATCCTTCCCCAAGGGGTTTAGAGCCTAATCACAGGTTTCCAGCTCCTCCTCAAGTTCTTGAGCCCCACAGACTCATCCAAATCCATACCAGCAGCAAGCAGCCTGTCACTCCTAACTCTGCACAATTCCTGCTGCTAAAAGCAACAAGGGGTCCACAATCATGCAATTTGTTGGATAATGCTACAGAAACTGCCACCAATTTGTGGGTTAAAGCCTTTTTCCCACCTCTCCAGAAGGCTGAAATAATTGTAGCCAGCCTGAAGAGCACAACCAATTTATTACAGTGATCGTTTCTTGCTGGCTCCCTTCTCCAATCCCTCTCACTGCTTCCAGCAGAATGTTAACTCCAAGAAAACAGCAGTGGAGAAAAGGAAACAGTGTTCCTACAGATGTGAATGTCATGTAAATGTCAAATCTCCTGTTAAAATTTGATCAGGAGACTGAGTGAAAGGGAAAGAGCGTTTCTGTGAGTAAACCAGCACATTAACAAGAGTTTCAGCCTGTCTGCTCGTAATGGGACCTCAGTGATGGATTTCATTATTTTTAATTTCCCGTGTAATATTAAGCTGCAATTGATTTTGCTAAAAGATCATATATAGCAGTACAAGAACTGCAAACAAATGTTGGCTGACAAGATGGACCTACACAAGTCTTAAAATTAAAATCTTTGTGTGCCTTTTCTACCACTGCACTTAATTTAAAAAACTCATTTATTTTGCATTACAAATAAATGCCCCTCTACTTAGAAAGACCTGGAGCATGTACACCCATTCACCTGTATCAGGAGACAGAAGGTGGATTCCCACTAAATCCCAAAAAGCAGAATTCCAGCAGACACTGTAGGGACACAGATAATTGCAATTAACCAAAGTTTTTGTCTTGGAAAGGAACTGTTGTTTTCCAAGACTGCACAGTCCCACGGGACATATTTCTTGGTGAACCTCAGGTAGGAGCTGTTCCTGTCTCAGGGACTCTCTCCCTGCTGAGTGACCGAAGTTCTGTCGCTTCAGGACCCTGGACATTTCCCAGACTGCAGTAAGTATTCCAACAGCAACGTGATGTTACTGACACGGAGAAAGAGATACTTGTGAACTGAGACAGGAGCGGGGCATTAGATTAAATTGGATGTTAGGAAGGAATTGTTGCCTGCGAGGGTGGGGAGGCCCCGGCACAGGGTGCCCAGAGAAGCTGTGTCCCCCTGGAAGTATCCAAGGCCAGGTTGGACACTGGGGCTTGGAGCAGCCTGGGACAGTGGAAGGTGTCCCTGCCCATGGCAGGGGTGGCACTGGATGAAATAAGATCCCTTCCAAGCCAAACCAGTCTAGGATTCCATGAACTGTAGCTGTTGATTTTTAACACCAAGTTAAAGACATGCTTCACACATGTCATGGTTTGAAAAAACCAACTTTTTTTTCCTTCCTGGAAAGATTTGTTTTTCCACTTCCGCCATGGCACAGTTTCCAGCAGAGGTGAGGAGCCCACAGATTGGTTAATTTTAAGATGGGCACTTCATGTAGCCACTTGAACATTGAAAGCGTCTTTGCAAACCCTACATTTTTAAGAGCGGGAAGGTAGAAGCTCTCTTTGCCTTCCGTTGGCAGGGAAGGGAAGGGAACATCTCCGCGTGCCCGGCCGGCCGCTCTGGGCCTCAGGGCCTGGGGGC
>VZTR01013394.1:180584-205844 GCA_013400775.1 Chaetops frenatus | reverse complement strand
CAGAGCGGGCCAGGGGCTCGGGGCGCGCTCCTTCCCTCCCTCCCTGCCCCACTCCCTCCCGCCGCGGCTGCGCTGCGCTCCCACCCTGCGCCCTCCGCCCTGCCCCAGCCGGAGATGCTCCGCGGCGCCGGAGAAGGAACCTCCGGCAAAGCCGCTCTCGGCACTTACTGAGCCCGACTCCGGACCGCCGCGCACCCACTGCCGAGGCTGTGTTTGCTGCTGATGCTTGGTCCCCAAATGTCACCTGTAGGCCCGTTTCCTCGGAGGCTCACAGTGTCTCGGCTGCCACCGGTCTGAATTCTGCGTGCGAAGTTTCAGGTGGCGAATCAACACAGCGGGAACCTGTTGGTCAGCCCCGCCGCCGGCTCCGGCACAACATCCCGCACAAACCTGGGCCAATCACACCCACTGCTGGAACACTGGAGACCCTGAGGGGGGCAAACCTCCGGGTGTTACCCTAAAGCAGCACAAACCTTCATTTCCTAATAAACAAACTCCGCGCCGATTCAGTCATTTATGGCCGGTACAAGGGAAGTACACCTCACAAGCGAGCAGCAGCTAAAGCGCTGCTGGTTTCAAACGCAAATGTTCACCTCTTCACCCTATCCCCTCCACTCATCTCCAACCCAGGGCAGGACAGGCTCTCTCACTCCTAGAAGAGAGTTTCTCCTTAGCCACGTGAATACAAAACGCGAATTTTCGCGTTTAATTACACCAAACTCCCCTTCCCTATCGCCTTCAAACCCCTTCATTGGGTTTACCTGTGCTCCTGCCTCACAGTTCTGCGAGCAACTCCCTCAGCAAACACACCAGCACCTGTCTGTAAAATCTTTTAAAAAGGAAAATAATCACTCCTGACTTTTCACGTGAAGATGACCATGTAAATCTCGGATTGTCTCAATATCCTCTCAGATCCAAACTTCAACGTAGACTTAGGAACCACAAATTTTCTGCACAGAAGCTGAGTAAAATCTGTTCTTCCTCTAATATTTTCAGAGGACCCTGGTAATTCCTTTGGAATTAATAATAACCAATCCCAGCCTTCAGAAGGACTCGCACTGTATTTCCAGAGTCCCGAGGAGCTCCAGCGCTCCGGATATGAGACAAGGAGCACGGAGTTTATCCGAGGGAAGCAAGATGCTGCCAAGCAGCCTAAATTCAGGTGCATCTCTCTTGGACGGCGCCACGTAGCAGCACCCACCTGTCAGAGACTCTCACGGTGGCCGCACTCATGGCCCCAGACTGCGGCCAGGAGCCAGCGGGGCGAGTGGCTTCGGGCGAGTGGCTTCGATCCCCTCCCGCACCCGCTCAGAGCGCGGGGCAGCCGCTTCAGCAGCTCGGGCGGCCTCACTGTTACGGTGCGGGTCTGCCATCCCATCCCATCCCATCCCATCCCATCCCATCCCATCCCATCCCNNNNCCCCCCCGGTCCCCGGCGTCCTCACCTCTGCCTCGGGCCCCGGCTGCCTCCGCCTTGCCCCGCTCGGGAGAGGCGCGGAGCCGGGCTCGCCAAACGCGGGCCGAGTGTGCCCCCGCCGCAGCTCGGAGGGACGGCGAACTGCAGCCGCAGGCACCGGCCGCTTGCCCTCCTTCCTGCTTTCCTCCCTTCCCTCCCACCTGCCTTGCCTCGCTCCTGCCCGCCCCGGCACCCCCATCATCGGCGGACATCGCCCTCCCTTCCTCACCTCTGCGCTCCCGCGGAGGTTTGCCTTGCCAGGGAGGGGGGAAAAACCCGCAAACTTCACGGAAACAGAGAGGAACTGCGGTGTGCTGGACTCCGTGTGGCCTCCAAGAGCCGGATTCACTCGGGGATACTGGCGTGGGGTGGGGAAGTGAACAGGGGTGATTTCCGTGAAGTAAAAATGAATATTAATTATAGCGGCTGAAGGGGAAAGATCGTGTGTCCTGGCGCTGGCAGAGAGTCAGCTCATTAGCAGAAGTGCTGTTTAGGCTTCCAGCAGTTGTCCTTGCACATTTGTCTTTACAAAGGAGATACTTGTAAAGATCCTCATGCACTTCAATAGAGGCCCACAAACTTCCTTGTTAATTTGCTTTAAATATAAGTGTTTCCTGAATATGTGAGCTTTGCAAGCTTAATGGGAGATTTTTGGTGAACTATCTGAATAAAAATCTCAAACAGGCAGGATCAGCAGCCTGTGGAATCAGGGACTTAGCCATTATTCATCTTTTACCTCAATATTTATGAACAACACTGCACATACACTGGAACTTCCCCTACCTCTGCCCCCAAAGCTTAAGCCCAGACCAATGCAGTAGCCCAGGCCAGACTCCTTCACTCAGAAGAGGACATGAAGAACAATTATTTAACTATAAAACCCCAAGAAGACAGAGGTTGGCTGGAGATCCCAACTCCCAACCTTGCTGCTGCTGCTGCTGCTGTTCCCACCACAGCTGCTCACATGAAGACATGAGTAGGGCTCAGAAAATGAGTTCTGCCCAGTTGACTGCCCTACCACCAAAAGAAAAGTTCCTCAAGTTCCTCTTAGCCTTGCAGCAACTTTGCTTGACCCCATTCAACTCACTAAATCAGCACAAAACTCACCTGGCAGTAAAAGGCAGCATTTCCTTCATCTTTAACAAGCCAAGGGAATCACTGAGGAGTCAGATAAGCAGGAAAGCCATTGCTGAGCAGGTCTGGGTTGAGCACACCTTGCAGGTGGTGCAGGACCATCCCCTTCAGCTGCCAGTTGTTCTTACACTTTCTCAGCCACCCCGTGACCCCTTCTTCTCAATTTCACCAGTGTAAATCCAGATTAAATCCCCCATCTCAACCTGAGGCTGAAATTTCTTCCCTCTGAAGGCAAAAGCAAAAGTCATATTGATTCAGATGGAGCCTTCTTGTGTTCCTCTCCCATACAAAAGTGATGAGAGCAGGGATTTTAACCCCTGTGGTACCCTGGTGCTTTACAGGTACACTCTAAATATTTGAATGGCAATGTGCACTTTGCAAATCAGCTCACAGCTCATGCTTCAGCACCATTTGTAAGCACACAGGTGAGTGAAAACCTCTCTTCTCTTACTTTCCTTCCCTCATGCTTCTTAAACATCCAAATTCTTCAAATTAACTCCTGAAGGAAGGAAAGGAAGCAGAGGGAGGTTAAGCATGAGGGCAATGCTACTCAACATCTGAGGTGTTGCACTGGCCAGGTATTTCTCCCCACCACCAGTAGATGAGTCACAGAGATTCTAGCAGAGAATCTTGTTTGCTTATACAGGAGACAGACAGATCTGAGAGCTCAGGAGCTTCTGTGTTAATGCAGAATTCAGGAGCATTTGTCACAGTGCACAATCGTATTTGAAAAGTAATGCTTTTAATTAGAGAAAAATTTAATTTCTACTTCAGAATTTGGTGGATGATTTTAATAAGAGAGTAAGAGTTACAAGTGAAAGTGTCAAGACTTCATTAATCAAATATTTACATATAATTTAAATTACTCTGCCATTTACTTAATCTTAAAATTCAGAGTGAAAGAACAGAATTGCTGCTGTTTGTTTAGGTATGGCTACATTCACTAAGCTCATGCCTTAAGCCTCTAATCTGTTTTACTACTCAGAATAATTGCAAAAAGGGCAATAACTTCTACTACATCCCTACCTTCTCTTTTCTTTTAAAGAACAGTTAATCACAGGAAGAATGTGCAGAGCCATTTGCAAGTTCTGATTTTTCTTTTTTTTTGATGGCCAGCTGTACTGAGAATTTGTTCAAGGATCAATGTGCATTTTATATGAATACAATTAAAGTTGTGAATGTCATTCCCCAAAGCCCCAAATTAAGTTCTCCTAATCCATCATCTCCTGTAAGTATTGAAATGGATGGAAATTTTATTGATTTCAGTGGAAGCAGGTGCAGCTCCTTCATGTGCTGGTCCATCTCAGGCCATCTGTACCTATATGAGTGTGATGTGTACACTGTGTGCAGTACAGATCTGTACCTCAATAACACCCACAGTCTGCTGCACATGGAAAAGATAATAATTCCATGTGTTATTGGGTGAAATTATAGCCAGGAGCGTCTCACACACATTAATTAATTTACATTTACTGGAAGTTGTGTTCACAACAGAGACAAAAAGACAGCCCAAACAAGCCATGCTGCAAATCAGTTGCAGATGAAAGGCTGGCACTCAGAATCTGCTGTTGTCCCCAAGTCCAGATACCCATCCCAGTCCTTGTTAATTTGGGGAATGCTGAGTGACCATGCTGCCCATTGATTTCATTTGCAGCTCTGAGTGTTCAGCACTTCTCTACATTAGGCCTGAGGGTGCAGGAGATGAGACAGAGAATGGCCACAAAAGCTGTTTTGGCTGAAGAGGCTTGCTCAGCAACACACACAGAGCCTGCAGCAAAAACAGGGATGGAGGAGAATTCTTCTCATTCACCTGCCCCCAGCACAGGTGAGACTTTCTCTTTCAGAAAGACAAAGTGGTTCTCTTCCCCAGGCACCTTGGGAATTACACACATGAGCTGGACATCTTCCTGACACACACTCAGGTGCACTTACCCCACGTACCTGGGAGAGCTGGCACTTAACTTCAGTGCTGCAGTTAAAGGTGACACTCCAATCTCAGAACCAGTGAGGTTGGAAAAGCCCTCCCAGATCACTGAGTTCACCAACCCAAATCCATTTCTTCATATTTTTTGAACACTCCAGGTGGGATGACTCCACCACTTCTCTGTACAGCCTGTTCCAGTGCCTGACCACCCTTTTGGTGAAGGAATTTTCCCCAATACCCAACCTGAGCCTCCCCTGGCCCAGCTTGAGGCCCTTTCCCCTTGTCCTGTCCCTGTTCCCTGGCAGCAGAGCCCGACCCGCCCTGGCTGCCCCCTCCTGGCAGGGACTTGTGCAGAGCCACAAGGTCCCCCCTGAGCCTCCTTTTCTCCAGCTCCCTCAGCCTCTCCTGGGGCTCCAGCCCCTTCCCCAGCTCCCTTCCCTTCCCTGGACAAGCTCCAGCCCCTCCAGGGCTCTCTGGCCAGGAAGGACCTGGACTGACACAGGATTTGAGTTCTTACTGCAGCGTCCAGCGATGCTGAATTAAAAGATGACACCATGGCTGGCTTTTTAACTTTTGAACGCCTGACACTGCAACTGAAGCAACTTGTAACACAAGCAGACCACCGTAAAGAGGAGAGGGCTGCTGTATTCCAGTCATTTCATCATGAGGAAACAAGGGAAAAGAGAAATCCCAGCATTTCCCAGTCACCTTCCACCAGCTGTGTTCAGACTCCACAAGAGAAACTGCACCTTCTGCCAAAGAGAGATCTTTATCTTGACTGAGGAGTATTGAGGTTATTTTTTTGTTTACTTACTAGAATTGGTGAGGCAATATTGCATTACAAGTCCAGTGTAGCCCAAATCCTTTCTCAGTGTTCCCTGAGGAGCCCATGTCCCTGCCGGTGCCACCTGCCATGGCCCACAGTGGCACAGTGTGCCAGGCTACACCACTTATGTTTTGACAAACTGCCAGCATTTCTCTAAGAAATCAAGGGCTAAAAAGGGAAATTAGCAAGTTTATGTCTCAGCCAAAATTGAACAGAATTTCATAGAGTAAGAAATGCTTTTCTCTGGTTCTGGAGGTGTTTTTCCCTGCCAAGTTCCAAACATTCATGGAAAACAATGTAGGTGTTTCAGCCTCTAAAAAACATGGTATGAGTCTCTTACCAGGGTAAATCCTAATCTGAAATAAACACACTGCTCAGAAAGCATCATGGCTTGAACCAGAAAATGAGACTGGGTAACAGCAAACATAAAGCCTTTTTACCAGGAAGAACGTATTTATGACTTAACAAGCACAGCACACAGTTCAGCTTTTCAAGACTGGGATACTGCACAGATGCAGGGTTTGGAAAGCTCATCTCACAGGGGATGCACTTCACTCAGAACTTCTGAACCCTCTCTCAGAAAAAAAAAAAAAAAAAGCTGATTTACACCACTGACCATTACTTCTCTGTGGAGCCTGGGGACAGCTGTCAGAATCAGGTGGGCCTTTTGGAGAGTTGACACTAATAGGGGTTCTGTTCCTACGCACAGGAAATCTTGAAGAGCTGAACATCTCTGACTGGTACCACAGCTAATAACAGCTAAGGATAATTAGCAGCTCCCAGAACACACTCAGCAGATTTTGTTACAACTTAGTTGCGAACACATCCATCAGGAGTGATTACACCTCACCAGTAACTAAATTACAAAGCTAAAACACAAGTGAAGGGTGAGTACAATAACAACAATTCAAATGCTTCTTTATTCTCCAAAGTCAATAAAAGTTTTGTCCTTGCATCATTTCTCTCAGTTGGGAACTCTTCTGTATCTGTGGTTTATAAAATCCTTTGAATAGCTTTTTAAATTACCTGCTTGTAAATAAAACAAAGAACTTGGGAAAATATTAACCCTTGTTTATTTAATATTTTGACATTTGTATTCAGTGTCTTAGAAAAATGCCTAGAAACTCTCATGTTCCCCTACTGAAGTAAAAATTTCCCTGAATATGGCAGGGGGTTGGAATTAGATGATCTTTAACCAAAACCATTCTGTGTTTCTGTGATTTCATATTTCTTTTGATTTCTCTGTTAGCAAACCCAAAGGGAGGTAGGCTGAGGTTGGGGAAGGAACCCACATTCATGTCTCCCACACCTTGAAGTGCAGCACAAGTTCTCTGGGTTATGACAAATGAACAATAATGAATACAAATTCATAATGTGTATTTTCACTCACCAAATGAGAATTCACTTCAGTGTAACCAAAATATCATTGCTTCTCCTAATCAGAAGAGTCCGAACCTATACAAACGGGAAAGAGAGAATTTAACTCATTATAATCATAGAATCATAGAAAGGGCTGGAAGGGTTCCAACACCCCTGCCATGGGCAGGGACACTTGTCACTACCCCAGGCTGCTCCCAGCCCCAGTGTCCAACCTGGCCTTGGGCACTGCCAGGGATCCAGGGGCAGCCACAGCTTCTCTGGGCACCCTGTGCCAGGGCCTGCCCACCCTCCCAGGGAACAATTCCTGCCCAATATCCCATCTATCCCTGCCCTCTGGCAGTGGGAAGCCATTCCCCCTTGTCCTGGCACTCCATCTCTTGGAAAGAGTCTCTCTCCATTTTTCTTGTAGCTTCTTCAGGTACTGAAAGGTGACAATTATCTTTGGTAAGAAGGTGCAAGCAGGTGCATCCTTACTGCTGCAAAGCTCCAGGGAAAGCCACAGGCAGTCTCAGCTCATTAGACAGGGCCGTCCTGGCATGGACAGGAAGGGGTTTGAGGAGGCAGGGAATCCTCTCCTCCCAAAATTAAAATACATTAATGGTTCCAAAGCACATCCTCCAGGTGGACAAGGCTGCCCTTATGTGCTGGTGAAGGAAATTAAGAAAAGGTTCCCTAAAAATAAACCATCACTATGGTACCATAGCACCAAATCATGGCCAGGGGTTCCCAAAAAATACAGTGAAATCACAGAATCCCAGAATGGTTTGGGTGGGAAGGGATCTTAAAGCCCATCCAGTGGCACCCCTGCCATGGGCAGGGACACCATCCACTGTCCCAGGCTGCTCCAAGCCCCAGTGTCCAACCTGGCCTTGGACACTGCCAGGGATCCAGGGGAAGCCACAGCTTCTCTGGGCAACCTGTTGTCAATATCTTGCTGTTTTGATGTGTCAATATGAAGCTACAAAGGAAATCACATTGGTTTGCAATCTTTGTATTTCTGTGTTGCAGTGGGACAAAAAAGGGTTGACCCACTCTTGCCCAGTTCCACATGAAGCCATCTGTGTTCAGTCCCAAGGTAAGGAATAGTTCATAAAACCCTACTACAGTGTCAGGATGTCAGCAATCTGCATTCCCTTTTTCCCTAGGGACACTTCAGCACAGGGAGCAGTGCCTGGTGCTAGGGAAACTGAAACAATATCAGATCCTCTGTCCCAAAATAGGATTGAAGCTGAGGAATCTCTGAGCTGGGAGGAGAAATTCCAAAGTCCCCTGATCTGTGGAGTGCACAGCTGGCACTGTCCAGCACAGAGTCTTCACCCCAACAGTGGAGAGCACAACTGGGAATAAAGTCAAGCCTTAACTCTACTGGAATGTCTGGTCTAACAGAGTCAGGGAAGTGACTTTCCCAGACTTGAAACACAGAGATATAAAAAGTATAACAGATACAGGACAAGTCTTTTAGATGGACAAATGGGCATGCCATTAAAGTTGAAATGGTTTCCAAAAATATCCCACTAGAGGCCTCATCAAAGCCACTTTGCCAGTAGCTGTAAATGACACACAACAGATTCTAGGTAGCTGTTGAGGACAGGAAGGGGACACTGCCTTAGCCTCTGGCAGAAGCAACAGAGGAACCAGAATACAATTATTGCAAATGGATTCCTGCCAGCCCTGTGCAGTTATTAACCTCTACTCTGAGCAAAGTGTAACATTTAATGGTCCAAATCGTGAGTGTTGCTCCTCTGGGGATTTCTTCCCATAGCTTGAGGGAGAAGAGCAGCCTTTGGTACCCACCACATCCCTCCTGAACATGCCAGCTACTCCAGTCCACTCCAGCCATTCTTTAACTGTACACCCTGTCTTCCATAATTACATCTCATTTACTAAATGCTGACCACCCTCGACACAGACACTGGGAATACAACTCATGGCATTTTCCCATTAGAGACTGATGGTCAGTTTGGTGCTAATCTACTTTTGCATCAGTATCAAACCAGCAATAGTCTCACTGAAGTTACCTTTGATTTATGCGGACACCACAGAGATAAGAGGCCAAACCGAAAATCTAAACAGGTGGATACAACAATTTAAACAATGAATTTTTGAAACTAGTTTTTACTGCTTGAAGAATCTTTTATCACCACCATTGACAATTGCCTATATCCCTGAAGGACCTTTATTTGAGAATCTTCTTAAACTAACTCATTGTCATTGTCCCTAAGGCCTACAGGGCTGGCAGGTGTATTTGTGTCACTTGGGTATTTGCAGCAGGAGAAGATGGATTTTCAATGCTACGAGATTGTCCTTTGAAGACTTATTTGAGGTATTGATGGGTTACAAAGCTGGACTGACCAAAAGAACTGAGCAAATCCTGACTAACTCAAGTGTTAGTGTCTTGGACAAGCTCAATTGGAAACATCCACTCATCCTGTCTCAGGTAAGTTTGGACTGGCGTGCATTTCTTTTACAGACAAATTAGCTGGAAAATCAACCTCTGTTTAGCACAGAGACAAAAATATTTACACAGACCATGGGGCCTTCTGTGCCTTACAGGGTTGAGGAGCCTAAAAATGCAGTGCAAACTGTCCTCTCTTTATCTACCTATATACATCATCTACATCTACACATGTAAGTCTTGGGGGGCCTGGGGAGCTATATTTTCACGTGTTTGCAATGAAATCAGACTGAATAGCCTTAGTAAGACACTACATGACTGATTCAACTCAGCAAGGTGGTGTAATTATTGTCAGCATTTCTGGTCACTTCCTATTAAAGAAAGAGCAGGCAATGATACAGCAGCAAAACTTCTCACAGATATAATGAAGAATGGCAGGCTGGAAATATTTAGCTAAAAGAAGAGGCAAATACAGGGAAAACAAAAATACAAAAGCTAATGAATTATATGAAAACAGAATGAGTCATTACAAGATACCATTCTCATAGCAAGAGATGGCTGGAAGCAATTCATAAGAGAACAATCTTTTATACAACAAAATTAGCCTGAAGATCTCACAGCTGAAAGACATTCCTGAAAAGAAGTTGGCCAGTTCTTTTGCTCAGGTTACATTTCTATGGGAATGGAGTTCACATCATCTCATAATGAAACTGCAAATATGAGGACACACTTCTGCAGGTTCCAGGATGAAATAACCCACGTACCACCAAGCAGCAGGTGGAGAATGGACAAATTACCCAGAACAGGGCTTTCTGCATCACTCTTAAAGGCATCTGAGCCAGCAAACTGCCTGAGACAGGGTGCTGGGCAAGTGCTAGTTTGATGTAAACACAATTCCCAAACTTTTGATAATTTGAGCCCAAAATGAGAAGTACCTGAACTGTGATATAACAGCAGGCATATTCATTGGGAAACTCCCCCTCCCATGTTATTATACATCCTGGGTAAAGCATGCTACTCTATTTCTTTTTGAAATTAAGCAGAACATTTACACTGTGCCAATGAAACATCCCCCACTGCAATGTTAAATGATGACTGCAGCACCAGCCCAAAATTAAGTAGGGTGTGTGAAAGGCCTAGAAGTTGGGTAATTGTGAAGAACCACTCAGAATCAGAAAAAAAAAAAACAAATTGAAAAGTCAATTTAAAAAACCCAAAACACAACAAGGATTCAAAATTTAGAGAAATATGTTATCATCAAAACTACTTTACTGCACTGGTAAGCTCTTTGTTAATTGACTGTTTTGTTAAGGTTCATTAAAGTCTGGTGTTGCAGCCAATAAATCTGGCTGGACAGCTAAAATTTTGGTGTTTTATTCTCAAGAGTTGGAAATTTCAGCACAGAACAGATTCTTTTCAGCCTGTGATGCCTGGAATTGTGTTTATTGCTTTAAGTCATCAGCTATTTTTGGATTTATTATTTCAGTTATTTTAATCAATAAGAACTATAGTCATGCTCTACACACTGGAAGAATCTGTACAGTATTCCTATACCTGCTGGGGCCACAGAGATGACAGCTACAGCTTCTCTGTTTGGAGCATTTAACCCACATTACAGTAATTTCACATTGTTTTATTTCCTGTTCTCATCCCAGCTCGGCAGCCCTGTCTCTAGAAGATCAATTACTTTGTAGGACTTACTGTGTTTCACTCTGTGTGGTAATGTGAAGTTCTTTTCTATTTAGAAATGGGATGCTCTATTAGGAGGAGCAAACCCTGTCAACTTTTAGCAAAATACTCATAAATTTCAGTGGAATTAGGCACATAAATATTGTAAGGAAGCTTATGATATGTAATTTTCCCATAACTATGGGTAAGCATTAAATAATTATTAATAATCTCCCACAGAAAATGAAGGTAGTATTATGCTTTACAAAGTATAGTGTATACATATTTATCAAAATCTAGTTTATTGAGCTTGGTAAATCAATAGAAGCATTTATTATCCCCTAAAAACACACATAGTAAAATCTGAATTTAAAAAAATATATAAGAAGTGGTAAAATAATCAGCAGTGTTCCAAAGTCTGTGGAGACAGAAAAGAAACAGACTAGGGCAGGATATATGTTCCAATTGTCAGGTCCTTTTTATCCCATTTTAAAGCTGTCCGTCCCAGTTTGGCCCAGTGAACACTAAAATCTCTCTCTCATCCTCAGAGAAGTTGGTGTTAATCAAGTACCAATGGATCCAACAGTTTCTGGCACACCTAAGCTGCTGCCTGGCACTGGTATCCTCAACACTTGTTTGAGTACAAGGCCTTTTGGAACATCTTATTAAAATATTACTATTAAAAATAATAATTAATATTAATATTAAAAACTGGACAGGAGTCAGGATTTCCCAGGACTCCAGGCCACCTTCCACTGCTCTGATTGACTCTCCCCATTTGACCAAATAAAGCTTTTAATACCTATTTACATTCTTCACAGACTAAAAGCTAACACACCTCAAGGACATTTTTTTACTGAGGACTCTCTGTGTAGGGCAAAATAAAATTCTGCTTGTCTAATGAAGAATGGCAATTGAGTGATGAGATGCAAATACATCAAGTGCAACTCCCTGGACTTACTATCTGGAGCCAAACACCTTTATCAATTACCTCTAACCCCAGTGTGTGAAGCAGGGTTGAAAATTACCAAAAGAAATTTACCTGCTGAACCCAATCTGTAAGAAATTCAGCTACTTAATAATAATTTGTCTTTTTGCATTTCCCTAACAGAAGTCTCTTCCACCAAAGCTGTTTGTTCTCTTCCTTGCAGCTGTTCTCTAAATTGTGCTCACTTTTCTGACTGGTAGGGGAGCAAGTTATGCCATTGTTCTGCAGGGGGAGAGGTTAATTTTAGCCCTCACAGTTCCAAACACTCCTTGGCCTTCTCTGGGCTGCCATGGGGCCATGAGAAGCTGAAATTACCCTGCACACCTCCCAAGCTCCACAGCAGCCCATCCAAAAATGACAGTGGAGGCCTTGGCTCAGCTGCTGGGGGTCAGCACTGCTCAGGGCCCGGCCAGGGCTAATCCACACAAACGAGGAACCCCTGAGGGAGGTATTTTCCTGCTCATGCTGAGCATTTCAGTGACCAAATTCTTCTACGTGTGTCTTTAAGGCCTTGAATTCTTTATGATCCATCAGCTGCAGATTATACTCACTGGAAAAAGATGAAAGAGCAGCCCCTGATTTTAGGGCTGTGCAGACAGAAACAGAAAATCCTGTTGAAAAATAAAAATGACCCCTGAGTTCTGGTAGCCCCATAGCTGCCCTAAGAGACAAAATATCCTGATTTTGGAGAACACTGTTATCATCACAACATCAGCACGTACCAGCTCCGACTTCATTTTACACTGTTTTGGCTTTTTACACTGCTTTGGCTCTTTACAGTGCTTTGGCTTATTCCAGACAGGATTCCAACAGCTTTTCTGTTTTCATTAATCCAGTGCATCCTGTGATCTCCTTTTTCTTCCAGTTTCAAAGTCTTTCAGCAATTTTGGGGTTTGGCAGTACACCTTTAGTGTGGAAACTTCCATTAAGGGGAAAATTTGGAGAAATTTTCCTTTTTCCCTATATAAATGAAGCTATAACATCTTCTGAATGAAGTCTGTATTTTCTAATTAACCAGCACAATAATCAACCCAACATTGAACAATGACATTAAACAAGTTAATTCAGAACATCTTTTTGGACATTCAGACAGGCTGCCAGCTGTACTTACCTAAGCAGGGAAAGGTAGTGTGGGAAACTCTATGGTCTGGAAATATTAAACTCCAATAATTTAATTTAGGAGAGAATTGGGGTCCATGCTGAGCTGTGCAGTCACATCTCTGCTCTGCAGCTGGATACCTGGAGGGAAAAATACAGACAACAGCACAGTTTTCTTAAACAACCCAAGTACCATCCCCAGTCCTGGAGTGTAACTTCCATCTCTTCCAGGTAAAGCACTGAAATAGCAAATACCTACTTAAAAAATCAAGTTAATGTCTCATTGTTCAGGCAATAACTTAATGGGTTACAGCAAGCTGTACAAGTTTTAGATCAACTCTTGCAGATCTTATTTCACACTGGATAATGAACAGTCTCAGAACCACAGAATGGTTTGGATTTGAAAGGACCTTAAAGCTCATCCTGTTCCACCCCCTGCCGTGGGCAGGGACACCTTCCACTGTCTCAGGCTGCTGCAAATCCCTGTCCAACCTGGCCTTGGGCACTGCCTGGCCTTGGACACTGCCTGGTGTGGGACACTGCCTGGTGTGGGACAGCTACAGCTTCTCTGGGCACCCTGTGCCAGGGCCTGCCCACCCTCCCAGGGAATAAATTATTCCTAATGTGCAATCTAAACCAACTCTCAGTTTGAATCCATTCCTCCCTGTGCTGCCACTCCATGCCCTGTCCAAGGTCCCTCTCCATCTTTCTTGTAGCTTTTCTTCACAGAATCCCTGAGGCGGGAAAAGCCCTCCCAGCCCATGGAGTCCCAGCTGTGCCCAATGCCCACCTTGTCCCCAGCCCAGAGCACTGAGTGCCACCTCCAGCCCTTCCTTGGACACCTCCAGCCATGGGGACTCCAAAGCTCCCTGGGCAGCCCCTGCCAAGGCCTGAGCAGCCTTTCCATGGAGAAATTCCTGCTGCTGTCCAAGCTGAGCCTCCCCTGGCCCAGCTTGAGGTTCTTTCCTCTTGTTGTGTCCTTCATTCCCTGAGAGAGGAGGCCAACCCCTGATACCTTTCCCAATCCCTTCAGGCACTGGAAGGCCACAATTGGTTCACCCCAAAGCTTCTCTTCTCCAGGTTGAACAATCCCAATTTTCCCAGCATTTCCTCACAGCAGAGCTGCTCCATCCCTCTGATCATCTGGACTTGCTCTGACAGGTCCATCTATGTCGTTCCTGTGCTGGGGACTTTAGTGCTAAAGGAGCAGTGGTCACTTTTAAATGGAAACCTGCCACTGTTGGTTTATTTTTAACATATCACACTCATAGGGAAGACCTATAAGCAGCAGAAAATGGACTGAAGAAGTGAATTCTGTAGGAGAAAAAGAGAGAACAACAAAAAAAAAAGGACTAAGCCTGTGAACATGAAACCCAGGAATTATTAAGAGCCATCTTTTATTCACATAGTTTTTAAGACTAAAGGTCCAAGGCAGTAACTTAGCACATTTTAAAGCTGTCGGTACCAATGGGTATTGCAGTAAATTACTGCCATTTCAAAATACAATGTACGCACCTACCTATATGATTACTTATAAAATGTTGTGTTCTAAGCTAAACCAAATTTATCAAATTTTATTCTGCCATAAATATAGGTATATTTATGTTTGTAAATTACTTAGCTCATTTTTTCAGAAAAAGTTATTCAGGACATGCAGTATAGTGTGACATCATTTAAAAGCAGCAAAGCTATAGGAACGTGTGTTTCTGGCAAAATACAATAAAAATGTATAGACAAGGACATAAAACTCTTGTATTTACTATTAATGTTCTTCCCTCTACATTGACTATCAATCATCAAGGTATTAACATCACTCAAGAAATGGCGTGCTGTGAGAAAATTATGACAATTCATTCTGTAATCCATATTTTTATGAACACATGAAAAAAAAAATGGCACCAATTTAGGTGGGTTCCCTCCCCGCTTCTTACAAAATGTGATGGGTTATTTTCAGGAGGGAAATCTATACTGCCTTGAAAATGTGTAACTAAATTCACACTGAATGAATAATCTTCCATTGATGTGGAACCCCCCCCCCCCCTCCCCCACACATTCCCAAGCTTTCCACATCCACTTTACAAACGGTTTTTTCNTAATCTTCCATTGATGTGGAACCCCCCCCCCTTCCCCCACACATTCCCAAGCTTTCCAAATGCACTTTACAAATGGATTTGTTAAGTACTTCCCTTACAGGAACCATAGCCAGCTCTTCAGGGGAGAGACACAGTAAAAGTTTACTCCACGCAACAGCAACATGCAGGAGTTAGTGAGGACTGAGAGAAGGAAGGATCCTTTGGAATTGCCAAGGGAGTTTGAAGTGTACAGTGTGACTGTCAAAAGTCCAATCAGACCAAAATAAGGAAATTCATACTCTTCAATTACTTACCTTGGGTAATTTTAATACAGAAACCCAAAATATATCCTTTTCTCATCTTTTATAGGATTATGCAAAAGTGAGAGAAACCCTGTCTGGAAAACAAGACAGAAATGGCCTTCAAGACGCTACCCCAGGTTTTGTTGGAATTCTAAATCAGCCCTCACTCACAGGATGTTGGGACGATGTGCTTAATGGAGCCCTTCTTCTTCCTTTGGTAAGGATTTCTAGAGCAATAAGGTGTCACAGGGAGACACACAGGTGTGCAAATCAATGGAGATTTTGCTTCCACTGAAAAGCATTTGGTGAGTTCATCTGGACTAAGGCAGAGCTTTGGGTTTGACAATAGAGCTCTCTTACTCTTTCCATCCTGTTTTCCAGAAAAAAAATGGCAAGAAACCAGGCATTTAGTGTTCCATACATAAAAAAGGTAAGACGAATCATGTGAGTCAACATATTACAAAATATGAACTATTGCCAACATTTTTGATGCTGGAGCACTAAGAAATGCCTCGACCTTGGCCTCAGATCAGCTGCAGGGCAGGTGCCTTCAGAGAAGGGGAAATATGATCGTGAATCCTCCAGTGCAGAAGAAATTAATCTCTATACTTAACGAGCAATTAGAAATAGGCATTCAACCAAGTAAGAGATCTCAGCTTCTGAATTCTCTTGAGTTTAAATAATGCTTGGAGGAGAATGCTTCTTTCAGACTCATTTCCCCTGTGATGTTTTACTTCCTAAGAAGAGCACCCTGTGATCCTTGGAAGCCCCAAAGTGTCCCTCCAAGGCAGAACCTTCAGTGCCTGGTGGTCCTGGAGACCATATCTGTCTGAGAGCTTTCAAGCACACTCCTGGTAATACATTGGTTTTAACTGCACACTTTGTGACAAGAAGAAGCACCCCTTTCACAGCAGTTTGTGGACAAGAGGGTCACACCCTCCAGTGGGACACACTTTGAGGGACACCCGTGACTGGGAATTCTGCATGTGTTTAGTGCAGTTATTTCCCGCCAAAAAAAAGGAGAATCCCAATATGGTTTGGGTTGGAAGGGACCTTACAGACCACCCAGTGCCCCCCCTGCCATGGGCAGGGACACCTCCCACTGTCCCAGGCTGCTCCAAGCCCCAGTGTCCAGCCCGGCCTTGGGCACTGCCAGGGCTCCAGGGGCAGCCACAGCTTCTCTGGGCACCCTGTGCCAGGGCCTGCCCACCCTCCCAGGGAACAATTCCTTCCCAATATCCCATCCATCCCTGCCCTCTGGCAGTGGGAAGCCATTCCCTGTGTCCTGTCCCTCCATACCTTGTCCCAAGTCTCTCTCCAGCTCTCCTGGAGCTCTTTTAGGCTCTGCAAGGGGCTCTGAGCTCTCTCTGGATCCTTCTCTTTTCCAGGTGAGCACCCCCAGCTCTCCCAGCCTGGCTCCAGAGCAGAGGGGCTCCAGCCCTGGAGCATCTCTGTGGCCTCCTCTGGACTGGCTCCAGCAGGTTAACTTCTCCCATGTGTTGAGGCCCCACACTGGACACAGTCCTCCAGATGGGTGCCTCCAAGGAGACATTTGGTGGGTTCTGACACAGCTACAGCCTCGTGATTTCTATTTCTCTTTGGAGGTTGCACCACATCCCTGTAATTTACATCACAAGAGTGAGTGAGGAGTTGTAGCTGAGCTGACAACTCTCTCCACACAGGAGAACAGCTCTGGAAGTTCCTCCAAGGCCTCCAAAGTGTTGGCAAGATCTCCCTTCACAGCACAGCAGTGCCCTGGGGGCTTCTTTAAGAACATCTCTGCTTTTAATTGGAAGTATCTAAACATTTTAATTGCTTCTCCAGATTCAGTGTCCTCCCCAGCCTTTTTGCTCTCTCTCCCTGCTCCGAGTGATGCTCCTGTGTGTGCACATGGAGAGAGGGGTACCAGGGGAAGGATTTCCTTGGAGAGCCTACTGGACATCCAGCTGCTCCTCCCAGTTTTCCTGCCTCAGCTGTGTGAAGACCCAGACTGGGTACTAAGTACCCAAATCTAATAAATTCCAGCAGAAAAAATACGTCTGGACAGGAAAATACCAAAGATTTTAAGGTTTATTTATTTGCTGTACACTTGAAAGGAAGACAAGTTTGTCAGATGATGCAGTATTTTAAAGTAATTTAGAAAAAAATCGGTCTCACTAAAATATATTTTTTTCTTCAAATGTAGCATGAGCTATATTTCTGTCCACACTAATTTTTGGGAATCTTTATTTTGATTTAAGTATACAAAATTTAAGCAGCACTTTTGATTTTTTTCTGCCTCCGGAAGTTATTCATATGATTTTTTGTGGCTTTTAGAAGGCTCATTTTAAAAATGAACAGATCAAACTTCAATTTTTTTCCCCCATTGGGTTTGGCTAATGCAAACCAACTGATATTGCTGTAATATGTTGAGCTCATTTTGCAATTTGATATGAAATATGAAAAAATACACAAAATTCAAATATGCCATTAACCTAATTCAAGCTTTGCTGATACTCACTAGATATTTTACTGGTATTTGCCTGAAAAATGATCTTTGTTCTCCTTATTGCAATAGATCTTATTGAAACATCTATCAGGAAGCCTTTTTTCCAGTAACAGGGAAATAATAGCAAAAAATACAGTAAAAAGTCTGTCAGATGCATACTGCATTTTAAACACTTCTGCATCTCCTTCAGTTTCTTCCTAAGAACTCCATTTTAACTTTGGTCAAATGAAAAAAAAAAAAAACAAAACAAACTGAGATGCACAGCTGCCGTAGGTGCAGACCTGGGCTGTCACATGTTTGATCTGGTCAATCAGACTGGACATGCCAAATGCACATCTGGAAAAGGAGTCCACGTCTGCTCATTCTGCAATTTAATGTCTCAAGTTTTGGCTGCAGAAGTGCTCTCTATGTCTCCAAACCTGCTGCCCTTATCCAGCAGTGCCATAACCCCAGTTCAGCTGGTGGAAGTGGCTCAGCCAAAAACCCTTGAAATGCCCAGCCTACAATGCCCTTGCAATGCCCTGGCATTCCTCCAGCTAAATTCTGGGAGGAGCAAGTCTTGGCCACTCATAAATTACAGGAAATCTGCCTAAAAACAACACACATGTTCAATGGCAATTTTCAGGCACTGGCCCCACTCCTGTTAAACTCCAGAACTGGAGAAGGACGGTCTGCCTGGTGTGGGGCCAGAACAACTCCAGCAATGCCCCATTTTCAGAGCTGTCTGAAAATCCTGGGTTTCATCAGCTTTATTCATCCCGGGTTTGGGATGAATAAAGCGGAAAGCAGCCTGACTGATCGATCCCGAAGTTAAACATCCTGATAGAGAGCTGAAGATGAGGCAGAGCTGATACAGGAACAAAGAAGTGATTCCACTGATAACTTATCTAAATCTGCTGACTGAAACAGCTGGCCTGGGGACACCTGACTGACAGAAGGTTTCTTTAGACTGCAGAAACCCAGACCCATTTTTTAATGGGAGGTTTTTTTTTAATAAAGCCCTTCTTGGGGTGTGTGTGGAACTCTTCTCTGGATGAGGATATCCCTCAATGTCACTCCTGCAGGCTGAGCCAAAGACATGTGCCCACAATCCTTGGTCTGGGTGAGTGACATCAATCTCTGCCTAATAATTGTTTTTGTTGGCTTTATTGTCCATATTGCCTTAACAATAGTGCACTATGCTGATAGTTATAGCTCCTGTACTGTGCAGCAAATAATTCTGATTAACATCTTTTCCTCTAGTAATTATCATAACGTATCATAATATTTATATTTTTTCCTCTAAAAGGCAAAATTTTTAAATTAGCTGTAGTAGAAGCACTGGAGTACTGGGCTAATGACTGCAATTCTAAAGGACTATACACATAGTACCATTATCATGAACAAGCAAATATTGATTCTCAGAGAATTGAAACAGTTCAACAAAGTATTCTGCAGCATCAGTAATAAGGCATTTCCAATAAAAATTAATTATTTAAGGATAATTTACTAAATATATACTTGCTTATTTGAAGCTTGTTTGGCAATTAGCTTCCCAAGCAGCAGAATTAGACAAAGTTAATTTTTATTACAGTAATGTCAACCAGTATCAGAAAACTTACATCAGATGGGTTTTTGGCAGTCAAAACCTTCCTTTGAGAAATTATAAAGAACAAACATATTTTGGCAGATGGGACTACAACATCTCCCACGGGCAGAATTTGGGTACTTTTTGTGAGGTTAAACATTCAGTGTTTCAAAGAAGAGTAAATTATTTTCCTGTGTGTTCCTTTTGCCTGCCACCCACCCACATCCCTCACTACAAACAGCAGAAGCATGCAGGGGTGGTGGTGCAGAGATAGCCATATGCAATTTCTGTGCACATTTCCAGCAAAAGGATCCAGGAAATCTCCCAGAAAATCTTCCAGAAAACCTTTTATGAAAGACCTTGGTGGATAGAGAGGTAACAGGGGACACTGGCACAGGGTGGGTCCTGAGGCAGAGAGCTTGGTGTGGGACACTGGACATTGTGCAAGCTCAGAAAGGTAAGCCAATGCTCCAGAGCCCAATATATTGTCCAAAAAGAAATCCTAGAAAAGTTTTTAAATCCCATTGCACCCACAGAATCATAGAATCACCAAGGCTGGAAGAGACTTTCCACATCATGCAGTGCAACCATCCACCCACCACTGGCAGTGGAACCCTAAACCACATCACCCAACAACAGATCAAGACACCTCTTGGACACCTCCAGGAGTGGTGGTTCCATCACTTCCCTGGGCAGCCCCTTCCAATGCCTGGCAACCCAAACAGTGAAAATTGGGTTCTTTAATATCTAATCTGGATCATCCCTGTCTCAGTTTGAGGCCATTTCCTCTGCTCCTCTCACTGAAGGCACAGAAAAAGAGACAGGCCCCACCTCACTCCACCCTTCTGTCAGGGAGTTCGGAGAGTGATGAAGTCCCCCCCAGACTAAACAGCTCCCTCAGCCATTCATCAGACTTGTTTTCTAGACCCTTCATGAGCTTTGCTGCCCTTCACTGGACACGCTCCAGATCTTCAATGTCCCTTTTAGAGTGAGGGGCCCAGAACTGGATGCAGCATCCGAGGTGTGGCCTCACCAGTGCCCAGTAAAGGGAGACAGTCACTGCCCTGCCCCTGCTGGCCACACTAATCCTGATACAGGTCAGGATGCTCTTGGCCTTCTTGGCCCCCTGGGCACACTGTTGACTCACGTCCAGCTGCTGTTGACCATCAGGGCCCATAGATTTGTGAGTGTCTGATTGGCAGAGCAGGTCACCAACCATCTCCTGGATTTTGGGATAAACTCAGCTCCCTGTCACTGATTTCTGGCTCTGGGGATCCTGAGAACAACTGGCCCTAATATTGAAGACTGAGGCAAACAAGGCATTAAGTACCTCTGCTTTTGCTTATTCCCTGTCACTGCACTCCCCTCTGCATTCAACAAATGAGCAAGACTCTCCTTGACCCTGCTTTTGCTGTCAAGGCATTTATAGAAACTTTTTTTGTTGTTTTTAACTGCAGGCCAAATCAAGTTCTAGTTGGGTTTTGAGCCTTCTAATCTTCTCCCTACACAACCTTCCAGCATCCTTATGGTCCTCCCAGGTTGCCTGACCCCTCATTCCAGAGTCAATAGACTCTCTTTTCTCCCTAACTTCCAGCCCAAGTTCTCTGTTTAACTAGGCTGGTCTTTTTCCCTGGTAACTTGTCTTTCTACACATGGGGACAGCCTGCTCCCAAATATTTAACAATACCTTTTTAAAGCACATCCAGCCTTCCTGGACTCCTTTACCTTTCAGGAATAACTCCAAAGGAACCCTGTCAATCACTCTGTGCACTGGACACTTCATCCCACAAACCTGGCTTAGGGGATCTAGTGTTTTCTGGTTTTGTTTTTCAAGAAACCTCAATGCAAATAAACTACTTCCTATGAAAACCTGCAATAACCCTCACATCCTAATGCTTAAAATAATTTTCAAATTTTAATTTCACAGAGTTCTACAGTTCTGGCTGAACATCACACATGAGCAGGAACTTAGATGGATTTCTTCCAGAGGTAATCAACACATGCTTGTATCACATAGAAATTATGAAAACTGACATTTTCAGATAGAAAGTTCATTTCTGTCAATGAGAAGCATGTTCCAGAACTCAGGACAGCTTCTCCCTTTCAATTGGAACTCTGTCCTTAACTGTGTTATCAAGCTCAAGGAAATTCAAGTTACAGCTCCTCTGTTCATGTGGGAATATGAACTTCCAAATTACAACCTTCCTCCCAAAACAAACCTGCCGTCACTAGAGGTAAGGTGTTTTACTAGGGATGACAGAAAGCCTCTAAGTCCACTGCTTTTGTTGAATAACCATTCTAAGGAACAAACTGTGTCCAGGGAATAAAAGAGCATTCCAGAAGTCTGTCGTTTACAGATGGTTCCAGGGATGGCTGCTGTCTCCCTGTGTTATGATTTATTGTTTAATCACTTAGCACTGGCAGCTCCTGGAAGGCAATAACGTTAAAGGGCACAGGTTAACCTGTACAGTGTTGCCCAACACTTTTTATACTGCTAAAACTTTTGCTAAATGTGTAAATCCTTTTGAGCTTGTAAATGTCAGGACTTTAGGACTTCTGTACTACAGCCTTTGCAGCAGCTGAGAAAAGTATCAGCTACATTCGCATGTGGCAAAATTAAAACCTTGTAATTCACTAGATGATAGATAAAATACATCAGATATTAATTTTACTACATGCAACGGCTCAAAGTGATATTTTATTTTTTCTTAGAATCTGAACATGGACAATTTTGAGAAGAGAAACCCTGTACTGCAGAACTTTCAATAATCAGTGTGGAACTCCTCTGGAGTTTATTGGTGTTTCACTGAATGTAGTTAACTGAGTAGAAACATGTGAGCAACCTTGAAAATTGTCTACTGAATCTCCTGGAGATTAAGGTCACACATAAAATTTAAAGACAACTGCATTAACGAGCAAATAATAAGCCAGAGTCAATTTAAAAAGCTTTCTGTTTTGAGTGTAAAATCAGCCACAGGGTAGAGTTATGGCTAAGAGCACAGGAACTGCCATTTCACACACACCCATCTTTAATGTGCAGCCACAGGATGGGAAAAAAGTTCTGATGAAAGCAAGAACTTCTCAGCCAGTAGGGGAAGGTGGAAAAAACCTCTTGCCATTGCTCAGGCCCTCCTAGATAGAAGTGTGTTAAACTTATGTTTATCAGAAGATGGGTGGATGACACAGAGCTTTGTGCTTTTTTCTTTATAAACAAGAAGGTTGACACTCCTTGGTCACCTTCAAACCTGAAAATATCCTTCTTTCTCACAGTTTAAATACAGCTTCTCAACTGTTCCCATGACAGAACGCTTACACTTGATCATCTTGTGTTTGCCTTGATCTAGTTTCAATCTCCCCCAAACGCTGTGTGTGACTCATGAGGAAACCAGGCCAAAGCTCCCAGGATGGGCTAGCTCAGAAGAGCCCAGACACAGAGCTCCAGACATGGCACAAAGCCATGAAAAGGGATGGGCATTCAGCATGTGTTCAAGGCACAGCTAAACCCTCAATGAGCTCTAGGAAAGGTATTTACACTTCTCAACCTTCCCAAAGCATAACAACAGAGCGAAGGCCTCTAGCACTCACTATGGATTTAATACTGAGCAGTTTTGCTAGAGAGTTCCACACTCCCTCCCTCTGTGTTAACCACAAGGTTTGTGTTTCCAGCAAAAGAAACCTAGAAACTTTTCTTGATTACATAAGCAAAACTGTCACCCAAGTTTAAATACCATTACCCAAAATAAACAGTCGCCCATAATCAAGTCTCTGGTTAGGTCATGAAGGCTCTGTGAATACTGAATTCATGTGCTGATCAAGTGTCACGGCTGTAGCAGATTTATAACGGTGACATTATTCCAGTCTTACAGGAAACTATTCCTACCTTACTGCCTGTCTCACAACATATGTGACAGAAAGCCCAGTTCCTCACCAGACAGTGCCCAAAATGTGTGACAACACAGAAATAAACCTGTATGAATCCTGCTGTACAGAGTGTATTGCATGGGCAGATCCCTAAATGGTGTAAATGAAACCAAATCCACTCTGCTTAATTAACTGTAAAGTGGGAATGCATTTGGGATTGAGGAAAGTGTGAAAATAAAGGGTCTCCTGTAGCTGAACAGCTCCTGCTGTGCTCCCTCTTCTGCAGGGCTGACAGTCTTGAAGTAGGGTGATAAAGTGAGTCCAGGAAACCCTTTCCTAATCTTGCTGCTGCTCCTGTCACTTCATCGAGGTAGAATTTGTCTTCACCGCCCATTTAGGAAGAGATCCTGGTAGTATTAGGCAGTTTGGGTATTAAAAGTCCTTTCCCTCCTGAAACCACCCCATATGGAGATTCTGAAAACACCAACAGGTCCTTGGGTGTGACGTATTCTGGGGTGAAACATCATTCCTTCATATCAGCATCACCCATAACCTCGTACTTCGCACCACACCAGTGCATTTTTTGTCTCTACTGTTTTACCTGATGTTCCTTTGTTTCCTAACCCAGCACTGGATGACTTCTGTAAATGTGGTTTTGATGTTTTTTAGCTATTCAATCAATATAATGGAAACTCTTTGCTTGTTTTCTTCTCTAGGCGAAAAAGAGAATTGAAACCCGAGAACGTAAGGTCATATTAGAATAACGAAAAAGATCCTATACCTACATGGTTTTGGTAGAGGTCAACTCTGCCTTTGCAAGCACAAGTTCTGTGTTCAAAGATGTTTTTAGAAGATGTAAAAAAATGGTACTTCTACATTTTTTTACACTACACTTTACTGCAGAGTGTAGGGCACATGAGCATTATCAATAACAATTAACATAAGAAAGAGTTGAGAATTTTGAAAGTAAATGTAACAAATTGCTGTTTGAGATAATGAGAGGTGGTGATTAAACTCTGTAGGAGTGAACTCCTTGAATGCAAAATGGGACATGTTCCTTTGCTTTCCAGTCTGCTTGGGTTTTTTTCTGTGAGTTTGTAGCATTTTCTCCATTCCATCTACACCATCCCAGTTTTCCTCCCTTCACTGCAACTGTTTCATCTTAGCAACCTCCTGCCTTCCTGTCTCAGAGCACATTTTCACATTGCTTGCCTAACAAAGGAGTGTGGCATTGTTTCTTCTCTTTCCAAAATATCATTTCTCTCTTTTTATTTTCTCTCTTAAAAGGATTCCACGTGTGCTTAGGGACCACTGCGAACACCTTAAATTTACTCAGCAAAAGCAGTATCAGCACATCAGCCTGTGCCACATATGAAAGGTGTAGTGGAGCAGGGGCAGGCACAGATATGTCTGGCTCAGCTGGTCTCCCCAGTGCAGGGAACACCTCACCTGGTGTGGCTCAACAGCAATCACTGGGATTGCTGGAGGGTCACTATAGACACTGTGACGCTGCAACACACAGGAGGGCTCCAAGCAAAAAGATCTAAGGGAAACTGCCCCCTGAATAGGATGAAATCACAGAATCCCAGGATCCCTGAGGCTGGAAAATCCCTCCCAGCCCATGGAGTCCCAGCTGTGCCCAATGCCCACCTTGTCCCCAGCCCAGAGCACTGAGTGCCACCTCCAGCCCTTCCTTGGACACCTCCAGCCATGGGGACTCCAAAGCTCCCTGGGCAGCCCCTGCCAAGGCCTGAGCAGCCTTTCCATGGAGAAATTCCTGCTGCTGTCCAAGCTGAGCCTCCCCTGGCCCAGCTTGAGGCCCTTTCCCCTTGTCCTGTCCCTGTTCCCTGGCAGCAGAGCCCGACCCGCCCTGGCTGCCCCCTCCTGGCAGGGACTTGTGCAGAGCCACAAGGTCCCCCCTGAGCCTCCTTTTCTCCAGGCTGAGCCCCTTTCCCAGCTCCCTCAGCCTCTCCTGGGGCTCCAGCCCCTTCCCCAGCTCCGTTCCCTGCCCTGGACACGCTCCAGCCCCTCCAGGGCTCTCTGGCCAGAGGGGCCCAGAACTGGACACAGCCCTGGAGGTCCCTCAGCAGGGCCAGCCCAG
>VZTR01013394.1:157878-168235 GCA_013400775.1 Chaetops frenatus | reverse complement strand
TGGTAAAGGAAGACAAATGAGGTTGGGGGGGGGGGGGGGGGGGAAGGAAACCATCTGGGGGTTGATTTTGGTCTTACATCTGGGATGATTTTGATTGTACATCTGGGGAGTGATTCTGGTTCTTTTTTTTCCCCTCTCTTGTTTTTTTTTTTTTGTTCTGTTAATAAACTATCTTTATCTTTGAAGTTTAGGCCTGCTTTGCATTTCTCTCAATCCTTATTCTCACTCAACCACTACACTACACTCTTGCCTGGTGTGAGCAGGCGAGTAGGTGAAGGTGAAACCACTACATTAAGTGGTGTTTCTGCCTGGTTTCGAACAAACCCGTGACAAGAACTTTCCAGAAGACAGGTTCAGGAAGCTTTTTGTGCTCTAACACAAACTATCCTCATCCTATATAAACATAATGGTCAAAGTATAAAGCCCAGCCAAACCACACTCCAAAGACACACTTTTTCAGTGTCATTTTCACTCCTCCAAGAAATGTAAATTGAATTTTCCAGTCCAGTTTATTCTTTGTTATCAATTTTATACCATGCCAGGTACGACAGTTTGTTCAAAAATATAAATTGAGATGTCAACATATTTTCCATTTTTGAGAGTGTAAAATGTAAATATTTAATGAGCAGATTTAGAAACTCCTACATATGTGCTTGATTTATTTGCTAATGTTGTCAATATATTTTCCTTATACTTTACATTCATGTATTGAGCATCCTCCCCCACTCTTGTCTTTCCAAATTCCTTCAGCATGCCAATACCAGGACTGAGACGCTTTCAACTGTAAAGTCTTAGGGAATGGCCATGAGCTTCATTTTTATCTTCCCAGAATGTCACTTAGGGATGTCTTAGAGTACAACAACTGCAATGTCCACAGATGCAATAAAGCAGAAATGACCAAATCTGATGAAGGAAAAAGAGAAGGGAATCTTCTAATTTTAATTTTAGCATTAGCACAGAAAAATCCCACCTTTTTCATGGTCAGATCACCAGCTCAGCACCAAATCTTCCAGGTTCATCATAGTTATATAAAGAAAAGAAAAGTCACATCTTCAAAGATTTAGTTATGAGTATTTTGGGACTCTTGGAAACAGGGTGCATGTTTGATATTCCAATCAATTTGTTAATGGAAGGTATCTGTTAAAAATTTATTTGTTTAACTACACAAAATATTTAAACAAAGTATTTAGTTGCTTGCAACACCTGCTGAAGAGATGATATAATTTCTTTTTGAACTCTAAAACATAAAAAGAGAGCTATTGAAGCCAGCTCTCCATCAATTACTATCTCAAAATTACTACACAAAAAATTTCTTCTCATCTCCAGTAGTATCTTTTATATAATCCTCTTTGTACAAGTTTAAATATATTTTAAGTGGTGCATCAGCAACTCCTACTTACAACAACTCAACTCACCAGGCAGAAAAATACCTTTGAGAGCTGAAAAGCTTCAGCATTTGCTAAGGTGGATGTGCACACACGTGACTAACACTCCTGTAGGAGATATAAATATATATCATTATTTAATGACTGATAGGACACACACCCACACAGATCGTAGAGGACAAAGCACTGGAAACTGGAGACAGTGCACTGGAAAATGCTGCTAGCACCAAGGACATTTTTCGCCTGCCTTTCAGCACTGTGGAGAGACTCTAGGCACTCAGATATAACCCTAAAAACCACTTCCCAAGTCTCTACACTCAGATTCAGTTTCAATTCAATCCTTAGAGTGAAATCCTGGCACTGAAAGGTCAGCGGAACTACTTCCCTTGGTTTCAGGAGTAGAAAGCTTCCCCCTGCCTCATTAAACCAGAGTTTCATTATGATTCCTTATCATCCTGATTCAGGACAACCTGTCAGGAAATGGGAACAAAGCCTATAAACACCTTTCATGCTATTTCCATGTTCTTCACTGCAGCAACACATGAATAATCCATGTGGTAGGAACATGGTGTGTACAAAATGGGGGAGAAAAGAAGACAAAGAGAAAAGGAGGAAAGAAGTTTCCCATTTGATATTTTACATTATTATGCAAGTGCTGAGAAAAGAAAATGGTTAGGGGTATTCAACAAGGAGTTATTTGGGAAGTTTTTGGATTTGCATGGACACAGGAAATTAAAAATTGGCCCTCTCCAATTTTTAGACACACAGGGTTCAATTTTTTTCTTAAGTGAGCCCTGAAGAATATAAAGAATGTTTAGAGTATTGTAAAGATCTCCAGTGCAACACAGATTCCCACCCAAAACAGATAAGGACATGCAGGGAACTTCTTTCAGTCTGGGTCTCATTAGGAAACAGATTATCCCCATCCCCATCAAGCAGAAGGTCTGGAGGACCAACAGACCGTGCCCATCAGGAGGAATCACCAGGAGACTCCACAGAGCTGAGATGTTGTCTCTGTATTTTCATCAGAGACTTGGGGCTGGAAAAACAAATAGACAGTGACAAAGTTTGAGGATGGCACACATTGGGGTGGAACAGAAAATCTCAGTGTCTTAGAAAGAATGACCTGGATGTCTTGGTGAGCTGAGCATAGGAAACAGCAGCAGAAAGACATAGACAAATATTAAGTCAAACAAAGATCAAAAAAAAAAGGATGCCTGATATCCAGAAAAGAGAATTCTGTCTGGAGAAGCTTTGATAACATCATGAGAAGAGTATAACAAGGGCACAGGATTTATGTATTTATTTTTAGAGAGATAGTCCAAAAAAAACCTCTTGTTCAGCTGGACTCACAATACTAATTTAAACACAAAATCTACCTTTGAATTCTTTAGTTTTTGTGTTTATCTTTTCTTTTAATAGCAAGTTAATCTCAAAATGCAAATGACCTTTTAAAAAAATCTCCACCTTTAAGCCTGGTCCTGTCATCTCTTTTTCATCTGTACTATTCACGGATTTATCCTATATTTGCAGAGTTTTAGTGCCCTAAACCCTCTCCCTTCAGTTAATAGTGTCCTCAGATAGAGTACTGTCTGCTATTCATTCCCTTAGTTCATCATAAGGAAGGAGAGCATATGGGGACCAAAATACAGGCCAAGGATGTAGAAAAGAGGCTTCAGAATTGGCTCTTCAGCCAGGAGGAGCAGCTGATGCACCCTCATAAAACATCTCTGAAGAGCAGACAATAGCATTAATCTAACAGAACTGCTGAGAATGGCTCTCCTCCCTCCCCAGCACACATCTGCTGAAGAACACACAGCAATCACCCACCTTGTACTTGAATTCATCACAAAGAAGCTGAGGGTGACTTGAGATATCCCTCTGCTTGTTCCTTTGGTTTGGTCTTTGCTGTGCTCTCCGATTTCTCTGTGTCCTATTTCCTAAATGAACAGAACCTTTATTTTCTTCTCGTCCACTACTGCTTTGATACAGAACCTGCTCTGTTACTGAGTTATTTCCTGTTCCCCATGGAACAGTTCCTTGTTCACCAATGCAGTTCTTCCCTTAGGATGCTCCACACTGCTCCTCCTTTCTTGCAAAGTTCATTTCCTCCTCTCTTTCCTTCTGATATCACTTCATTTATCTTCTTCCCCATTCATCTCCCTGTTGGGGTTTGGATGTCCTTCCCTTTTGTTTCTTTTCACCTTTGGAATTTTTTGCCCATCAGTTGCTAAGGGACCATAATGACCGGGTACTTAAGAAGAACAAAAGAAGTGATTGAGCTGAGGGGAGAGGGGATTGTCCAGTTCTGAGAGTTTTTCTCTCAGCAGGGTGGGGGATACCTTGGGGTTTGGGCTGGAAAAAGGCTTGGCTGGAGGAGGGGCTGGCACTCTTGCTCTGGGCTGCCAGGGAGAACATTTCAGAGCTGCTGCTGGACCCCCCTGTGGACAGCTGTTTCTTCTGCCGTGGAGTCTCTGTCCTGAACTGGGACCCGTTACCATCTGTGTGGGCACCTGGGATCCCTGGGCTCACCTCTCCCTGCTCTATGGGAAGCCAGGCTGCCACTGCCCCATCCCTGCCGCAGCTTTGGCACTGCTCTGGTTTTCACTGCTCTGCAGCCTCCGCACCCCCTGCCCTCCCAGACACCCTGCCATCCCAGCCTGCTGTCTTCTTTTCCTGAGAGTTCTGCTGGGACACAGAGATCAACTGCTCAAACGGGTTTGTGAAAGTCAAACTTCTCTTCCATCCCTACCCATCCCGGCTGGGGGATCCACCATCGCCACGTGCTCCCAGAGCTCGCGCCACCAGCCCCCCCTGTCGGCTGTGACCATCACTGCGCCAAAGGTGCCTGCAAGCCAGCAGGCTCTCACTGGGTTCCTGCTTCTGTTTGTTGTTAATGCCATAGTAGCTGTTGTTTGTTTACTTTATTATAAATACTAGTAAAGAACTATTATTCCTATTCCCATATCTTTGCCTGTGAGCCCCTTAATTTCAAAATTATGATAATTCGGAAGAAAAGGGTTTACATTTTCCATTCCAAGGGAGGCTCCTGCCTTCCTTAGCAGACACCTGTCCTTCAAACCAGGACACTCCCCTTCCTTCCTAAAGGTTCCTGCTCTTCATAGGAAGGATTAACCAAAGTGCCCAGACTGAACCAGGATGTTTCTTTTTGTCTTCCTTCTGGCTCTCCTGCCAGGCTCCAGCTTCACCTGTGCTCTCCAGAGAGTGAAAGAGCAAAACTTCCAAGGAATCTTTTGAATTCTGGATGCCTCCACAGTCAAGAGGGTTTTTTGATACAGCTGAGATTCAAATTTCAGGGATGCTGACAGCCCTTTCATTTCTCTAAACAAGCACTTCATTTCTGGATCATATACAAACAGAAGAGAGGAAGAAAATGGTGATTTATTTTCATGAGTGAAACAGAGTTACTAGCACGTGAGATATAACCAAAGTGATAAGTTTCTTTCTCATACATTTATGAACTGGCACTTGGTCATGGCAAGAGAAATACATTCTGTAGGCAAAAAGATGAGGGATTCAAAGCATCACTCCCAGCTTTGCCAGCAAAAGAGGAGCAAAGAATACAATCTGTGTGCAGACAAGGAAGACTCTTCCTTCCTCACATCCACTTCACCTGGAACAGCAGATGCAGGGTTTGCACAAGAGCCTCCTTCAGCTCCCCTCAGACCTTTCCTTGAGGATTGTTGTGCCTGGGCTGGAGGTTGCCAAGGATGAAGTAAAAGCAAAGTGGCATTTTGAGCAGCAAGTCTGCCCTAGAGGACCTGCTAGAGGAGAGGTGTCAGACTGAAGCAAATCTTAGTAGAAGCCCAAATAATTTAAAACTTACATTTATAGAATCACAGAGTTAGAAAGAACCTTTTAAGGATCATCTAATCTCAACACCCTGCCATGGGCAGGGACACCTCCTGCTATCCCATGCTGCTCCAAGCCCCATCCAACCTGGCCTTGGACACTTCCAGGGCTTCAGGGGCAGCCACAGCTTCTCTGGGCACCCTGTGCCAGGGCCTGCCCACCCTCCCAGGGAAAAATTCCTTCCCAATGCCCAATGCAAATCCACTCTTTGTCACTGGGAAGCCATTCCCTGTGTCCTGCACTCCAGGCTCTTATAAAGAGTCTCTCCATGCTTCTTGTCGGTTCCTTCAGGTCCAGGAAGGCCACAATTGGATCACCCCAAAGAGAGCTTCTCCTCTCCAGGCTGAACAATCCCAGCTCTCCCAGCCTTTCCTCCCAGCAGAGCTGCTCCATCCCTCTGCTCATCCTGGTGCCTCCTCTGGGCTCTCTCCAGCAGCTCCAGGTCCCTCCTGTGCTGGGCCCCAGGGCTGGGCCAGCTCTGCAGGTGGGCTCTCACCTGAGCACAGGGGCAGAGGGGCAGAATCCCCTCCCTCAAATTGCTGCCCACACTTAATTACAGCAAAATAAGAGGAAAAAAAAGCTGAATTTTGAAATCCAGGGTATGCATATCAACTTGGAAGCAGAATGTGGGATGGGAAAGCCCTCTCTTTTTCTTGCCCTGTCCATCTCTGCTGCAGAAAAAAACTTCACAGGTATCATTTTGTCACAACAATGGCAAACCAAACATGGCTGTCACAAGCCAGAAGCACCACAATCTGTATTAAAATCAACAATTTAAACTTATTTTTGCTTGGTGAGTCTGTTGGCTACTCTGTTTTAGCATCCAGAGACTTGAGTTAAGCTGGAAGGTGGCTGCACTGGGTGTATACAAACACCCAGAGAATGTCTAACCCCAGGACCTGATTCTGCCTTGGCTGGAAACAAGGACAAAATGAAGTCTAATGTGGTATCAGTGGTTGCTTTTCACCACAATGTTTTTTACAGAGTTGGAAAAAACAAAATCTGGTTTGTGAGGTGTTGGAAGGTCCATACGAAGAGACTCTCTGCTCACACTGGGCTATTTTCGATGCTGGCTCCTTAAGCATGTTTGGAAATTCCAAGATCAGCTGTGGTATTAACCCCCCTCCTACAGAGAGAGACACAAACAAACAGACAAAACAAACAAAACAAAATGCCTCAGTTTAAAAGCAGTAAATCTGGAAAGGACACAAAATTATAAAATTGGAAAAATCAACTAAAGGCTGCCTCAACATCTCATGGGAAGCCGTAGTTCAGCTTAATAGGCTTTATTAATGATTTTTTTAGGAATGTAATATTAGGCTTTAAATTTTTAATTACAAGAAATATGGAGAAGTCAGTTCTGCAGGTAATAAGAATTCACAGCCAGAAAGTATTCACTTTTCATTTATTTTAGTAGTTTGTCTCAAAGCTCCTCAAACTGTCATGATTCGCCCTCTGCTGACATACAGCTCCGGGACAAATACTCAGGTTTGTCACCTGTAAATCTAAATCCTGTTGATAGCACAAGAAATCCAGCAAAAGCCAATCAATACAAAATCTGCAAGAGTTTCAGGCATTTTCTGCACATCATAAATGTGTTTGAAATGCTCCTGTGAAGGTTTGGCTTATTGAACACTAGTTTTTAAGTGTTCTGTTCTGGTCTTAGGTTATCAAATTAGGTCCATTTGCTGTTAAAAAAAAAATGCCATCAGTAGCAGTTTAGTGTTGGAGGATCTGTAGTATCCAAAACTGTGAGATTGGGAGACTTTGCTAGACCATCTAACTCATTTTAACACCCAGGATAAGCCATCCTGCATCTTTTCTGACTGATGTTCTGAAGGGACAGCAGCAACTCTGGAGAATCTACCTGTAGACAAAAATTTAAAATAATTCACCATTTAATTTTCCTTACCACTAAAATACTGCACTGGTCTCAAGACTTCCATTTCTAGACTGAAAGGTTTGCTGCTTTGTGGGTTTTTTCCACCTGAAACAGAGAACCAGCTGCCATGGAGTTTCTTTTATATGGCCAGTATCTTACCAAAACTTGTGACTTTTTATTTTCAGGTTAACTGCAAAGCATAATTCCTTCTTTTTTTATTGCATGGCAGAGTTCAGTCTTGCAATTTTTTGTCCTGTTCAGCCAGAAGGTGCAGCCTCAGATACAAAAAATGGGTGTGCTCTGCCCAAAGAGATTCCGCCTCTGAGGGATACAGATTTAATATCACCTGGACCAAACTACAGGAACTGCAGCTGGCTGCATAAACTGCTCCGAAAGGTACCCAGCTTTTGCTATCTGCATATTTATTAACAACGCCATCATGCTTTATTCAAAAGGATTGATACAGACAGAGTACAGCCCTGGGAACATCTCCTAAAGGGATGTCATGAGTGGTTCAGTCACATGTTCTGGAACAGTGCAAATACACAGTGGCAGTGCCAGTACTTTTATCATCTATGCTTTGTAATCACCTGAAAACTTACCCCCAATTCTGACACAGTGTTTTGGGTTTTTTCCCCCAAAGCTTTTGATTGGCATTAGTCATCTCTCCTGCTGTTTCAAAGGAGAATTTCAGCATTAAAATACTGTTACTTCCTACCCTGGGTATCTGTCCCAGCCAGTTTCCCAGCAGAGAGCTGAAGCCCTGATATGGCAGTGAAGATCTGTGTGCCAAGCTGTAGCTCCCTGTGTGGAAATAGGAACATCCATGAGGTTTAACAGTAGGGGCAGGGCCATCATGACACCTTATCTAAACACAGGTTGTAGAGCCACTCATATAGGTTTCCATATCAATGCATAAAGTCTTCTAAAAATACCTGTTTGACAAAAAGTGTTGGTAAATTCCCTGCCACACCAACACCTCTGCAGGCAGATCCAAAGGAATGCGCTGTTGTTATTCTCCCATGCAGTGAGTTGCCATGGCCAGAGAAGAGGCCTCTGACAGACATTGCTACTGTAACATCTCTCCAGCTCAACATTATGCCATTAATTTTCACAAGGCCATTTCCTTTCTGACACAGCTGCAGCAGACACTTAGGAATTCTGCAAGACACTGGTTTGGCTTTCTTCTGTCTGACTCTGGCCTGGAGCAGATCTGATGACAACAGGTTGAGTCAAAACAATCTGAAGGCATTTTAAAAGCAGTTCAAATTCCCACACACTGATGTAATTGATTTTTAACTGGAAGAAGAGAAGAGCAGTTGTTTCAAAATACTCTAGCTTGACACAGAGCAAGGAGTGCATTTGCTGAGGTCAGGCACTGGAGAAAGGGTGAAGGAACAGGGTAGGAATGGCAGGGCCAGGAGCAGCAGCCCCTCTGTGGTCAGGGCTGGTGCAGAAGCAGCTGCAGGAGCAGCCACAGCACTGGATGCCCAAGGACCCAGGATCACAGAACACATTCCCAACACACTTGTCAGCAAATTGCCCCCTCACACTGGAGAACAAAGGCCCCTGAGGCTGCCCACAGTGGGATTTGAGGCATCAAACCATAGACTCACAGATTCGTTCTGTTTGGAAAAGACTTTTAGAATCAAGTCCAACCATCAACTCAGCACCATCATCCTATTCACCATCAAATCATGTCCCCATATTCAGACATTTTTTGAACACTTCCAGGTGTGACTCCACCACTGCCTCAGGCAGTCTGTTCCAGTGCTTTACAACCCCTTCCATGAAGTAATTTTCCTAATATCCAATCTAAATTTCCCCTGGCACAACCTGAGGTTGTTTCCTCTTGTTCTGTTTCTTGTTAAATACACCAAAATAAACTCTGAGTCAAAAAAAAAAGTACTAAAAAGTAAAGATTTGGGTTGAATGCATGAGTAATCCATTGTGGCATCTATTGAAACTGGAAGAACGTAAGAGAAAAAAGATCATATATGGGCTAGTAGCAGAGTATTGCATAAAGGCTGACATTTCAGAAAAGGAAGCACCGTAAAAGTGGAGAAAAGTCTGTCTCTCCAGGGGAAAATACTTAGTCTGTGCTATTTTTGATACCATTTTCTGCTTTGGCTTTTAGGAAATGCATTTTCCGATGTTTATGAATTTTAGAGTTTTGCAGTAGTTAAGTGTATGGAGAAGCATCTTGAACTCCTGGTCTCTAAAAGCATAATTATTCTCATGACTGAACAACTTTTATGATTGTTACAGAGCTTCTAAAATCTTCCAGTCTCTCTCTCACCTGTGGATTCTTGAAGGAAAAGTCAATTGGTTTACAGTGGCTCATGTTCAAATGCCTCTTCCTTCAGTCACATCCCCTCTCATTCCCCACATACCTCCTTTTCTTCCCACCCACCACCATCTTCTTGTCCTCAGCAAAACACATTGCTACATACTCTCCCTTCTATCCCTGGAGGTGAAGGAAAGCTGGCTTTTTTTGTTGGTTTTTTTTTAATACTCTTGTCAAAGACACAGCAACACAATTCCAGTGGTTGCTTGACATTAATTAATCCCATCATCTAATTAGACTCAACTGTAATATGAAAGAAAAGAGTTTATTCATTAATATTCCCTTTCCCTAGACAAGCAAAAAATCTGAAATCAATACCAGTGGTGAAAAGCTTCACACAGAATACTAAAAATATCAAGGTATGCCAATATTTTTTGATCAACCTGTACAAATTAGAGGCAAAATAGTTGGCTGTGGCCCATCCTCAGTTGTGACCAGGCAGCTAATTTATAATGAAGTAAAAGATTTCTATCTCTATGTCATTAAAATGCATATGTTAAATACTTCTTTGTAGCAGACAGTGGGATCTTTGTCAGAGTACTTGTTATAGCATCTGTTTTCAACATTTATCTTATGGTTTATGCAAATAGTGCACACAGGTGCACACAAATCATTCCAAAAGCTTGTCTTGAGTGTAGGTGTGTTTGGGTTGGGTTAGTGTTGGGGTTTGGGTGTTCTTCCCTTTTGTTTCTTTTCACCTTTGGAATTTTTTGCCCATCAGTTGCTAAGGGACCATAATGACCGTGTACTTAAGAAGAACAAAAGAAGTGATTGAGCTGAGGGGAGAGGGAATTGTCCAGTTCTGAGAGTTTTTCTCTCTACGGGGTGGGGGATACCTTGGGGTTTGGGCTGGAAAAAGGCTTGGCTGGA
>VZTR01013394.1:145989-157537 GCA_013400775.1 Chaetops frenatus | reverse complement strand
ATTCCAAGGGAGGCTCCTGCCTTCCTTAGCAGACACCTGTCCTTCGAACCAGGACCGTTAGATTCAACAGATCAAAATTAAGTAAAATATCTCCAGTGACATTCTTTACAGAAGCATGGAACAGGAATGGGCCAACATCAAGACAGAAAGAAACATCCTGGAATTATATTCTTAACCACAAAGACAGAAAGTCCTAAACAAGATATGATGGGGAGACTATGGGATTTCTATCTTCCTCTCAGAAATAAAATCAGCTGAGTTGATCTGGCATGGAGATGACTTAGAAAACCTCTTTGTGGGTACCGCTTTTCTACAGCTGCATGAATGTCTACATCAAAAAGGATGTGAAGGAACAGTGCTTGCAGGACAAGAAACCTACCAGGGATCTAAACTTTTAGAACTCATAGCAACGCAGAAATTTTTCAGTTGTACAGTTTATTTTTCATTCCCCAGAATTTTCCACCTTTACAGGAGAGTGTCTCACAGCTCAGCCTAGAAATTATACAAGACCAAAGGCATTTCACAAGGGTCAATGTGTTTGTAACACAGTCTCTGTTGTTCTGGTTTCTAAAGATACAGCCAAGTTTTCAGAGGAGTACTGAGAAGAAAGGCAGTGTTTGTTAACATAATTTCATGGCAAAGATGCCTTCTCATGTTTATACATTAAATCATGAAAACGACAGCTACATATGGCATCCAAAAGAACTGAACAAATTAAATTTCTTGTTTTGACATCTTTTTGGTGTGAAAAGAAGGAACCAGTATCTTCACAGGAAACAATCTAAAGTCAAGAGCTACCCACAACTAAGAACTCAGTCCTGCTATCTCTGAATTCACAGTGCCTCCTTTGAAGCTTTCATTCACCTTTGAATTTCCTATATCAAAGCCAAGTTTGTATCTTGAAAGACCTTAAATTATTCTGAAACTTAGTTAATGGAATCACCCTGTCCTTCCATCAGCCCAGCACAGAGATTGACAATACAGTGGCACAGCAGGAGTTTAAGAGTTGCTGGAACAAAATTACTGTTCTAATGATGATTACTTTTCTGTTATGTCTGTTACAAAAGGAGAATTTGGAGAGGCTGTTGATCCTTGAAATTTATTCTTTCACTGTTTTTGGAGTTACCACAAAGATTTCTGCATGTGGGGTCATTTTTCACTATTACTCATATACAAACCTCATGTCTGACGTTAAATGTACAAAAAAAAAAGGCAGTTAGGAACCTCTGTATGCCATGATGTCCAAGAGGGCACAGAGAGACATGGATATTCCGAATCAAGTGTCTCTCAAAACTCTCACCTTCAAAACAAAAACAATCTCAAAGTACTGCTCTAAGACTTCAAGTATTGGAGCTAAATTAAAAGCAAAAATGTGCAGTTCTGTGCCTCATCACAAAGTGATAACAAACAGCTTGTTTGCACCTCCAGCCTGTGGGACAGGGCTTCCACCTGCTCTGGCTGCCTAGTGCAGTCTGCCACTCTCCAGAGCTCTGCTCCTATCATTTTGTGCTGTAGCACTGATGCTCCAGGCTGCACATCAGCACGTTCCAAGCCTTGCTGCACCCTTTCACTGGTGGTGGCAGTGCCTGGACATTCCCAAATGCTCTTTGCTGTGGCCACCTCACTGCTGGAAACAATTCCCCTCATACTAATACCTTGTGTTTTTAATGCTGGAGGTGGATGGGTTTTGTGCCCCAGCCGAAGGAGAAGTCCCACGTGGGAATTCCCATTGCCATAAGTCACCAGGGCCATGGTCACCCCAGAGCCTGGAGCTGACACAGTAGTGAACTCCCTCCTCAAGCGTTTTGGCCCAGCATGAACAGCTGGAGTGGGCTGAATATTCCCTCTGAGTCTGCTGTGCAGCTCCCTGCCCTAGGTATGGATGTGACAGGTCAAGATGAAAAGACTGAAGGTCCTGCTCTCTGAGAAATATCTGGGCCTGCAAAAATAAGGGAAAGGAGCCACCAGAAAAGAACAACACCTGTTCCAGCTAAAGGGGCAGGGATTCCTGTGTGGGTCACCACCTGCAGTTAACCTGGGGCTGACCAAGCAGCTATCTTTTTGTCTGGATGTCTGTGCAGTTGGAAAAAAGGGTGTGGTGGAGGGAATTTCTCCTTAAGTCAGAAATGATGTCTTAGGCCATCATCAAAATACCGTTCATTAACATTCTGTGGAGACAACTCTAACCAGGAGTGGGGATGTAACAAGTAAGCAGATGAAAAACCCTATCCAGAACAGGAGATTTTTCATGGATAAAAGGTCTGGACCATCCCTGGGTTTGACACTGCTGGCAGTGCTGGTGCTGGGCTATCAGGCTGGCCAGGATCTGACCTCCAGGGGAAGGGGGAGCAATGGGCAGGCTAAGACCAGGACAGTCTAACTGGGAGCTGGGAAGCACCACACTCTTCTACCTAAACATTCAGGATGAGATTTCAGGATGTTTTTCCAAGTTGTCTGGGCTTCAGGTTTCAGACATGTCTGAGAGAGGCCACAGGACTGCATGCACTCAGCTGATGCAAAACAAGGCTGCTGCTACTCCAGAACCCCTGGAGGTGTTGCTTCTGCCCTGAAGTGCTCTTTTATTCTTGCCACAGCATCCAGATGCCACTTAAGACGTTGCAGGAGTGTGGCACTCACCTCCCAGCTCCTGGTGCAGGCTGCTGACATCCCCCAGGGCAGAGTGTGAAGAAAGAGGAAGGCACTGGTTTAACCTCTTGGCAGAAAGCAGACTGTGCTTCTGCCCTCAGCATGGAAAGGTGTGGGATAAACCCAATCTCACACCACCAGGGGCTGCAGGAGATGGAGAAACTGCAGCCAAGCCTGCCGTGGGCAGCTGAGTGGGAGCAGGGGAGGAGGTGTGGGGGGTCCCAGCCTCTGGCAGCCAGGACCTCATCTGGGCTGAAAGACAAACCAGGACCTGCCTGACTTGGATTTTGGAGGGGTTCCAGTCTCACCCGGAGGAAGAGGAGTGAGGGCACCCCGTCACTAGTGAGCTGCTGATTAATTCGAGGAGACAAGTGCCAGCCCTGCTGCTGTAATGAGGACAGGCATCGTTGAGCACTTTCCTCACCCACTTGACACTTCCCATGGTACTTCACCTGACAGGCCACAGGCTAACTCAGCTTCTGCAGAGCAAACATCAATACAGATTAACACCTCCCTAAGCTGTCAGGCACCAATACCAGATACAGTGTCCTCCCTCCTGACCTCTATGAGAAACAAGCTTCTAAAACATCCCATCATGTTGCATTTTTAAGAGGAGATAGAAATTAAAGCTATAAATACAGCTGCTTAGTGCAAACACAAAAAGAGAAAGTCTGAAAAACCTTAATGCTAATATGAGTGAAGGCAAAAATGAAGATGGGGATGATAGGAAGGAAATATTTAAAAACAGAGAAGGGTGGAAAGGGCCATTGTTGAATCCTTAAGCATAAAACATGATAAGGATTTTTCAAACAATCTTAATATAAAGATGAAGGCAATTTTCCAGATTGCAGTGGAAGCTCTTGCCTGTAGAACACTGTGTCCACAGTGAGATACTTTTAGAATATTTTTTTTCTGAAATTAAAAGACTAAAAAATAATTAATACTCCATTGGGGAAGATAGAAGGTACACTTTAAAAACAAGCTCTTCTTCTTGCCTCCATCAGCTGACTTCCTGGAGTGCTCCATTTGTCTTTAAGTGGGCTCTTTGAGAATCCTGTTAAAGACTTAAGAGCCCTCAGTAGCACCTTTTCATCTTCTTACCCTGCTGCCTGCTTTAGGCACCTGCAGCAGAGTCACATGCTTGAACTGAAATGTCATCTCCTTGCTCCTCGTCCCCGGCACTCAGGTGATTCCTGCTGCACTCGGACTGCTGGGATTTACGACCTGAATTGTGAGAGGGCTTTTTTCTTTTTAATTCTATACAACAAACAAATCAACCAAGACCTTCTCACTTCTTTCAGCCACCTCTGGAGCTTACTTTTCTCTCCCCATCTTTCTCTCCCCACTGTTGTGCTCACAAAGAACAGGGAAGGGAAATATGGAGATGGGGAGATAAGGCAGGGACAGGAGCCAACCTGATGAGTGGGAGAAAAGCACCAGTTTAATTCTACCTTGGTGAAGTGACAGGGCCAGCAGCACTTTCAGGAAAGATCTCCTTGGACGCATCCTTACCACACTGCTTCAAGACTCAGCCCTGCAGAAGGGAGCAGCTATTCAGCTACTGGAAGTTCTCTATTTTCCCTGTCTAGTTAAACGACTTTTATGACTCTGCCCTAAAAGGAACCATTCCATTACCCAATCCCTGACTGCAGGAGTAGCCACAGGTGCTGAAGGCAGGGCTAGACTCTGTGAAGCTCAGCTAAGGAGAAGGGCATGCAATTCTTTCCGGCATTGACTGTTCCACTTACAGCACTGTTTGGCTGCTAATCTTAAAAGCAATTCACCTTTCTCATGCTTATTGATTACCAAAATGTAGAGTCCCTGACAGCGACATTCTTGCTGACCTTGGGAATGGTTTTGTGGTTACCAAAAAGACAAGATAAACTCTACTCCCTACAGCTGTCCTGTCATGAAGCCTCACTTCACTGCCTTGCTTCAAGTGTTTGATTTTCCACGATGACATGGAAGAAGAATCCGTGTGGCTGGCACAGCACAGCCAGAGCAGCTACAACCCCTTGCTCTATTTCCAGGTGAGTATTTCTGTGAACCACCTTGAAATAAATGGAGTTGCCTGCTGTGTCAGGGATGTTTATCTCTAAGGAATGTAGCCTTTATTGGAAAAGCTGAGTGAAAAGAGCTCTCTCATGCATCTGAGTGTGGAGATCAGACTTGTTGCCTTTAGATTAAACCTCTCCTAATTAACCTTCCAATTAACCTTATATCACTCCTTTGAACAAGACCATAAATACAAAGGTTACTACATTCCCTTTTATCAGAGAAGAGTGTTTGCTAGATGGAATAATGATAGATGGCCATAATCTACAGAGAATTATATTAGCAAGAGTTTCAAGCTCTGCTCTCAGTTTCCAGGAGGAGCAGAGAGGGCACAGCTGCTCTGACAAGCACAAAACACAAAGCACAAAATTGTCTCCTCAAAGTTTTGCAAAGTGAACTCTGAGATGCAGAATCATTTGAAAATACTGGCCACATTTTCCAGGTTTAAAGAAAACCTGAGCTGAAAATCTATGCTGTTGAGAAATTAAGGAAACCAAACAAAACCTAACCAACCCAGTATCCATCAGACAGGAATCAATGAATCTGCAACAATAAGGCAATGCTCCGAAGGAAATCATCCTCTGCTGCATGTGAGGAGGAGCAGTTCTGCTCCAGAGGATATTTTTTAAGTGATTCCCAACATGCTGAAACATCCTTTTCTCCTTATCCTTACCCAGAACAACCCCTATCTTTTTGCCTTCTCAAAGACTTTTTCCCTGTGTGAAAAGTTCTCTCTGTTAGAGACAATGTTCTGCTGAACGTGCAGGTGGTGAGAACCAATATTGCTTAAAAACTGGGAATAACTCTGTGTGAACTTTCAGTCTATGAGTTTTAACGTTTTCCCTTTCCTTTTCCCAACAGATTTAGGTTTGCATTAGCTTTTTGAACATGTATTTGTACATATATATTTGCCTCCTCTTCCAGGACTAGAAGTAGAAATGCCAAACTCATACCAAGAGAAATGTCTCATTAAAATCCATCTCTGCTCATTTTCTTCAGCAAAAGGAACCGGCAGTGCACGTAAGTCTGGAGAAGAATTTAAACAGCACACAAGCTCCAGGGAAAGGTAACAATTCTTAATTCTTACACTGATTTTTTTGGGCAGCACTCTGGCAACACTTCATTTTCCCACACAATGCTTTTTCCTAGCCTACAATTCAAGCCAGGAATGTTGTATCCTAAAAAAAGAGTGATGCTAGGATACATTACTGTGCTGCCACAGTAGCTTACCAAGAACATGCACCTGTACCTGCCTGTGCACAGAAATAACCACCCTCACACAGGCACTGGGAGTTCTGAACAGGCAGATAAAGCTGGGAATGAAAAAAAAAGGGTAGAAAGAAAGAAGAGGTACAAATCCACTTTACCAAGGAATATGATCTTCCTTATTTTTGTTTTCAGGAGAAAAAAAGATCTCTGCCCTGCAGCAACCCCAAGTTCTCTGGTAAATTTGTGTCTCTGGACTGAATTCGGAACAACAGGGCCATGTTTAACAAAAACAGAGCCATTAAAATTGGCAGAACAGCTGGAAAATCAGGCTTTTCAAAGAACACATGTGGCTCACCAAACAAAAACAGCTACCACAGGGAGCTAAAATAGTGGAGAAAAGAAAGAATACCTGCAGTTAAAAGAGCTTCCTTAGTCCTGGGCTCAGCACTAGAGCCGAGGGCAAGCACAAGATGGAAAGCTGCTCCCAACCTGTGTGAGCTGCTGGGCGGGACCTGCTGAAGCAGGCTATGACTTGGGAGAGCTCCTGTAAATACTTACATTTGCTTTTTCATGTTCTGACACTTGAATAAATAGCCAGAAGTAAAAGAAAGTTTGGGGTTTTGTACATTTTGAAATGTTTTGCAAAGAGCTGCAAAGATGAAAACAAGCATCCTGCCAATCTGACTCTTGCAGACCATCAAGCAGAAGGGTTGAATGTTCTCAGAACAGAAATAAATGCAGTACTTTCAGCCAAAGTAAAATCAAAATCCACTCATTATATATAATTATTTAGCCAACTTCCCATGGAGGAAGGTTTTTGTCATTCATGTGCATTCAGTTGACTTTGGGTATTTAAAAAATTTACAAACACAAATACAGAAGAAAAAAATTAGTTTTCAGTGGGAGAAAGGTCCTGCAGGACACCACTGTAACCAAATTCTGAATTCTGTGTTTTTTAAAGAACAGAGAATAAGCTCTGGCTTTCTCAGAATCACAGACAGGAGCAGAATCCCAGAATCCCAGAATCCCAGGATGGTTTGGGTTGGGAGGGACATTAAAGCCCATTCAGTACCACCCCTGCCATGGGCAGGGACACCTTCCACTATCCCAGGCTGCTCCAAGCCCAGTCCAACCTGGCCTTGGGCACTGCCAGGGATCCAGGAGCAGCCACAAAAGCATTCCTAAAAAAAATTTCTCCATAATTTAGTTCTGCAGTCTGCCCTTGTGAAACTCATTATGCCCTTCTGGCTGTACACAAAACATGCACCCAGTCTGGGTGTGATTGTAAAAAATGTCCCCTCCTGCCCCTGCTTCAGCAGAGTCCTTATCTCTGTCTCAGAAATCCTCTTACAAGGCCATTGTCTGGGCTCAACTCTTTCACTTTTCCTTACCAGGTCTATTTTTGCATTTCTGTATAGGTTCTCTAATCTGAGCCTGCCTTTTGAACTGGTTTCATCTCATTGCTTCTCCAGGAGTGTTCTGGTTGTGCTGAACAGATAAATGATGGCCACAGATAGTTACTTACCCAGACTATGTCAGCAAAGCTCTGACTGCAAATGCAAAGCACTGCAGGCAAATCTGGATTGGATTAAGGACAACCAGACACAGTTTTCATACATATATGCATTATTTTTTGGCTACTCATTATCTGGACTTATTTCTGCTTAATGCCTATAGAGAATGAGAACACGAAGCCAGTCCTGTTATAAACAAACCTCCTGTGCTCAAGAAAAAACATAAATTAAATAGGGCGGGTTTTGTCTTTTTTTTTTAAAGGATAACTGCAATAGGTATTGTAAACATGTATAGCACAGCCAGTGTGATACTCAGGAGAGAAAGCAAAATGATTTGCCTCTACTTCCAACAAATAAGGACAATTCTATCTTTGTTTTCTGCACAGACCAAAAGGAAAGAGAGAAGGTGGTCAGCATTTCCTGGGCTGTTAGTTCCATTCTGCCATACCGTCCAGTCCTCAGACCATGGAGTCATTTACAATTTACACATTTACAATTTAAACATTTCATGGCTCCAGCTGCTTCTGAAGCAATTTCTGTAATACTAAATTGCCACCAAAAATTTTTTTAAAGACACATCACCATCACCACCACCTTTCCAATAAAACAAGTACTGCTCTCATATCCTAAGTGAGATTACACTGAATATTTAATATATAAGGAAGGTTGTCTGTTCTTAAACTTCCAGTTTACCACCTTTTAACTCTTTTTAAGTCCTTTTCATCGAATCCCATGTTTTTCTTGCTGTAAATAAGGCCAAATTTCATTCAAGAAAGAAATATTTCTTCATGCCCTCTACTCAACAAGTTAGCAGAGCTTCCAAAGGATTTGTGACAACAGAAAACCTGCCTTATATATTAAATATCCAGGGTAATCTAGCTTTGGATACGAGAGCAGTACTTGTGTTTTTGGGGAGGTGGTGGTGGTGGTCTGTCTTTTAAAAATCCCATGTGCACAGGTACCTGCAAACTTTCACATCCTGCCAGCTCTGGGCATTTCTCACTTTTGTTTCACATCAGGGCTTTCTGTCAGGAAATGCTGGGAGAGAGAAGAAAAGAAATTATGAAAAAAACATCCACAGCCTGGTTGTGCAGAGATAGAGCAGGAAGGGTGGCCAGAAGGCCTGGAAGAGTGGGTGTGAACTTGGCTTTACTACCTGGTGCGTTCCCTGCTCTAGAGACAGGCTGTGCTGAAGCAGCACAGTCAGGAGAACTCCAGCCAGGAAGAGAGGGACTGAAGTAACGACTGAAGGAGGATCCACATTCCCTGCAGACAATGGGATTGTCTAATACCAAGGGAATGACTTGGAGGAGAAAAAGGGGGAGTTGGGTACTTCGTGTGTTATGACCTCCCACAGAATTACATGTACAAACATGTAGAGGAGGAAAACTGGCAAAAAAGCAGCATGCTATAGACACAGATATTTATAAAATGGACCAAAATATTTGGATCTCCTGCACCCTACTACTTCACCTTTCTCCCCTCATCCCATTCTCCTCCTCTGTCAAGCCTAATGATTCTCAAATATCTACAGCAGATTCGGAGGTTTTTCTGTTTTTCAGCACAGAGGATTTGCTTTCCACTATTTTTGATCTTCCTACCATAATTTGAGCTATGGAAAACACAAATAAAACTGAAACTGAGCCAGCAGTTCTCAGCATGAGGGAGCACCCAGGTCAGTGCACTCAATAGCACTGTTAGGTGTTCCTTCACCACCAGGACAACAGTTAAATGACAAAATCAAGCAAGGAGAACATTTGAGGGATAACCTGGAATGAATAGCCAGGGAATAAATTTAGCTTATTATTTCATGGAAATACATCCCATAATACTGCAGACTGCCCCCTTCTCCTGCATTAACACTTCAGTCTTATTGTTCTTATGTGTTTTGCTGATGCTGGGCTTTAATTTTCAGATGTGATGAGCATCTATCACACAAACATAATCCAGGAGCCTCTCTGGACACTCAGCCAATCTGATCACCAGGACATACACAGATCTATTAATATTTCATCCTGACATGCATTTTTAATCAAAAGATCCTAAAGTCCAGTTAAATCTCCAGTTTATGTATTCCCGTCCTTAGATGTTTCATAAATAGTTTATAGGATACAGACCTTACACAAAAATGTCAAGACTGTAATGATTTACATGGATTTCTAGGATGAGGAAGGCACACTAAAAGAAGCTCTGTATCTTAAAACTCACTATCAAAGCACCATTCACCATTTTAGAAGGAAGTGTAGATGTTTCCATAAACAGAAGACACAGTGACATTTTAATAGTTTATTTCTATTACACCATTGCAACATTCACTGTAGATTCAAATCCAGACAGAAAAGAAGAAGAAAACTGGAAAAGAGAGCAAAACATTAAGGATCTCTGTGACATCCAGATATTTTAGAGCATCAGTTCCCAGGGTGTCCCAGACAGAGGCCTGGATTTGAGACCAACAGTGAAAACACACTTAACTCTTCCTAATACATCTCAGTCTTATTCTCTTGTTGATTCAGACAAAGTGTTTGATAATTCATAACTCCAGCCTCCAGCACAATTACATCAAACCAAATAAAAGAGAATTCCTATGACTGCTATATTTATTTTAAGGGGGAAAAAAGGAGGTAAAAAAGGGCTACTCTGTGTAGAGGCAAATCAATTTAAATTCTAAGACGGAAGGAGGAAAGGATTCTATAGTGAAAAACTAAATGCTGATGACAGGATGATTAATAAAAATTAAGAGAGATTATTGGTTTTTGTTTTTGTTGGGTTTTTTTGTTTTGTTTTGTTTTGTTTTGTTTTGTTTTCTAATTAAGGTTTTTTTTCACTCTTTCAGTGAAGAAATTTTGCCTAATGTCCAAATTGCCCCTCTTCTGGTGCAACTTGAGATCATTGAGACTACTGGACAGTGCACTCTAAATCAGAATTTTTACTTACTAGCCATGTATTATTTGCTGTGGTGAAAGAATTAAGACTTTTGGGGTAAAAACCTCCAAATTATGAACTCTAGGAAGTTGTATTTCTTGGGGCTGATCAGAGCATCTGTGCTGATCACAGACAGTGATCAATGCAACCCCAAGCCCAGAATAATCAATTCCAAATTGAAGTGATTTGTCAAAGCTGGCAGCAAGGTGGAAACAGACACTGATGGGGCTGGACCACAACAGAGACAGGGAGCTGCTTCCAGGGCTGGAGCCTCTCTAGAGTCAGGCTGGAAGAGCTGGGGGTCTCACCTGGAGAAGGTTCCATAGAGACCTCAGAACCCCTTCCAGAGCCTAAAGGGGCTCCAGGAGAGCTGGAGAAGGACTTGGGACAAGGGATGGAGGGACAGCACACAGGGAATGGCTTCCCAGTGCCAGAGGGCAGGGATGGATGGGATATTGGGAAGGAATTGTTCACTGGGAGTGTGGGCAGGCCCTGGCACAGAGTGCCCAGAGAAGCTGTGGCTGCCCCTGGAGCCCAGGAAGTGCCCAAGGCCAGGCTGGACAGAACTCGGAGCAGTCTGGGACAGTGGAAGGTGTCCCTGCTGTGCTTCCCCTCTCCTTCCCAGGTGCACTGTGCTGGGAAGACCCATTATTAGTATGTACCATGGTAGTATTGATGAAAAAAAAGCAAATGGGTGTTGTTATTATTAAAAGCAAAAGATTTTTTTCCTTCAGTGATGTTTTCTCCTGGGATGGATGCTCCCTGTAATTCGGAGTGTTCACAGCATGTTTTCTTTAAAAGAATAGATTAAGTTAATAACCCCTTCAAAGTACAGAAAAGGTACATTTATATGGCATATGAAAGACAAGTATTTAAACTTTCGCTTTAACTTCTTCAGTATTTCCAATCTGTTGTGGTTTAAAGGACAACAACTTTTTTTTTCTCCTTCCTGGGGGGGGTTTCTTTGTTTTCCTGCTTCCGCCGGGGCACAGTTTCCAGCAGAGGTGAGGAGCCCACGGATTGGCTAATTTTAAGATGGGCACTCCATGTAGCCATTGAATATTAGGGGCATCTTTGCGAAGCTTACATTTTTTAGGAGCGGGAAGTTTGAAGCTCTCTTTGACTTCCGTCCGCGGGAGAGGTGACGCCGCATGGTCCGGGCCGGCAGCCCCGGCACGGCCCCCAGGCCCTGGGGGCCGTGC
>VZTR01013394.1:114748-145507 GCA_013400775.1 Chaetops frenatus | reverse complement strand
AACCAATATCCTTTCTGGGCGGGAGTTTGCGGTGACATGAACTCCACGAGAGACTGGTGCTTCTTGTGGGAAAATCTCCATGGTGAGACAAGAGAGACTCCTCTTCCAATTGGACTGATGAAAGCCTATTTCAAGAGTGGTAAATTGACCAGGGGTTTTCTAAGTTTGTTTCTCTGTGTTGTTGGTGAGAAGGATGGTGGTAAAGGAAGATAAATGAGGTGGGAGAAAGGAACCATCATGGGTGGGGGGCTGGGGGAGGAAGAAGAAACCACCTGGGGGTTGATTTTGATTCTGTTGTCTTTTGTTAATAAACTTTTTATCTTTGAAGTTTAGGCCTGTTTTGCATTTCTCTTAATCCTTATTCTCATAAAACCACTACACTACACTCTTGCCTGGTGTGAGCAGGCGAGCAGGTGAATGTGAAACCGCTACATTAAATGGTGTTTCTGCCTGGTTTCGAACCAACCCATGACACAATCCCAGGGATGTGCAAAGTGGGCCAGGGGCTATTGCTCTCATAATTTGATTCCTCATTCCTAGATACTTTTTCAAAGGTTGAGGGTTTTTTATTATTTTTTTTCCATAAAGAAACAGATTATTTGAAAACCTGGTTAACGTTGACTAATGTTTCAAATCGTACAAACTTCTCTCTGTAGCCCCTAATGACACCTCTCTATTCCACTTTACTCAGAGAGACAATTCATCACCTCTTCCCCTGGTAATAATTTCCTTCTATTCCAGGAGTTAGTTAACATTTTCCTATCAATTTTTCCTCTTTCTTTTTGAGGCTGGTCCCTGTTTTATCTGTTGAGGACACAGCACAACCCAAACCTCATCTACTTTTTCCAGCTCCAAAGCATCACCTGGTTCAATAAAATGTACTTGGTATATCTTCCTGTGAATCTCATCTCTTCCAAGCCTCTGGACAAACACAGTTCCAAGCTCACTTTAAGGAGCTCCTGACTGCAGCATCCTTCTCTCCCAGTACCAGATGGAATCACTTTGTTCAGTCTCTCTGGAGGTTTGCTTGTCGAAAAGCCCACAGAGTTCATTAGCAAATGATCGTATTTAATACCCAGACTGTATTTTCTACATTTTTCTGGCTTGTTGTGTAATGTTTCAATTTTCAGGAAATATATACAATGTATTTAAGAGCAACCACAGCAAAGGTTCAGATGTATGTGACTTATAATTACAAGATTTGGTGCAGTTTTATACATCCTTACTGAGCACAGGTGATTTTCTAAGACTACTTGCAAAATCCAGAAAGTGTGAAGTGAGACTTGCTCCATGCAGGAATGGGGAAGAAATTTCTGTCTCATAGATTAGTGTCTTATTTTCAATCAGAATTTCTTTTTGCTGAATATGTCGTGCAGCCACTGCTTTTTAGGCAAAAATCTGTGATTAAAGTATCTAAACCCAATCTTGCTAAAAATGAGCTGGACAGGCAAATATAGTGAGCAAAGGTACTATTTCAAAGACTGGAGTGGACTTTTTGAGATGATTTGAATGAGCTACCAAGCCTTCTCTCTCCAATGCAAACAGTAGAGGTGTCACTCCTCTGGAGTCCAGCTCGTGTTGTGTCCAGGCTCTCCAAATCTTACTGGGACATTTTCCTGACACATGTCAGGGCGTGGGGCACAGCTCTATGAGCAGAGGAAATGCTCAGCTCTCTGCCCTTCTTCCCAGAGATGAACTCCATCAAACCCAGGAATTCAGAATCACCTTTGTCACTCCCTGGGAGCATTTCAGCATCAAGTGAGAGTTACCCATCTGCTGATATTTCCTTTTATCCTATGCCCTAACCAGGGCACCAAAGGCCATGTCCAACCTCTGCCCTGCCAAGGACTGACACAGGCAACAGATACCCACAGTGACCTCTCAGAGAGGCACCAGATCAGTGGCACAATCCCACATTCACTGCAGGTTGTTTCCTCTGGAGCTGCTGTGGCACTGCCAACAGTTTTCTGCTGTTGCTTGGGAAGCCTCTTCTTGTTCACAGCCTCCTCATTGTGTAACACTAAGCACAGCCTTACACAGCACCAAATACATCAAAACAGGTCCTGAAGTACAGCAGCACCACTAAATGTGGTACTGAAGACTCCCAAACAGTGCAAGGCTGACAATTACCTGGCCAATTGTTCTCCAAGGCCTTGGGAAGGGTTCTTGGCTAACTAATATCGGGAAGTCCAAAACCCGAAAGAATTTTAACTGAGGTCAAACTCCTCAACCTGATGACAAAAAGAGCTGCTGGGAGGAGAAGAGCAGCAAGACAGGAGATACAACACTGCCTGGAGACATGCCTCTCTGCCCATCACTACCAAAAATGGGTTTGCATTACATTAAAAATGGTTTTACAATACATTTGTGATTAGATTGGCCTTTAAGCATGACACGGAAAAGCAACAAAAAGGAGTCTCACAGCTTGGAATTCTTTAATGAAATTTTGAAGATAAAAAAAATCAGAGGTTTTTTCTGTCTAGAGGCAGAAGATAAACAAAAGGTGTTACAGTCTGAAAATGAAGCCAAAACACTTCAACTGTCAGCAATAAATAAGTAAAAAGGAAGAAGGAAAAAGAAAAACAACAAAACAACTCCCCAATAGGTATTTAACATAAAAGAGCTGGATTAGCAGGATCTTCCAAACATATGAGAAAGGGCAGGAAAGAGACCAGATACCATTAGCATCCTAACATATATTTTATGAGCTAGAGCATTATGTGTAATGTTCTGCAAAGAATACCTGTAATCTACACCCCTTTTCCCCAAAGAAAGGGTTATTTAAGGTTCTCTTCTCTTGCAGTACATGACATGGGTGTGAGACATGTGAACACAAATGCAGTCAAAGATGCTTTTAGTGCACTTCACAGCAGCTCAGGCTGTAATGGAAAACCAGGGTTATGCATCTAATTTTTAGCTGTGCTGGATACATGATTGCCTCCTTGAGTGGCAATCACAAATTATTATCAAAGGGCAACACAAATGGCATTCAGATTTCAGTGCCTGAGCTCATGATGACATTTAGAGCACTTACAGCTTATTGTGAGTTTTGCTGATTGCTGCTTATCCACAGATGACAAATATTGCAGAGCACCTCAGACAACCAGAGCCATTTTCTCCCGTTCTGTATCCCAGTTGTCTCCTTGTTTTGTGGGTAATTTGTCTGTGCTGAGCAGCCCTACAGGGAAGAGGCAGCATGGAACTGGCAGACAGCTTGGTTTAGGTGAGACATCACCTGTCCAACCCCACGCAGAAGCTGAGGTCAATTTTCACAAAAGCAGATGCTGAAATGTTGCAGAATTTCCGAGGGCCTGAAAGCCAAACGGTCCCATTGTGTCACAGTGGATCCAGTCAGCCACTTCAAACCCTCTCACCACAAGTACCAAGCACAATTCAGCTGAGCTGTATTTCCCTGTGGGAGCAGAAATCCGAGAGGGAAGGGCTGGAGCTATGGCCTTGGCAGGGGTGTTTTGAACTAGGTGATATTTAAGATCCCTTTCAACCTCAACAATTCTGTGATTTCAGAGTAGCAATTAAATCTTCCAAATAGCACCTTTAAAAGGCAGAATTTTGAAGATGTTATTTTTTTCAGGCCAAAACCAAACCTGTTCATATCCTTCCATTTGGAGAGGAAAGCCATGACTGTACAAGTCAGTGAGTTGGATGTGGGCTGGCACTGCTGAAAGCCACAATCAAATCTCTGCCTGCTGATTAAGCATCACTCCCAGGCAAGTCAAATGCTGCAAAAGGCATTCACCAATTGCAGAAACAACAAAATGTTGTCCCAGGAACAGATCTGTTCCACAGGACTGGTTTGATTTAAGTCTCAGGCAGTGTTGCTTTTTAAGCAGTGCTCTGTGTATGCTTAAGAAAGGGTGAAAGCCTTTTGGCTGAGGCAAGGCTTGCTCTGCCAGACACACATTTGGTGAGGCCCTGGAGCTGCTGTGAGTAGGAGGAGTTCCCTGGTGTGCAGAAGTCAGACATCGCTTGCCACACCCATCATGGCACTGTAAGTTACTGCACATATCATCACCCAGATTTTTTTCTGCAACAGGCAAAATCTCTGTAAAATACCCATGTCATTTCCCTCACCTGTTAAAAACTTTTCCTAATGGGTTAGTCAGTGGTAAGAGTGCTCTGAGTTGTGTATTTTTCACATGTGTCCCACTCACCCTAGTTTGAGTTCCCTGCACTGCCCAGGAGAAAACATTTCTCAGGGTTAGCCAGCACCTCCCAGTGATTAAGTTTCTCAGTTAATGAAAATTACTCTGTTTAATGCTCCAGTGCAAACCATCAGGAGCTTTCCAAAGCAGAAAGGCACTTAAAATCATGTTAACACACAGTATTATAGCATCAAATATGTGAAAGAGAGTAACAGTAGATGGGACTTGAGGGAGAAGTTTGAGGGTGGGCAGGCCCTGGCACAGGGTGCCCAGAGAAGCTGTGGCTGCCCCTGGAGCCCTGGAAATGTCCAAGGCCAGGTTGGACACTGGGGTTTGGAGCAGCCTGGGACAGTGGAAGGTGTCCCTGCTCATGGCAGGGGTGGCACTGGGTGGTCTGTAAGGCCCCTTCCAGCACCAAAAATTCTATGATATTATAGCTTTGTCTTTATTCTAAATATTTCTTCTTTCTTCCTTAACTATCTGTCTTAGCTTACCTTCTTACCTTACTTTCTATTTCATGCAACAGCTGGACTAAAACCAACCTCAAGGACTCATCGACCTGTACTTGACTCTAAAAGAGGATCCTCTATACACAACTCTCAGACAATTGGAGTTTAGAGAGTTTCAGAGATTATTTCAAAGCATCCAGAGAGGAGCTGTTTCGATACTACCCTATCCTATATCTATCCCTGATCATCCCTGATTAAAAGCCACAATCACAAAAATGGAGGAAAACTTGTTCCCTTCTTTCTGCTGTTTTCTGTACCGCTTCATTAAGCTCCTACTAACAACAAACCAATGTCCTTTAAATTCAGTGACATTTTTAACCCACCAGTGTAAAAGCAGTTTGCAAAGCAGGCACCAGCCATCACCCACATTTCTCAAACATTAAAATCAACCAGGGAGAAACTGAGGCTGAGCCAGGGCCTTCCCTGCTGTGGCTGTGTTTGGGCCCCTCCCAGGTGTGTACCCACCATGCCAGCAGTAGCCAACACCTACCAACCTGAAGCCAAGTTCAGATCATGCACCAAAATCATTTCACTTGCCCAGCAGACTTTTCCCTAGGTTAGTGCTAATGGGATGTAATGAAGTTGCCCGAGAGACACACAGATCAGATTTGCCTCAAGCACAGTATCTCAGACTGAAGATAAAGCCAACTATAGACACTGACAAAGAGTTGAGAGTGTTGACTTTCCTTAGAAACATCACAGTCTGCTAAGTTGAGACCCAAAGAAAACTTCAGCAATTAAAGCCACCCTGACTGGTTTGCACTCTCTTCTGAGACCCCCTTGCATTTGTTTGCCAGAGGAAACACAGTGGTCTGTGTTCTAAGTTCTTCCTGGAGGTATCGGTAGTCACAGACAAATCCTGATTAAAAACTTCTCCTGCCATGTTGTTCCTCTATCACACGTTGCAGTGATTTACATTAATAACAGCAGAGTGCAGGGAAGACCTGCTGAGCCTTTAATAAACTTCCTTATTCCAATCACTTAAAACGTTCTTTAAAGTTGCAACTGAAGTAATACAAAGCCTGCATAACAGTACACTTGACATTTATGAGCTTGGCAATAAATCAGATTTTCAGTTTTACAATGTCTGCTTTTGATTAATTGTGAAAAGTTTACTATAAATACTTCCAGACAAACAGTAGAATGGTTAATAAACTGTATTCTGCTTGCTAATACCTTAAGTCATAACGGAGTAAATGCCTTAAACCATATACATTAAATTCAAAGTACTACAAAAAGCCAAATGCTCACAAGTTTCATTACTGTGTCCATTAGAGAATAATTGTGAGGCAGCCTGAATTCCCTCTAACCTTGGCATCTATTACTGTAGTCCACAATTTGGTACAGGTTTTAAGATAAAAGCTCCTATGTTCAAACATAAACAACATGTGTAATGCATCTTAAAACCCCTTATTTTTGATAATAGATCATGATTAAGTTCGAATAGCAAGAGACTGAAATCTAGCTTTGAAAGTCTGGGAAGAAAACCCTCACTATTATTATTTTTCAGCATGATACAAGTGAAACCCAAGGAATGTAATTATGCCAGAATTCTGCCACAGGAAAGACCTGGCACTGGGCTGTGTGGGGTGCAATTTTATCCCTCTGGCAAACTGTCTCACCTGCTACTCATGGGTCCTTTCCTGGAGGGTGCCAGAGCTGAAGGGTAATGGAAATATAATGAACAGCTGCAAATTAAATTAATGCTGTTTTAATGTGGCATTATGTGGTGTAAATGATTTCGCTGCAATTAAGAAAACAGCTCCACAGCCCACAGCAGGTGGTTGGTGGTGTAGCAGCACCAGGTAAGTTGGCCTGCTGACAGGAAAGGCAGCAAGAGGGAAGATTCTGTATGCAGAAGCAGGTTCTGCTCTGCAGCACAATAAACATAAAGCTGCATTCTTAAAGGAGTAACTGATATTGCAGACAATCAAAGTAGCCGCTGTATAAACACTCCTGAAGTGTTTGTAGGACTGCGTGCAGAGGCCACATCCAGACCTGTGTAGTGTTCAAATCTCATTAGCACCTCACCAAGGAGATGTGAAATGATGGATGTCCCAGGCTTTTTTCCCTGCCCAATAGTTCACTGTTCTCCTAATTACTGCATGCAACTAAAATCAGCGTTTTTAGAAGCTTGTTTTGCTTGCAGTTCTGCCACTGGCAGAGAGTCCTGCCACACTCAGCAGTTGAAAGTCAGATTTTATAATAATTTGGAGAAGAGCATTCAAAAACCATGCTCTCAACACTTTCCACTCTCTGGAGGTTTTTGGGTTGCATTGTAACTCATTTTTATCCCAGGAAAACATTGTTTTTATTGATATGTCTTTGCCCTAATCGCTTGTGAATTTGTAACATTTTAAAAGCAGCCACCATCCCCTACATGAGACAGATAAAGTACTGAACAAGATTAAAGTCAGGTAATTGCTCATTACAGTTGAATATAAAATAAATAAAAGGGGCATCTTCAGAAAGTTCTCTTGGTCTGTTCCATCCATGCATGAACACACAATGCTGATGCACTTCATAGCTCTTTAAGATGCAACTGACATTTCCATATAAACGAGGAACTCGGTTTCTACAACATTTCACTAGGCCAAGGCCAGGTTGAAGCTTCCTGGGATAGTGGAGGGTGTCCCTGTCCAGGGCAGGGGGATTGGAACGAGATGAGTTTAAGGTCCCTTTCCACCCAAACCACTCTGGGATTCAGTGTTTTTTCTATGGAACGTGTGCTCTGTTTCCTCATCCCACATCCCAAGGGCAGTGCAGACACATTAACAGCACAGCAGAAGGCAGCATAGAAGAGCTCATGACAAGCAAATCCTCCAGGTGACATAAAAATCCACACAGTTGTAGGGGACAACTTGTTTGTATCCAGCAAAAGCAATGCAGCAGCTAAGGAAGAACGCATTTGTCAATGGAGTCCATTTGGTGCAAATTGACCAAGAATAGGAAAAGAATATTTCAAAAGTTCACATAAGTGGACTCAAAGCATTTATGGTGACTCAAGACAAAGCTGAACACATACCCAAGCCTTGAGATGTTTTCTGTGCTCTGTGTTTCCCAGCTGGTCAGCAGTACTGACCCCAGGGGTCAGTCTCAGGCCAGTCCTGTTTAACAAAACGAAACAGCCCCAGGCTGTGCCAGGAGAGGTTGAGGCTGGACATCAGGACAAATTTCTTCCTGGAAAGGGTTGTAAATCATGGTCACAGGCTGCCCAAGGCTGTGGTGGTGTCACCACCTCTGGAAGTGTTCCAAAAAACGTGTGGATGGGGCACCTGGGGACATGGATTACTGGTGAACAGGGTGATGGTGCTGGTTGAACTTTATGATCCTGGAGATTTTTACAGCTTTAATGACTCTGCAATTCCATGTTTCACAAGCTCTCTTTGCTTCAGTCTAATTATTCACTCTGTTTTCAGAGCAGAAGTCAGCAGCCCCCAGGCAGATGTTTTCCCAGATCCATGCATCAGAGATTTTCACAGTATCCCTCTGCAGACCCTACAATCAGCTGCCATTTGAGACAGGTTAGGGGAGCTCTGGCCTTGTCCAGTTTGCAATTCCTTTGTATTGGGTAGAACCCATTTGAGAGCAAAAACATAAACACCTGATAAATATCAGAGATTCACATCAGTTGAAGTTCTGAGGACAGAGTGGATTATATTTGTTACTCAAAACCAAGGCAGTGCAGCTCTTCTGTGTCCTTGAAGAATGTCTATAAACTGAGTATTTTAGAACTAAACCAGCAATTGAGATCTTGTTGCTGTTCTATCCCACTGCTACAACTAGACACCACCTGCACATTTAAAAAGCATCCAATAAAAACGAGAATGCCTAATAGAACAAGAGACTAGAAGAGCAGCCAGAGGCTGGATTTTAATTAGGAAAACTTAGAAAAAGCCAGAAAAGTTATCAAACTAGAGAACAGAATCACAAGAAAGTTGCAAGGTTCATACTCTATGGATTTCCAAGTCTTAGGTTAAATCACAGAATCCCAGGATCCCTGAGGCTGGAAAATCCCTCCCAGCCCATGGAGTCCCAGCTGTGCCCAATGCCCACCTTGTTCCCAGCCCAGAGCACTGAGTGCCACCTCCAGCCCTTCCTTGGACCCCTCCAGCCATGGGGACTCCAAAGCTCCCTGGGCAGCCCCTGCCAAGGCCTGAGCAGCCTTTCCATGGAGAAATTCCTGCTGCTGTCCAAGCTGAGCCTCCCCTGGCCCAGCTTGAGGCCCTTTCCCCTTGTCCTGTCCCTGTTCCCTGGCAGCAGAGCCCGACCCGCCCTGGCTGCCCCCTCCTGGCAGGGACTTGTGCAGAGCCACAAGGTCCCCCCTGAGCCTCCTTTTCTCCAGGCTGAGCCCCTTTCCCAGCTCCCTCAGCCTCTCCTGGGGCTCCAGCCCCTTCCCCAGCTCTGTTCCCTGCCCTGGACAACACATGTATTTTTCTCTATAAAGTGTTGGTGTGCTGAATCTGACTCTCATTCCTCCTGCTGTCTCAGCCCTGATGCTGCTCAAACCCTGTCTTTGAAACCCTCGAGAGCAAGGCTGCAATAATTTTCTCTAAAACTCTTCACATTCTCTCACTGTGATGGGGTTTGGGGACACTGCATGCATCAGAAATGCAGCTACAGACCCCAGAGGGCAGGAGGCAGAAACTTCTCTAAGAAAAGCTTCTGACTGTGGGAACATAAATCTGACCAAAATGAAAAATTCCATTTTATCCATGTCAGCTTCAGATGAGAGTGTGAAGGCTGCCTCTCAAGGACCCAGGTATATTTTGGGTTCAGCCTGTCTCCTGGGGACCCTCCCTTTCTAAATACTGTGCCTTGGCTTTCCCTGTCCTTCTGTGCTCCTTCTTTACAACCCACTCCTGATTACAGCACCAAAGGCCACTCTGCTACTCTTCTTACAAGAGCACCAACCCCTGGGAAAACAGCTGAAATTTGTAGTGGCTTTTGAAAAAGGCAGGAACTTCGCACCTGGAGACCCAGGCTCACAGAAGGATTGACGCTGGGAGGGACCTGGGCAGGACCCAGTCCAAGGTCCTGCCCGAGGCAAGGCCACCTCTAAGGCCAGACAAGGCTGCTCAGGGCTTTGTCCATGCAGCTCCTGAGAACCTTTAAGGATGCAAAACCTCTCCAGCCCTCCCATTTGTTGTCATTCACAACATTCACTTCCTCACATGCCCCAGGTCACTGATCTTTAAGTAACTCATGGAGAGTCACAGCACAGCCCTCCCACAGCACTCTGCCTTTCCCTGGCACCCATTAATGATTGTAGAACAGCAGAGAAAGGCCCAGAGGAGCCACAAGTCCTGGCAGCATCATTCACTGTCAGTGCCCCAGCGCTGTGGCTCTGCCTGACACATCAAGCCAGCTCACCTACAGCGTTTATGCTTCAAGATCCCATCAAGCCCTGCCCACCCTGGCCATACTCAGCACAAATCTGTAATAATGAGCTGTCAAGTCTTTCACTGCTCCCTCACAGGAGGACCACAATCCTATTCACCCACAGAAGCTCGTGACAGGTCGTGCCTAACCCTTTATTTCCTTCAGTAAAAAGGGACTAATCTTTCCAAGTGAATGAAAAGGCAGCATGTGTACATTATATAAGTACATAGATATTTCTTCTATATGGAGGCTGCTTTAAAGCACATAATTATTTCTTCCTCTCTTCAACACAGATTGATGTAGCACAGTTCAGTAACAAGACTCCCATCAATACATCTAGTGAGAATTAAAATAAATGAGTACTCTGCTTACTAATATGTCCCTATTCCCCCTGCATGTACTCAGATATTCTTCCCACAGCTGGGCTGGCCTTCCCTTCCCCATGATAAAACTAACCTTACAAAAGAAGGATTATTCCTGGCTCTCTCTAGGCCCTGGGTCTGGTTCCTTGGTTCTCTGCAAATTCTTTTTTCCAGGGTGGCTCCAGGGACAGAAGCACCCAATCAGCAGAGCCTCGCCCGTGGTCACTGGTGCCTGTGGGAACTGAAACACATGTGGGATCATGGCTAATTTTATGACAACACCATGGAGAAATTTTCCAACAGAAAACAAACAGCAACTTTGCATAAGCAATAGTAATTGCCTCTAATAATGATGATGCAAATATTTCTTTTCTTCATTTTGAATTTCAACTCCAAAACAAGTTTTAGGCAATAACAGCAAAATTACACATAAAAAGAAATAAATTACTATGGCTGGACCCTGAAAGAGAAAGCACTGACTGGCTAAGTCTGTGTATCCTCACACAGCCTCTGTGGCTGCTGGCTGGGTAAGCAGCACAAAGAATTTCATTTTCCTCATGGAGTCAGAACCCTGCTGGGTGAGGAAATTAGGATACGGAGGGAAGGGGGTGACAAATATTGTTGCATTTGAAAACCACCTGTTCCAGACACAGAGAAACAAAGAGCCTGGATGTAAGAGAAAAGCTTCATTATTGATGGAGTTTTAAGAGGTTCCATCACATCCATCAGGGCATTACTGAAAAATTAGGTATTTCTCAGCTCTGATTTACCTTCCTCTAATTTTTAAATTCTGTCTTTTTGCTTATTTATGTTCCTAAAAAGATGAACCAGGAGACAACCAGCCTAGTACTCATGCATATATTACTGAAATTCTCTTTACTGGTGCCATCAGCCACTGACCATGAGACCAGTGAGGATCTCCTGGATTTTCAGCTTGGTTGAATCTCAGCACTTTCTGCTCGTGGTCTCTACTACCAAACTCCAGTACTGGGGAACTTCAGTGCTTCCTTGGGATAGAGGACTTTCCATGGAATCCTGCAGATTCAGGGGTCTGACCTGTCCGGCTCCATTAGTCCTGCATCATGTCCCATTCCAGACCAGCAAGTCACCCTCAGCAACCCCAAAACTCACCTAGGATTTTTGGGTTTTGCTCTTTGTGGGTCTACAGAGCAGAGTCATGTTACATGCTCAGAGAAGGGTCTCCAGAGAGAGCTGTCTGTAAATTCTGCATATTTTGGGTTCTTTTGGTAAAGTAACAGCAACCTCCTCATTCTGCTCTGTGACACCTTCGTTGTACTTCTGATCTCACAGGTGTGACAGTCACCTTTCCAGGAAGTCAGAATGACACTAGAGGAACACCTTAAACAAAGCGGTTTTTAAAGACTTCTCAGGCTTTTACACGATCATTCATCAACATTCGTGTCACCCTTCAGTGCCATCCATCTGAGGCACCAAGCTTGCCTGGTTACACCTTGACAAGTGCTGGTACAGTGAGGCCTCTGTGGTATCCCTGAATTCACCAGCAAATGGCAGTGGTATTAAAGGGGCAAAAAATGCTCATTATTTGACGATGCTGGTGCCTCTTGCCCAGTTACTCTGCTTTTATATCCTCAGGTTTGTCATTCCTGATGCTTATCCAGCTCCAGACTCCATGTTTCTGTGATGATTATGATTCCCAAAGCAAGAGAACAAGCAAACACCCTCCTCCCCTTCACTGTAAGCAAACTGACTTTTTCTGCTGCCTTTGCATCTGCATCACAGAGAGCCACATTCCACAGAGCAGGTTGCTGGATAGAGAGATGGCTTGCTCCCAAAGGCACAGTCACATCAAACTTCTTTTCCCCTGAAAATGCTATTTATTAAGAAAGCTCACACTTGAGGATGTAGAAGTATTTTTACAGAGCTGCTTTCTCAAGCTCCAGCAAATCCTTCTGTCCAAGCTTCCAGAATGTTCACAACTCTCCATCTGCTGCAGCTCCTGCTGGCGTCACCAAACCCTGACAGCCAGGAGCTGCCAAGTGCTGTGACTTGCTATTTTTTGTTTTTGTAGAAAACAAACTGTGAGAACACAATGTTTTTTAAAATGATGTCACAACATTAAAAAAAAAAGATAACTTGGTTGCAGAGAAGTCTTTTACATTTCCTTCTCAAAAGTATCTTGCCGCTTACAGAAAATGACAAAGAGAATAAATCTTATGCATCTGATAACTGCTCAAAGCACTGGGGTGCATTGCCTTAGGTACAGCAGAACTGTTAATTCTGTCACCCCTCACCTGAGCCAGCTGTGACTCCTTCTATGCCCACCTGCACAGCCTGTGGGGATGGGCTCTGGACCTGCCACCACTTTGTCCTTGGGGCAGAGCCACCCAGGACTGCTGGAACACCCAGCTCACAGGCAGGCAGCATTAGGGGCTGACAGGGAAAGCCCTCAGGCTCAGGGTAAACCAAACCTGCACTGCATTATCTGCTTTAAAAGTGAAACTCATTCCCTCCTCTGCTCCCCTTGGGTCTGACTGTGCAGCCTGTGCTGCTGTTCCTTGGAGGTGTCTGTGTGAAATCCTTCCCTCGGCACAGGCAAGGGGAGCTGGGGCACTGGTCTGCTCCCCTGAACAGGCAATCCCCAAAGCTTTGCCCAGCTGCACCACAGCCCAGCCTCTGAAACTGCTCAACCCATGCTCTTTGTGACTGTGGCTTCCCTGACTATCTCAATTTTTTCCCCATCATTCCTATTTGCTGCTTTTCCCCCCTCCTCGGTTACCAGCCTTTTTCCTTCACTCTGCTCTCACCAGAGCTCATCCTAATAAAAAGCATCTCACTTCCTGAGGAGGGAAACCTTTCTGCAGCAACTGTGTACTGGGTAAAATACACCACCAGCTGCCTCTTTCTGTAGAACTGAAATGCCCTAAGGAAGTCCCCTTTTTGACTCCCTGTGGCTTAGTTCAGATCCTTCTCTTCTCTGTATGTGAAGTAGCAGAAATGACTGCCAGTGTGCCATTTCAAAATATAATTATATAATTGTATACCCATTAAAAGAATATAACCCTCCCTTAACCACCTACATGAGAAAATCAACATGAAATAAACTCTGAATGTGGTAAAAAGTGAAAGTATTTTCAGCTATTGCATGTGCTAAAATAAAGTTAAACTGTGTTTTAAAGAAATGTGCTTTATCCTAACCAGCAAGATTGTTTTCAATGAAGACAAAATGTGGAACAATATGAACAGCAATTCAAATTGAAGTCAGATAGATGAGCTGTCACACAGTGGAGATGCTCACACAAGGCATTCTCTCATTTGATGTCAATCATACTTTTCCTCTGATGGATTATAAAAAGCAGTCATCATGTTGGAAAAGTGAGAAGAGGTTTTCCTGGTATCCTTATGCAATAGTGAGGTGTCAAAATAGCTTTTTAAAAAGCCTTCTAAGAAGGCTTGGTCCCAAGTTTGTGGGTATTATTGCCCTTGGACTCTGGCTTTGCAGGAAAGACTGAACAGGAGTTGTCTCTTTAGCTGCTTATATGCAAACACATCATACAAAGAAATGACACAAAACCATCTGGGCAATTCAGGTGATACAAAATCTCTGGCTGTGTGAGGTCTGTGGTTTTGTCACGTGCTGTAAAATGTCTCCCTGATGAAAGCCCAGCAAGAACTCAGGTTATCACACAAAAATCCTGAATGTATCAAACAGTGAGCTGCAGCCTGTTTTGAGTAAATAAATGGAGAAGATAAATAAATGTTGATGCACACATGATTTAACTGAAGCATCACAAATAAAGAGAACAATTTTTACCTTGGCAAAAGAAGGAAGAGAAATACTTTCCCAGATCCACAAATTCTGCTTTACCACAGACTTATTCTGGGTAAGGCAATTTTCCTTCTCTCTCCCACTGAGCCATATTTGTCCCTGTTGCTGCTGTACTGATACCAAGGAAGCATCATCAAGGAAGAATCTAATAACAACCAGTTTGTCATTACTCTTCCCTCAGCACTAACTGGAGCATGCTGAGCTGTGGATGAATTGGGGAAACACTAAAAGAGAGCTATTAGGAAAATGGTAAATATCATTTACCCTTCTCATTCTAGAACTGGCACTTTCTAAATCCAGATTTTATGCTGGCTGGCCACCAAGTAACTCAGGTCCTCTCTCAATTATTTACCCTAACACAGACCCATAGAATCATAGAATTGTTTGGGTTGGAAGGGACTTTAAAGATTATCTAGTTCTAAACATCAAAAGGATCCAAAGAAGTAAAGTAAGTGCTGGCTTCTCCAATTTGAATGTAGAAATCAGCACGTCAGGTGCCACATGAATGTAGAGGGTAGATAAATGTGACAGCTGATGGCTGTGGTTGGTCTTCAAGTGGAGTTAAGGATGAAAAATTATAATTGATTTTTGACACTGTTCTAAAGCTCATAACCTCCCCAAGAGACCAACTATTTAATTTCTAAACAATCAAGGATTTAGAAAGTGCCAGGAAAAGAAACATAAGAGAGGAGCTACCTGATTGGTTGTCATTAAAAGTTAATACTAACAAAAGCTAAAAAGAAGAACAAATGGCAGGCAAAAATGCTTTGAAAATTTTGGAATATTACAGCTCTCTCCTTTGTCACTCCTGGTGAAATGAGTACCATCTGTTTACTCTGATATTTAATGAGCAGGGTAGAGCTGGGGGGGACAGCCCAGCTCAGGCCTTTGCACAACACACTTAATCCTGCTCTGGTTCCTCTGGTAGATGTGCCCAGGGACTTGCAGAGGTGGGAATTCACCAGCTCTCTCTGTGGCTGCCTGGCTGCTGGGGGAGGATTACTGAGCCTTTGCAGAGAGTGCTGCCACAGCAAACAAGCCAAGAGCAAAGCAAATGGGTGAGGACACCAGTCTGAGGAGAGTTACGGGAACTAATGACTGGGCTGTAACGTGGGAAAGGAGCAAGACAGGGAACATTAAGGGAGACAGGAGGGAAATTAAAGCCTTTCCCTGATAATGTGAGTTATGAGGGGGTTCCTCGTGGCATAACTAGACAATTTATCTTCCTGTAAGGAAATAATACAAACCTGGGAGAGTAATCCAGCTAATTATGCAATGACTTTATAGACACTGCCTGAACAGAAATTACTTTCTCTATGGGTTATTTCCTTGGAAATTTTCTGCCTGTTTGCCCATGTAAGAGCATTTCAAAAATCTTCCTTTAGACTGCACCGTGTCAAAGTGAAAGAAAATAATTTAGTATCAACATGATCTCAGTGAAACAAAAAAGGAGATTTCCTGCCGTGGTGCTAAAATCCCTCATGCCTCCACCATCCTCAGTTAATGGCTAAGGCTGCAAAGGGCTACATTAGAGAAATTCTGCTCAGATGTCCTGGTAATCCACTGCTGTCCAGGAGCCCGAGTTTTATTTCTCTCCAAGTATAACACCTCTTGCTCTGCTTCATTATTTGGGTACCAGTCTACCAGGCCCTGGACCAACATTTGATTCCTAAGAGTCCACTCAGAGAGGGCTGGAGTGGGTTTGCCACTTTCTTGACACTGGTTTGAGGACTATTTAGTGAGTGATCTTGGTTGTAATCTGGGTGTTTAATCTGGTAAGAATCTCTGCAGTTAATTGCCAGTCACCAAATTCTGAAACACAAATTTGAGTAGAAGTAAAGCAACATAGCTCACAGGTATAAAACATGGGAGTGGAGCCATGAGAAAGGACACCCCTCACACTGGAAAGGCGGACAGGTGAGACAGAAAATCCAGCTGGCTTTTTCCTGAGCAACCCCAAGCATGAGAATGGCTGGAGGTTGGTTAGGAGTGGGACTAGCTGGTTGTGTACGGAACTGTAACATCTAACAAAAGCCCTTTACCTGGTGCTTAAAGCAATAAAAGGCACATTTTGATCCTTCTAGAAACTGGATGCAGATGGTTCTGGTCGGGGAGGACTGAAGTCAGTAGGGTCACACAGATGTTACTCAGGACACCATTCAACTCAATGAGCAAGGCTCTGCAGATAAGAAAGGCACTCCCAGATTTCAAGAGGGATGAGAGCTGTATTGCAGCCTCAGACAGCAGCCTGAGAGGTGAAAATTGCAGGTGATCTTGTGCTACCACCAGCCTGTAGTAAGCACTTTCTCTCCTTCCACTTTTTTATCTGTGATCTGTACTACGAGATGTGACAATGAGTCAGAAATGGCACATAATTACACCTCAAAGAGCCTGGAGTAATTGGCAATCACCAAAAGCTGCCTTTCCTATAATTTGCTAAAAGGAATGAAGCTCCTTGTGTGTTTTGGGGCACCACTAGAGCAGAGATGTCTAATTACCAGCAAGTTCAGCTCAACAACTGTCAACACATAAGCTCTAATAGCTATTTCATAAGGACAAAGGCATAATATGGGCTGAAGGAGCTCTTCTAAACTTGTCCAATTTCACTCTGCCACTTTCCCCAACATTCAGTGAGAGTTACTAAAGAAACCTGTGAAAGACTTAATTCCAGCTGTAGCTACAGCAGCTCTGAACACAGGCTAAATGATGCCCAAGCATTGCTGGTGTCAAGCTGGAAAGCCAGAAGAGCCTCTTGCATGGCTAGATGGTTTTTAATGTGAAATATCTTAGCAAAAAGGTGTAAAGGAAAAGGAGGAGAAGAAAAATTGGGATATTATTGTTATCACTGTAGTTCATAGGATCATTGAATCACAGACAGGTTTGGGTAGGAAGGGACATTAAGGCCCATGTCATTCCATCTCCTGCCATGGGCAGGGACACCTTCCACTATCCCAAGCCGCTCCAAATGCCATCCAATCTGGCCTTGGACACCTCCAGGGATCCAGGGGCAGCCACAATCTCTTGTTAAATTCCTACAAGGAAAACTAATTCTATTGACAGGAAAGGTTCAGGAATTTGCTGCTCTGAAGCAGCCCATCACCAACAAAGTGAAGACACTGAAGAAAAAGAACAAGTGGTATCTTGGTGACACCTGCCCTCTTACAGGCAATATGGCTTTGGTGAAAAACTGAGTTTTGCACATTTTCCTTTCTGCCATCCAGCTCTAAAAAAACTGAGGATAACTATTTCACCAAACCCTGACCATATGGCAAGAGAGGGGACACACAGCAGCCTGTGAAACCCTGCATTTTTTCACACTTCTGCTTTAACATACTGGAGTCATTAATGTTGAAAGAACAGATGAAAGAGCACACAAACCACTAAATTTCTACACAGAAACCTGCCAGCATCTTTTCTCTAGTTTACCCCCACTTTGTTGAAGAAGATACAAAGAGTCAGAAGGAAACTGTATATGCAGAGGAAACTTGGATGGCACTTGTGGCAGAAATTAAACCTGGGCCTGTGCTATCCCAACTCATTGTGAGGACAAAGCACTCCAAGTAGAAAAACCTAAAGCTTGAGCTGTGGAGCAAAGTGTGCATCTCATTATATTTGTCCCCATGCCCTGGCACACCAGCTGAGCCTTTTTCAGCTACCACAACATTAAAGCTCAATTAAAGTGAGCACAGGGTTTAGTGACCTTCCTGAAAAGGTGGGCAATCACCATGGTTTTGAGATGTTCTCCCTTTCCTCTGGGCCCACTCTGAGGAGAAAGGGATCATTAAATGGTACTTACCCATTTAGAGCTCTCAGCTCTGAGTGCTCTGCCACAGGCAGAAGCTCCATCCCAGTCTTACTGAGACAAAGATATGTTTCTATTAATTCTCTCTTGTTACAAGATTACTAATTTAGGCAAATAATAACTTTCCAGCACAGAATATGTCCTTCATTAACATTTATCTGTCTTATTTTCAAGCTACCAGGGGAATTCAGAATCTCTGCATTTCTGCTGCCCATTGGTGGTCATTGCAATGAGACAGAAGGTTCCAGCTCCCTCTTTTTCTACGGTTTTTGTTGTTGTTGTTTTGGGGGTTTTGCATTTATTTCAGTGGATTTATATTACAAGTTTATCCTTTTTCTAATAGGGACATAATACAGTATATTTTTAAAAGTATCCAGTGGCTACTCATACATTATGGAAAAGCTGGATGTTAAAGATGAAAGGCAATGAGAGTTACACAGAGAAGCTGATCTTAATTTCTCATTTTTCTCTCTCTCCACTCTCCACTCACTCCTCAAAACACACACACTCCTCTGCTGGCCACCCTTGTGTTTTCACACAGAGCACTTAAAATAATCTTATTAAATGTTATGCTTTTAAAATCTGTTTATTACAACACTCCAGCTTTATTTCCTAGTCTTCTTCTGTTCTTTTTATTTTTGATTTTTTTTTTTAACTGGGAAAGCTATCCGCTTTTTCCCTGCCAGCTTTAAATGAGTTCTTTAATCATAAGAGCAGCAACAAGTGCTCCTGCATTCTGCACTCCCCTTCTGAGAAGCCTTCCCAAAGTGCTTCCTCCTGATCTCTCTTTTCAAGCCTTGCTTACAGGATACTAAACATTTAAGTAGTTAACAGAAGAGACAGTGTTAAAGCCCAGCTTTTGTGCAGCATTCTCAGGCACCAGAGAGGTGTCTCAGATACCCAAAATTACATCACCTTTGTAGTACTGCCAGTCTAAATGACTGCAGACGGCAGTGAATATTGTTCAAGTCATTTCAGAGACAAACCAAATGACACTGTCACTCCTTCTCTCTTGGTATGATAAGTGTGCCAGGCTTAAAGATGTGACCCTACTGCTCTGCCTTCCCTTGTCAAGTTAATAAATATAACTGTGAGCAAAAGGAAGGAGTTTCCTTCTGCAGCAAAGTCCTGCCACACCAATAGCCAATCAAGTGATACTTTTCAGCCTTCTTTTCAGTTCCGAAGAGATTAGCAATACAAGAGAGGGAGACACACCTGTGATTAGTCTGGTCACTCAAAAGGAAAAATGCATGATGATTCCTGCTGATAAATCAAGGGAAGCATATTATTGATTGCACCTTAGAAGGCAAAGAGTAACTTTCTTCTGGATCTCAGACTAGGTAAAGTCCATTTTACTACTAAAATCCTGTAGCAGAACAGCTCCATGCTTGTGACTTCACATAGTGAGAGTATTTCTAAATGTATGTACTGATTTCTCGGTTTGGTGGACATCAATATTTGTGTAAGCCAGGGATTTACTGAGGCAAACTTGAGTCTGCTGTTTACTGTGCAGGACAATCATTCTTAAATTTTACCTTAACAGAGTAACCCCACATGGTTTCTAAATTATTAAAGCACGCCTGAAGCACTGGATGGTTCTGTAGCTCCAAGTGAGTGATGTCAGTGAACCATCAGGTGCAGTATAGGTCTGAAACAGTACTGAGTGTAAGAGTAGGCACTTATAAACCTGCACCACACCTGACATTTCACTCACCTCTCTTCTACCTGTACACTTGCTCAGTGAAGCCAAACTTTACAGGAGAGATATTTCAGAATCTGCTTCTCTGGAAGAGATTTCTCAACCTCTTCTTTGGGGCTTAGTGTTTGAAGCAGGTGGACGAGTGCGATTTTCTGATGCAAATCCAAATTCCTCTGCGTGGAATATGATTAGCCAGGGCCAGTCTCAGTGGGCAGAAACTCTTCAGCCTGAAATGTTCCAAAGCAGGTACAAATGGCTTTTGACAGGGAAGATCAGGATTAATTTGTTACAGTGGGAAGTAAAGCACAATTAATGATGGGATTCAAAATGTAAGACACATAACCAGGGCAAGGATATAGAGAGGCTCTGGAAAAGATGAAACCATCCCTGAACTTGGGGTGAAGCAGTGGCAGCACATCTGCAATGCAGGAAGGGAGCACAGAGTACATTCTCTTTCCACTCAGCAACTTGGCTGAGCAGATCCATCTCTGGAGTGCTCCTGGCACAGAGCAAAGCTGCAGCTGCAGGATACATATCAACCTTCTTCCAGGCTTTAGGGGCACTGCAAGTGCAGTGTTTTGCTCACCAGTCTGTTAGGCTGTTTCCAGCAGGAGCAGGATTCCCAGAGGAGGCAGCAAAGCTCCACAGCTGGCCTGGCTCTTCCCACAGCTAGCCATCCTGGATTGCTCCAAGGGCTGCATTTGTCCCTGAACTATGGGGATCTGAGCCATTAGATGTAAAACTACCACAGCTATAATGGCTTGAAATGCCATCCCACAACGTGTGTGTGGGGCTGACAGGACAGCCCCAATTACAGCTTTGCCTGGGAGTGGTGCTTTGTCCCACAAAACTGCTCCTCAGCTATGCCATGGAATCAGCCTGGGATGATCTGACAATGAAGAAAACATTTTAAATCCCAACCAAAGTAACTTTATTCATTACGTAAATCCATTTATAATCAGTGTGGCTCTGCCAGGGCTCACAGGAGAGACAAAGGCTCTCTCATGTTGTTCCACCAAAACGACAGTATGGAAACAGAAGAGCACAAAGGAGAACAAATGCACGCTGCCCACAGCAAAGAGTAATGAAAGTATTAATAAGGCAGTGAATCCAAACCCTGAAAAAGTAAGGAAGTCCCAGGTTTCAGCTTGTTTGTGTGATGAGAATTTGCCACTGCCATCTGCAAGTCTGCCGTCCAAAACAGTCTTCATGACAGGAATATTTACTGTGTCCTGCAGGATCCTTCCCATACCTAGAGAGACTTATGAAAAGGAGGGAGAGGGACCATTTACATGGACAGAAAGTGACTATTGACAAGGGGGAATAGTTTTAAAATGAGAGGAGTGGGGGTTTATAATACATGTTAAGAAGAAATTCTTTACACAGAATGTAGTGAGGCCCTGGCACAGGGTGCCCAGAGAAGCTGTGGCTGCCCCTGGATCCCTGGCAGTGTCCCAGGCCAGGCTGGACACTGGGGCTTGGAGCACCCTGGGACAGTGAAAGGTGTCCCTGCCCATGGCAGGGGTGGGATTGAGTGAGCTTTAAGGTCCCTTCCAACCCAAACCAATGATTCTATGATTCTTCTATCTCTGCAAACAGTCAGTGCTCCCTGAATAAGCAGCCATTCCATATTTTCTCCTTTTCCTAGAGCTCCAGTGGGCTGCTAGGTGACTTATTTACTGCCTGCTGCTTTGAAGACAGAAGTATTCATTTTTTTCAAAGGATTTTCTCTGGCACTCACCATGCCAGGGCTTCTCAAAGATTAATGACATCTGTTAGCACGATGTGCCTGTGAGGTGACAGGATGTGTCAGGAGGATGCCTATTTTGGCTGGGCAGCACTCAGCCCTTTCACAACCTCACCAGCTCCAGCCAGGACACCATCAGGTGTCTCTGTGAAGGGCTGAGAGTGTGACAGGTAAACAAGACCAGAGCCTTCAGCTGGGAGAATGAAGGAACAAGTGACTGTACTTAGGGCATGGGGCTGTGATAAAACAGCTGTTTTGCTTGAGACTTGCTCAAGTTTTGTGAAATGTTAACACTCAGACGAAAGAAAGCAGAGCATGAACCCCGCCGTGAGCTGAGAAGCATCCAGCTTGCTTTGCAAGCAGGTAGACAAGTTGTGACAGAACACTGCCACCTCATTTTTAACATGTGGAAACTGAAACACACTGAAATAAGGACAGAATGCTGCCACTGGTGTAGTGTGCCTGATTGGGAGCCTGGGCCTTGATTTTGAGGATCCCCTACTGCTCCTTAAACATTATAATATTCAAATTGTGATGCCTAAATATCACACTTTCAATGTGAGGGTTTGGTGACATTGTCAATCAGGCTTCGGGTTCAAGGCAGGCATCAGGTGATCGGGGACAGTGACAAGTGGTCCTGTCTCAGATTTCTCATCTCATGTCTCTGGCAAAGGCTGGAAACCCTCTCCAAGGGAAGCATCCAATGGTCCTGAAAATGAGACAGTCCCCCAGCAGGTCCCACACCGGGAAACCAATGCTGGAAATCAGCCACACAGAAGGCAAAGCTCTGCAGGTACCAGAATCCGGAATGTGACACTGGCTATTGTCACTCAGGCAGTTTGGTCTACGTTCTGTGCTACAACACTTAAACTGCTACCCTAGACAGCTGTTAGCAAAACTAGTCCTGAATTACCTTTCCTTTCAATTAAGTCAAAATACTGGATGGGGACATTTTCCTTCACATGTCCTGTCAATGAAAACTTTCCTAACAATTAATTTTTTTTTTTAATCTGATTTCACTGCCATCATTTTCCACAGCACAGGGATAAATACCTTAGTTTGCTTCAGCTTTTATTTAAAATATCATTTTAGCATTGTTTCAGCAATTGTGCAGATGTAATCAAATCAACTAAGTTGTACAGGGCAGCAGTACCATAGCTACCTTCAGCATCCCACATGGGTGGAAGATCCCATCTCCATGTTGAGACAAAAACTACAAAATCCCCTCACCATTCTCCAGGAACCTGCTGCAATCACACACTTGTTACAAAGGCCCCTGTTCCAAACAAAAAAAGGGATTGATCAGCCTGGAGAAAAGAAGTTTCAGGGTGACATAACCATGGCTTTCCAATACCTGGAGGAGCTGACAAGAAAGATGGAGAGAGACTCTTTAGAAGGGATGAAGTGACAAGGGGGAATGGCTCCTTACTGCCAGAGGGCAGGGATGGATGGGATATTGGGCAGGAATTGTTCCCTGGGAGGGCAGGAAGGCCCTGGCACAGGGTGCCCAGAGAAGCTGTGGCTGCCCCTGGATCCCTGGCAGTGCCCAAGGCCAGGCTGGACACTGGGGCTTGGAGCAGCCTGGGACAGTGGAAGGTGTCCCTGCCCACGGCAGGGGATGGAATGAGATGGGCTTTACACCCCTTCTGACCCAAACCCTTCTGGGATTCCATGAAGATTTCAGACACTGCAGCAGAATCAAAGCTTCCTATCCTGGGACAGAGCCTTTTGATAGTCAATAATCCCCTTCATTTGGGATCTGACTGGTTCTAGCACAGCAGAGAGAGAGAATAACTGGGTAATACAGCCAGTCTTGGCACACATTCACACTGAAATCTCAGAAACAATTATTCAGTCTAGAGCATAACTAATTAAAAGGTCTCATAGAAAGGAGTTGAATTTTTGATAAGAGTGCACTTATGTCAATGCTGCAATACCTGCCTTTCTCTAGTTGGACAAAAGCTGACATAACCAATTTTCTCACCCAGAGAAAGCCAAACACAATTCATGGGTGAGTGACCATTATGTAACTGACATTATTTTTTTATGTACAAGGTAATCTCTCAACATTAATTTCATTGCAGGGAATGGAAAGGGAAGAAAGGAAATAATTTAGAGTATTACAGAAGATTCTTCCTTTTTAAAATCATATTTTTATTTTGAAGTCAGTTGAATTTGCTTGTATTTCTTATAAGTTTGGGGACCAGAGCACTTATATTATCTCTATAGCTTATTGGAAGTAATTATATTATCTCTAGTCCTCATAGTCTGGCAGGTTGCTGACTAAAAGATGTGTAGGTATAGTATGGTGTGTATACAGATTAATATATTTATATATATGTTTAGTGACAAGTCTTGCATGGGACAAGAGATGAAGATTAGTCTCTCAGGGAAAAATTTGAAACTCTGGGAGGAAAAAATGTACAACAAAAATTAAATTTCATAGTTGTAAAGGTTTGCAAAAGTAGCTGAAGAAATTATTTGTATAACAATCCTCAAGTGACTGCAAGATATCGAGGAACAAACAAAAGCCACCAAGGCAGGTATAACAAGACATCAGTGTTAAACTGTTTTATTAAACAAAATCCTGTCCTGAAAGCCTTCAGCTTCATTGACAAAAATACAGAAAAATCAAAGCCCACCCAGCTGGAATAGTAATCTGAGAGGACCTGGAGGAGCCAGGGCCAGAGATGCTGAATGAGCAGATGCCTTGAAAAATTGCCCCCAGGAAATAAGTGAGAGCAAAAGGCAGTGGGATGCAGAGGAACTCACCTGAGCACCTCTCTAAAAGCATTGCAGGCAAGGAAGGTTCTATTGATGAAGATTTTTAATGACCATTTGTATATCGTTATTATTCTCTCTGTTTGAAGGTCATTTTACTGGGCAGAGTCATTTGCAAACAGCTCTTGCAGGTTCATTTTGCTTTTGGTTTTCTTTCCCATCTCCATGTCCTGTGCAGAGCAGTGTAAGAGTTGGGTGACTCACTAAGTGGAAATGGATGAGAAGAGTGATCTTTTCTCCTCCAAAATGCAAAGTTAGAGGAGCCATGAAGTGCATTGAAGTGAGGAGTGATGTTGCACACTAACCCTCAGCTGGGAGCTCCTAAAAAGTTCTTACATTTACTTAACCATTAAACAATCAGGTCGGAATACAAGCAAACAGCAACCTCTGCATACCAAATCCCCAAAGGTTGGATGTACCAAGGGAAAAAATGTTTATATTCTCATGGAAACCCTTTCTGCTGATTTTGTGGGGAAATTGGAAGGGAGTATCACAATAAAATTAGGCCTTTTTTTTTTGTATTTCAAACAAGAGATTGTTGTCTATGCAGGGAAGACATTTCCAGAACATTTCACTCAAAAGCAAGTTGTTAATCAAAAACCTTTTTCTTCCTCTAGGAAGATAAGAGAAATAAAATGTTGATTACCTTAGAGTTGGCAGACATCTGGAGAGGCATGGATATGGAGTGTACACAGCATTAGAAGTACTTCAGGCAGGTGCTGGGTGCAGAGATTCTTTCTCCAGTATGAGGCCCAGCAGGTGAGACACAGGTGATTTTCCTGGGCACAGGGCTGGACCTTGGGTATCTTTCCAAAAGGAGCCACAGCAGGAAGGGACTGCCTTTTTCTGCCTGAAATGGTGGTGGAGACTGAGCCTGAAGCTTGTGGGGTTCCTGGAAGTTTGGGGTGGGTGATGCAGCAATGAGATGGTTCTGACCAGAGTTACTGCTTGGGAGTTAAGGAAAAAAGCAAGATTTGGAGCAGAATATTTTCAAAATAAAAACGGATGAAGAGCAATTCCCAGTTTTCTCTGGTGGACACCACATCCCTGGCAGTGTCCAAGNTTTTTTTTTTTTTTTTTCTGTTCTGGAAGAGAGTTTTGTACCTGTGGATTCCTGAACAATCTCCTAGGAAGAAGAATTCAGCTGAAGAGCTAAAACAGCCTTCCCACACACATTTATTCCCTTTTTTGAGAGAGTCTGCAGGACATAGAGCACTCCAGAAGAAACTTGTGTTTATGAGTTCTAATGGCTCCAAACAATGATTTCTTTCATGAGACCTCTCAACCACTTCCAATGTATTCTTACATTTTCAAATAGAAAGCAAATATAGGGGAAAATGCTGCAAAGCAGCTGAGGAGATAACTCTCCCTGTGATGCAGTAATTTTGTATTCCATTAGATTGTGCTGCTCAGCTGAGCTTTTGAGGTGGAAGATAAACAGATGAGGAAAGGCTTTTTATTAAAGGCATGCACTGCCAATTGTAAGGGCAATCAAATATTGGTTCAGCCTCACCACTGCTGCTCACTTTTAACAGAGGTGAGGATATTTGCTAAAGATGACAGGAATGCCCAGCAAAGCAGAGTCTGCCTGCAAAGCCTCACCTCCTTTCAAATCAGGCCTGTGCAGACTGACAAGACAAAGGCTTCTGAGAAAAGCAGTCCAACAAGTGCAAAGGGGCCATGGTATTGAACCTGAAAACCAAACCTGTTCAATGCTTGGGTAGTGAAACCAGACCATTTGTAAGCACTGTGCTTATTTATTGTAAATGCTGCAGCTCAGCTAATGATTTTTGGTTTAGTTGGAGTTCAGGTTCTCACTTTCATCAGCATTATCTTGCCAAATACATTCCCAAGCTTACTTTAATTTAGGATTTGACACCAGTGATTGCCTTTTTCTTCCCCCTCAAAGGATGCATTAGTCCACAATAAAAGACGCATATTAGGCAATTTATTACGCTAATGACTTGCAGAAAAAAGCCAAATTACATTGATGGTGGATTATATTGAACAATAAAAAACCCCCCTCATCACAACTCTCGGTGAGCACATAGTTGAGCTGTAGTTAGCTCCAGGAAGCTTCCTGGGAATAGTATCCACAGTGCAGACAGCCATGCATCAGCAGGAACCACATTCCCAGTGAAAGAACACAGATCTCCCTCACATTCGTAATTATGTCTCGTTACCCCTCAGCAGCCAGTTTTAGCTCAGCTAAAAAGGCTGGTGTTATCATGGCATATGGCACTTCCTACCTGATTATCTTTCAATCTACCATCTGATTCCAAGCAAACTGAAAGAGAAGTCAAGATTCAAGAGCATTCAGGTTTGCATAAATTTTTTGCAAAGAGAGAGTCAACTAGAAGAAGAAGCTGTCATCAGTGCTCATCAATGAGAGGAGCTTGGCCTGGAAATAGAAATCCACAAGAAGCAGCTCTGCATTGCTTTCAGAAATGTTACTCAGTAACTTCAATAAAGACAAGATTAAACAAAAAATTTAGATGAAACTATCAAAAATATTCTTTAGAGCTGGATTAATAACAAGATTCAATCAGACACTGGAAAAACTGTTCTGTGACAATGGCAGGAAACAAAATAATCAGTCCTGAGGCAGTAAGAAAATAAAGGAATGAATGTAATAGGAGAAAAAAGAGAAAGTGGCCTGAACAGTAATCCAGCCCCAATGCCATCAAAATCTGAGCAGCCAGAATCAGAAGGAGCAGCTCAAACACAGAGACCCTTCCAGGTTCAACAGCACTCAGAAACCCAACAGTGCCAAAAGGCTTCAGTGGGATGAGCTTGGACCACTCCTAATTACTAGGTGAAAACTACTCCTTTATAGCAGACAAATAGTGGGATTTTTACCAATAAGAATGAAAACACCTGCCACCTCGGGGCCTGGTCAGTGGAGATTTCATTACACACTTTATTATGGAGTTCTTCTCCAGTGACTGCAACTGTTACCTCAGACCTCAGAGTTAAGGGCCCCAGCAAAAACATCATGGAACTTATAAAGTGTTTAAATACAACTCACTTTGGGTTTATGTAATCTGTATTGCTGAAACCAAGCATTTATTTATTTAATTTCTATTTCTTTTCCTGATTGAGAAAAAAAGAATTGGTCAAAGCCTGCTTCTTCCCCCAGCAGTTCTTGTGCACACTCAGACAATGGCAATGCCATCCCACAAAAGGCAGGAACAATGGTAAGGAACAGCGTTAGTGATACAGAGTTGTTTCAGCAGTGACACTTGAGCACTATTAAAAGCACAATATTAAAAGACAGACCAGTGTCTGAATGAGCCTGTTGTGAGAATGAGCATTTTCAGTGTGTTCTATAGCAGGAAATATTTTATCTGCTATAAAAACAACAGCTTCTGTAAATGATTAAACTCTCGTGTTTCTTTTCAGCAATTAACAAGCTTTGAACATTGTTTACTGTTGGTTCTACGGCATCATTGCTTTTATCTTCCAGTGTAACAACCAAGATTCAACATGAATTAAATCCCTTTTTCTTTTCCTCTGCATCACTATTAAAGTATGGCATGTAAAAAAATTTCCTTCTAGTAATAATTACCGAGGACAATGTAAGGTTCAACATCAGTCTGTAGAAAGAAAAGGTTATTTATTTCCTGGTTATCATTAGTAGAAAAGCTGAAAACATGCAGATGAGTCACTGCAGCACTACAGCAAGTAGGATTTGGGGAAAGCTATTCCAAACAGTCTCTGAGTAAAAGCAAGGCCTGGTCTGCATGGGGTGGGTTCATTTTCCAACACAGTATGAGAGTTAAGAAGGATGACTTCCCTAGAAGCATCCAAGGCCAGGTTGGATGGGGTCCTGATCAATCTGGTCTAGTGGAACCTGTTCCTACCCATGGCAGGGGGCTGGAACCAGGCAATTCTTTCCAACCTAAGCCATTCCATGATTCCACAGTGATTCCTTCTCTGCCTGAACATGAGCACAATCCTTTTCACACCAACACTGCAGCACTCACAGGAAGGTACCTGTTCAGCTGCAACCTGTGCTCTTTGATCACGTGGGACTTTCATACCTGGAGGTGTTGCCATCACGGACAATCACTTTCAGTTTGGGGACACCCACGGACATATTTTCCAGTCTAGACAGGGCCTCAGTTTTGACAAAGCTCATTTTCTGCTTTATGGTAAAACAGGACAATTCCTGATTTCCCTAAATCCTACTCCATCCCCCCATTTCTATACATGAATTAGGTACTTGTGAAACAATGAATAATTTTATTTTTCATGGGTGAATGCTTATCATTCACATAGAAAAGCCGCAAAACAAGCTGGAGCATATATTGCAATGAAAAAAGCCAAATATTTCAAAAATTCAATCAAAACCTAAAAAAAAAAAAAAACCAAACCACTGAGAAGGAGCTATGACTAAGACAACAGACAGATATTCAAGCCCTAAGCTTCCTGCTCTCAATGCCTGATGACACCAAGCATGTCATTTGTCATGCTGTGTCTGGGTCCCCATCTCTAAAATGATCACAACAGGCAATAAGATGCCTCAAGTATATGTGGGGAGGTTTTTCCACTGGTTTCCATGGAAAATTAGCATCTTCCTCTCCTAACAGTGCTCATTTTGATAAGAAAAGCAAGCTCAGGGAAAACCAAGAAAATTTAGATAATTGGTTTTTTTTCCCATGCACAAGAAGCAGAGGGTGTGGGGTATGGGGGAAAAAGGCAGCAGCAAGTCCAGTAGGTGAGGCTGGGGAAAAGCACATTTGGTGCAGCCATCCCTGCCTGGCATATGAGGGCTGGGAAACCTCTCACACCCTGCTCATCTGCACTCCCACCCTGTCTGGCACTGGCTTTCCTCAATCCAGAGGAGCTGCTGGCAGCCTGGAGCTCCCACGACTCCCCTGCACATGTTCCCAACCTCCTTCCACACCCCAGTGGTACCAGTGGGACTTTCCTGTTTTTAACAGTTCCCCAGTCACTGGTGTGGGTCAGTCCTTCCCCAGGAAGAGGCATCTGAGGGTTCACATCCATAGGAATTTCACTTCTTTCCATGAGCAGAGCCTTACTTCAGCCATGCACAGGTTAAACATTCAGCCAAAACTACTGAGTTACTCACTGCTGAATGGAAAGGGCAACTCAGCTCACCTGACACAGAGAGAAGAATTTTAGTGTGTGATGAACAGTCCTTTAGGAGAACTTCCTTCTCCTGACTGGAGGTTAACTTAAGGCTGTGTGTCTAATGGAGGTCACATGGAATGTGAAATGATTTATATTTTGATATATATTACTGTTTTTGGATCAGAGGTACAGCATATTTTGTCTTTAAACTGGAAGAGGGAAAGTTTGGATTGGACATTAAGATGGAATTGTTCCCTGGGAGGGTGGGCAGGCCAGGAAGTTGTGGCTGACCCTGGAGCCCTGAAAGTGTCCGAGGCCAGGTTGGACAGGGCAATAGAGAAAAGATTCTTCTTTTAAATGTACAAAACTGGGTAGTTAAAAAACATTAAATTTTGATGGCACATCATGGCAGCCACATAGTGCTACTGGAGACAGTGACCTTGAGCTTTGGTGGAAGAGCAATAAAACACATTTAAATTACATATAAGGAAAAAGGAGCAGGAAGACAATTCCTATTCTCAATACAGCATCTACTAAGGAAGAAAGAACCTGAGAGCAGATGGATTTAGTACAGCTAGTGGCCATCTAAACAATCTAGTCAAGCAGGACATTAATGGAGACCTTGGCAGGTGTATCAGTGTCCTGTCTGTCCATCTGTATTTCCTCTCAGATCTTGCTTCGTTTTTACTGTGAAGGATTTAGGAAATTTAGGAGCACCCATCAACAGCTTGATAGCAGCAGGTCCATGGTGGAATGTTCTAACTACAGCTAAACCCAGTAATGTGCCACACTGCTCATTTAGTGTGGCAAGTATGTGCCATGGCAACACTGATTAATTCATATTTTAATAGTATATATTTTAAAATATGTGTAATAGGTGTTATAAATATTTCTGATATAGATTCTCAGGACAACATGCAGAGCAAGCAAGAATTTTGGAGGAAAAGGACCTCCAAGACAGCCAAACATCCAAGCATTTAGCCTGCAGTTTAGATCACAAACCAAGCTACTGATGGTTTGGATTCTCTGAGCTTTTCCTCTGTCACTGCTCGTTGCCAACAGGAGGCAAGGGGACTTTGCCAAGTGTCCCCTTTGGTAGCCCTGGTGTGAGTGGCATGGATTGCCACATGGTAGGACACGGCCACGCCCCCACGGCTACACAGCACGAATCCCCTCTCTGGCATTTAACTCCAGCAGGAGCCACCTGAATCCATCTGCTCCAAGAGAGAGATGGCATTTCCATGAAACCAAATCAACCCAGGAATGGCAGATGGTATGTGTGTGCAGGGAGGGAGCCAGAGAAAGGAGAGCGTGGTTTAAAAAAGGGACCTGCTCCAAACACAGTGTGAACTACAAGGGAAGGGAAGGGGAAAGGGAAGGGGAAGGGGAAGGGGGGAAGGGGAATGGGA
>VZTR01013394.1:89570-114662 GCA_013400775.1 Chaetops frenatus | reverse complement strand
GAAGGGGAAGGGGGGAAAAGGAAGGGGGGAAGGGGAAGGGGAAGGATACTCTAACAAAGGCAGAGGGAGAACACTATGTGTAATCAGTTTGATTAGAGTGCAGCTCTGTGGATCCAGAAAGCAAAAAGAGAATAGAGAGCCAGGTGAAATGGAGTGCCTGGGAATTATGCACTTGGTGGCTCACATCCATGAGACCAAATGTGCATGATCCGTGCTCTGCCAAAAATCTCCTGCAAATTTGCAGCAAAGCCTTGAGCAGGACACATCACAGCTGGTCAGCTGGGCGGCAACAGTGACCAGATGAAGGGAAAGCTGACCTCAGACACGTAAGCAGATGAAGCCCATGAAGTCCTAATGTCCAGGCTATGCCCCAAACCACTGACAGTGTTCAAAGAGCCCAGTGGTTATGTTGAGATTTTTTGGAATGTGTTACATAACCACAGCAAATCCATCAGTGTCTTGGAGATCACCATAGAAACAGGCTGACAGCTCAGTGCAGTAGGAAGAATCCCTGATCTCAGCCTGGAGAAGATGCTGATGTGCCTGGTCCAGCACAGGGAGCTCCCTCCCTTCTCCTCTTCCAGCACCAGGACTCCTGGGGCCAGTTGCCTCTCCACTTTTGGCCACAAGAGTATGTGGATGGAGGGTTTCCTACTCCCTGGAGCCACACAGAAGACACCAAAACATTTTCTACCAAAGCAAATGAGACACGGATGCTCTATTCCAAATAAAAAATCTAAAAAAAAGGAAAAAGCTACCTCGATATTTCTATATGAAAAAACTCTGCTTCAACTCTGAATGACAACCAGAGCATGTGAATGTGCAGTGGTTGCTGCCATCACCCCATTTTCAGTGCTGCCTTGTACATCTACTCTGCTCCATATCTGGGCCATGAGAATACAGAGAAATCACACAAGCTATGAGGCCCGAGGCCAGAATTGCTCTGCTGGAGGGGAAAAATGGGGTAAAGAAAGACTTAGTGTTATTTGATGGGACATATACTCACCCTGCTCCTCCTACAGCTCCTCCACATCTCTACTTTTGAGGTTGAACTAGAAAGTTTTTCATGCCCTTCATTCCTTTCTGAAGTGTCTTCCTAGACAAGTGCCCATTTCTCAGTGGCCTTTGCATCATGGGAAGTAGGAATTACATGTGTTTCCACATAGTTCTTCAAATTAATGTGCAACAAATGGATTGATTGAATTAATAATTCATAAATACTAATTGTACTTGAATGGAAAAGTGTTCAACCATTACCCTGATCATTGACCTGAAAATATGTTCTTCAGTTTGAAGTATTTCTCTAAATTTTGATCTGATGACAGTAAATCTTTTAATCACTCTCTCATAATTTCATGACTTCAATTAAAAATCATTACAATCCTATAAAAAGAATTGACATTTAGTCAAACAAAATGATGAATTTCTTTGCACTGCAGTAAGCCTTCAGATGTTCAATTTATCTCAATCTTAAAAAGTTAGCCAAAGCTTTCCTCAAACTCAATTCATTTTAAATATGTACTTACTCAGTAATTATGGCTCAGTACAGAATTTAAATTCCAAGGAAATATAGAAACATTTTAATGGATGGTACTAAAACCAAAACCACTTCATTTTGTTTCATGTTATTTTCCATGTTTCCATGTGCAACCACAAGATCAGCTGAACACTAGTTCACATTGCTCTCCTTGAAATGTTTATTCTCTGTATGTTTGGTTCTGTAGTCCCAAATTTAGGGACAATTTAGGATAGTTATTAATACACAATGTTATCTAGAGTAAAAGTCCACAGAATTTTTTGGCTTTTTTTCCCCACATCTTTCTATTATATCCTATGATTATTATTATTCTTGGCTATTAGGAAAAACTCCTCCTCCAGAGGTTTGTCCAGCACTGGAACAAGCTGCAGTGGAGGAGTCACTGTCTCTGGGGGGAATTTAAAGATTTGGACAGGTAGCACTTGGCTACCTGGTTTATTGGGGGGCTTGGCAGTGCAGGGGGAACTGGATTTGTCCTTCCCAACCTCATGGACTCTGTGATTCCCTGCTCATTGCACTTAGTGATATATCAGTGCTATCATGCAAACACAGCAGTATTATTTACTTACACATTTTGCTATGTTTGATTTCTTTTAGTGAACTGAAGTTACTCAGGGCAGCATGCAGAGACCTAGGGGTCAAACAGCAAGTTTTTGTGGAAGTGTTTCCTTCAGCCATGGCTTTAGTTGGAGAAATTTAGGAGAAATCACAACATGAGGAAATGACTTTCAGTATTTGTATGACAATCCATTATTGCAAAACAAGAACTCTAATTCTGGCTCAATTAAGCTGCACAATGTCCCGTTTTCCCCAGCACAAACATTCCTATTTCCCCTTCATCACCCAGTCAGTGTCACTCCTGGTTCACCAACTTTTGTTCAGTGGAATATTTTACCCTGTTAGCACCTGGGATTTTGGGGAGAGAGAGACTGGGTTCACCTCAGTGTTTGGGTTTACTGTTGATGTGTGATACAGACTCAGTGTGAAGTCTGCTAATGAATTCACTGCTCTTTATTCCCAGCTGCTATGGGAATAGGGAGCAAGTTGAAGTAGGGGAAAATCATCTCCCCACATGAACTGAAATAAGTGTTCCTCAGGAAGGTGCGAAAGCCAATCTGCTCCAATTAGGAAAACAGTAACAGTAAAGTCCAACTAGCACATAAATCCTACAGGAGCAAAAGCCCATCCTCCATAAGCACATTCAGAAAGATGATTTCTGCTTTTTGCCTTTAGATATTTCTAATGTGAAACAAAATAAAAGCAGCCCCATGAATATGACACTGTCCCAGTCATTGTTTGCTCACAGCTCAAGGAATAACTGCATTTTTGACAGGACAAAACACTTGGAACTGCAAGACTCATGTGGAACTTCTCTGAGAAACAAACTCCTTTTTGGGGGCAGATAGAGACGTAGAAAAAGTGACAACAGGATGAAAGTGAGAGGTTGTTGGAATAACTCAGTATATAAAAAATATAACACAATTCAGTATATAAAAAATATAACACAATAACAACTTGTGCTATATTTTTTTCCACCTTTCTGTAGAGGAAACATATTTGCTGATACTTGTGGCAAGCATCTTATCTTCAATTCATTCTACTCCATTCAGCTATGTTCAATTTGATCCTCTCTACACAGACATGACTGTGCCTGTTATTGATGGGCACAAAAACCCCACCAGCCTTAGCCAAAAACCAGCAACAATACTCAGCTGTAATGTTCAGCTCTCCTGAACCCTGTCTGGCTTCCAGCTTCACAAGTTGGCTGTGTGTGCTCTAATGAAATACTCCTTCAATTTCACTTCCTTTACCTGCCACCACTTACACTGAATTATGACAGATTCCTGTAATCCAGGCTGATTTTTTTTCTTTGTTTCTTTCCATTTAAGATAGAACATGCAAAGGAGTGCTCCAAAAATATAGCACTAGCTTTGCTGTCCTCTGCATCTTCTCAGAATTATTTCTGTATTTTTTTTAGTGTGGAGTTCACATTCCAAACAAGTCTCATGACTGTCACAGACAACAAAATCTTAACTTTTGCTGCATTTCCTCCTGTTCCCTAATGACTTGAAGATGCAATTTTTGCTTTTTCCTACTGTTGAGGTTTCCTGGAGAGATCTTCACTTTGCTGGCTTTCCAGTGACAAGAATTTCTTTTTCTCAGAGGAAGGGGAAAGTTTAAAGCTCAGCAGCATGAGAGGTTTATATTGTTGTTGCGAGCACACATTACCTCTAAGTTTATGCAAGTTTAATCTCATATGCCCAGTTTTCAAAATTAATCTAGACTCTCTCACCATCCCCTGTGGTTCACACAAACTGAAAAGTTTATGGGCCAAACTGTTGAAAAATGCCTCTGGATTTGTTTTCAGCACTGGTACATGCAAAAGGATTGTGCAGACAGCAATACTTTTGTTTCAAAGTCAGCACGCTCACCCGCCTTTGTGTGTGAGAGCTGTGAGGAGCCATGGATCTTCAGCCTGGCACGGGCTGAGCCATCCTAAATGTGACAGCACTCTCCACATCCCTCCACCATCCAACTGATTCATGGAATCACAGAATCAGTAGGGCTGGAAAATGCCTCTAAGATCCTACACTCCAACCATCAAACGAGTACCACTGTCATGTTCACCATTAAAAATGTCCCCAAAGGCCACATCCACACATATTTTGAATACATCCAGGAAAGAGGACTCTCACCTGGCTACTTGTTTGGTGAAGAAATATTTCCTAATATCCAATCTGAGCCTCCCCTGGCCCAGCCTGAGGCCATTTCCCCTTGTCCTGTCCCTGTTCCCTGGCAGCAGAGCCCGACCCGCCCTGGCTGCCCCCTCCTGGCAGGGACTTGTGCAGAGCCACAAGGTCCCCCCTGAGCCTCCTTTTCTCCAGGCTGAGCCCCTTTCCCAGCTCCCTCAGCCTCTCCTGGGGCTCCAGCCCCTTCCCCAGCTCTGTTCCCTGCCCTGGACACGCTCCAGCCCCTCCAGGGCTCTCCGGCCAGAGGGGCCCAGAACTGGACACAGCCCTCGAGGTCCCTCAGCAGGGCCAGCCCAGGGGACCATTGGCACCTGAGCACCCTTGGACTCCTGTCCAGAGTCAGCAGTTCACTGTCCCTGTCCCTGCTACAGGCTATTTTAACCACCTCTCATTTGGGTTGCAAGAGGATGATCCCAGACTCTGTTCAGTGGTGCCCAAAGACAGGACAAGGAGCAATGTCCATAAAATAAAACCAAGAAGTTCCACCACAACGTGAGGAAAAACATCTTTATGTTGAGGGTGGCAGAGCCCCACAACAGCTGTCCAGGAAGGTCCTGGACTGTCCCTCCAGGGGGACAACCCAAACCCTCCTGGACACATTCCTGTGCCTCCTGCTCCGTGTGACCCTGCCCTGGGAGGGGGTTTGAACTGGTTGATCTCCAGAGGTCCCATCCAACCCCAGCTATTCTGTGATACTGTGACTTCTCCACAATTCCTGGGAAAATAGCGGTTTTAGTTTACTTACAGTTCACTCCCAAAGGATGGTATGGGCAGGGATGGGGGAGGTTTGACTCCTCCTGCCCTGCACAGCTCTCCAGTTCTGCGGCATCACAGCACAGGCAGTGAGGGCTCTTGGCACTGTGCTGTAAGAACACTCTGAAAACTCAAACTGTGTCTTGCAGTGTTACAGACACTGAACTGAAACTCATAAAATAACAATTATTATCACCTTGGAACCACCAACGGAGTGGAATTCAGTGCAGCATGGACATGGCCAGTTTGCTCCAGAGGCTTCTTCCCCTACAGACCACAGAGCTAAACCAGCTCATGCTGACAGCTCCTTATTCAAGAATCAGTCCCTATTCCATTGTAATTTGCAACACTCAGCATCTGCACAAAAACCTTTTTTTAAGAAGTTTTAAAAGACTGCTATTTGATAAAACCTCTCTAAAAAAATATCATTTTTCTGCGATCAAGAAATGATCCAAGTAATTCCTTCAGAAATTCTTTTAAGACTGAAACTAGAATTTGACAATGTCTCAAAAGAATGTATTTTGACATTTATAGAAGTGTTAAGCATTAATCTCTTGGCACACATTAGAGATACAAGCATTCTTCTAAACAAAGGTACATCTTTTTATACACGGGAAAGTTGCAGTCCTCTTTTAAACTGCACTGTTACCATCTCTAGATTAGAAGAATAAAGAACATTTCAGTGATTCAAAACACGAAAATCAAGAAGCTTTGACAGTTTTAGATGAAGAATCTGGGTGAATATTATTTTGTGCAATACCTTCATCAAAGAATGTAATTTACAGTGCTCCCTTTCCCTGATTAAGCCCAGTTTTAACCTCCTGACAGCTTCTTGAGAAAGTGCTCCCAGTCTGGTCCAGCTCCTCCAGCAAGTGAGAGCTACAAAATATGAGGACAGATGAAAGGCAGCAGAGAGAGTGCTATCTTTTCCTAAGTTATTCACGCAAAGAAAGTAATTTTCTGTACAAAGAAGCCTACACTCCATTGTTTTCAGGCAGACAAAAAACCTGAATAAAAGACAGTCATGGGTATGGTTTTCTCTCACACATTATATGGGTTTCTAACTCTGTTTCTTGCACTGGCTTCTGGTAATACAGTTTGCAGTTTATACCAGAAAAAAATTGGTTGCTGTTCATGGCTTGTCTGGCATTTTACTCTCAGTGTGCCCAATTTTCTGTCCAGTTTGGGTTCTGAAGTTGGGCACAGAAGGGATAGCACTGGGTGAGCCAGGCTAGCTGTGTTGCTCAACTGCCCCTGCACAGCTGTTCCCTGAGTCCTGTCCCCAGCCTTGGCCCCCTATGACACCTCACTGCCAGACTTTGCTTCACCTGTTCTCACCTCTATTCCCTCTGATGATGCAGATAATTCCTTAAATAAATCCAACATTGAATTTGTAATTGGAATAGTGTAAGAATAACACTCTGCAGGGTAGGACTTCAGTGGGGGCTTTATGCAAATATCTGTAAGTATTCCAAACACTCACATGTTTTAGATTTCTGTTTTTTCACCTAATGAATATTCTCTGCTGGACTTCAGAGATCACCTACAAGCATTTTTGTTTACAGAGTGAGTTAATTAATACTGCTAATACACCAGGGCATGGGGTGAAACTTGTTTTATCTGCTGCAAATGCATTCAAGAATCTGCAGGTACTGAAAATCAAGGGAAAGCAGCCAAGGTTCATGACCCTTCCAGACAAACCTCCAGCAAATTCTTGGTGTAGTTAAGCTGATAGAATATTCCCCCTTAAGTGGTGTGAAAGAAGGTACTTTGTGTACCTTCAAAGTACAGCTATGGGAATAAATAATTTTTAAAGTTCATCTGTAGTTAAGAATTCCAGGTTAATATAAAAATAATGCATTAAAAAGAGCAGATTAGCCAATCCTCCTGAAGCCTTGATTTATTTCAATTCCATGCATTTTAATAACAGCAATAAAATTTGGAAATGCCAGATGAACATGGAAACTCCATCGGACTAATGACCTCTGTGTCATGAAGAAAGCCCTGTTTCTAAGGCCCTCTTAAGGCTATGGAGCAAGGATTTAAACATTGGCTTTCTGCTCCCCAGACAAGTGTCCCACACATCCCTGGCTACAGTTTATCTGGAGGACTCTCGATTTGTCATGTCAAAGGTGCTCCGAGATGAAGCTGGGATGCACAGGAGTGATAATGAGTGCACTGTATGACAGTCAGCACACCCAATCAGGAGCCTGGTATCTTCATTAGAGCCCCCATTCCAGTGACTAATCTTTAACAACAATTGGTAAACAAAGAAAGAAATAATGGTACCAGGGGAATTTACAGGGAATATTTATAGCTCAGCCTGATACATTTAACTAAATTAGAGAAAATGGAATTGCTGCCTCATTCATTCAGGGCTCTATTCCACACACCAAACACAAAACCAGGCACCAGGAACTCATGAATGGTGATTTTCTTAAGGCTCTTTTTCCTTTGTTTGTAGGGTGAGGGTAAAACACACCATATGTATATTTGGACATGTGATATACATTTAGATAGCTATCATAGGGCTGGAAATGCAGTTTTTCACTTCTCCTGTGTCTCTGAACATTGGTACCTGCTAGTTCTGGTCAGCAACCTCTGAACAGCTAGGCCATGAAGTGCAGAAAAACAGCTGTGTGAGCACCCTTGACTTGACAGGCCAGAAACACCTCTCCCAACTCCAACCCAGACAATCTCTTGAGCTTCTCTGACACAGAATACCAGAGGTAACACTGCTCTTGGCTTCACAATCCAAGAGAGGTGAGAAGAGACCTCCAGAACTGTCCAAGGAAACATCCTCTTTATAGAGGCATAGGCAAGGACCCCACGGGAATAATGCTGGCTCTAAGAGCTCCCTTCATATGCAAAGAAGAAAGGAAATTTCCGTAATGCTGCAGGCCATAGACTGTCTCCAGTTCTGGGAAATTCACTTTGAAGTATACAGATTATAGGCAGCCATCCAAGCCACATATATAAATATCCCATATAAGCCTGGGCTGCAAGACCCAATATACTTTCAGAATAACAAAGCTTAACAGTTTTTTAGCTCAGCATAGAGAAAAAAAACTAAGCAAAACAAGAAAAATGAGGTGCTGATACTGAAAACTCCAGAAATGCCCTCATTTCTTTGATTAGGACACAAAATAGCATCTAAAAGACAACACAGGTTTCCTTCGCTGAGGATGTGGGCAACATTTTTTAGGGTTTTGTCCATTGTGAATAAAACTTCAGCTGCTGCTGTCCTTAACTGTCCAAAAGGGCTCCGTCTGCAGGTAGGGCAGCACTAGGAGCAGTCTGGGGTATTTGGTGTCATTGAAAACATCTTCTGAGAGTCTTTTATAAAAGTGGAAAGTGAGCCATGGGATCTTACAGTAAATACAGAACAGAAAAGCCCTTTCAGAAATGCATGAATGAATGAATAAATGCAAGAGTAAGTGAATGGCTTGTTGTGCTAAACAAAGTATTTGAGCACTGAAGGCTTGCCCTGAAAGCAACCCCAACACAAACATTTTATTTCCCTGCTACAGCTCACCCTCATCTCCAGAGGAGGCAAGCAGTGCTGGAAACTGAAACCACTTTTTACAGTGCCTCAGAGATTTCTAAATACATTCATTGCCTTATGGCAATTGCAAAACCAAACTGTATTCTCTTTTCTTTTTTTTTTGACAGACTGTGAATGAGCATTATCCTAATGAACCCCATACTGATTTTGGGGATGGTGATGCACTAGCTATCCCACTATCAGTGGCTATGAGCAGAAACCTGCTTCTCCAAAATCTCTGATTTCAGTGCACTAAAATGACAAATCTTTGGTGTGATGACTTTGAGCCATGGAGGGAAACAGGAAGCCTTCCTTCACAGTATCTTAGCTATGGAGTTCTATTTATCTACAAAGAAACTGTGTGGGTTCAGATTGTGCTGCTGTTTCACTACCAAACCTCCAGATTTAAAATAAACACACTAATGGTATATGGACTCCAAGGTATGTAGCCCAAACCCTGTTTGTGTCCCTCACCTGCAGCCTCCTCAGTCCTGTGATGAAGAGAACACACAGACCCACAGAGCAAAGCCTCAGCAACAAAATGCTGCCACATCCCCCAGGAGTATCTGAAACTTGCCTAAAAAGCAGGACATTCTGTATCCTTGGCCTAGTCACCACTGTTAGCATGTTTTTGGTGAAATAAGGATGTTTGAGTTGCTCTGAAACCTGGAGCAGGGTACTCCAGAAGCCACCGATGGCCTGGAGGCCCTAGGAGGGCACAGCAGCACAAAAAGCTGATTTTCCTGCCATTAGCCCCAGAAAGCAGTTAGCTTTCCCAGAGAAACAATGGGACTTTTCTTGTGTTTAATACTTAAACTGTGAATGAAATTATAATAATGAATGTCAGCCTACTTTTAATTTCTATCAGTGAAAGCATATGCTGCAGTCTGCTCCATTTCCAGTGGGAAGGAAATCGTGGGCACTGAAGTCTTTTGTTATTAAAGCATTAGAGGAGCAGCGTGAGGCTGTGCAGATGTAAATTTGTCATAATTTTCTCTAGGATAATATTTACAGTATTTCAGAGTGCATGTGTGTGATCAGCATTTTGTACCCATTTGGCAGTTTGTCTGAACATCTGTTCTCATGGTTTGTGCTCATGAAGGCCTGGTTCTTCCCATTCTGGTCTGGTATGAAAAATAATGCTCTTGGTGTGATGGATCTGTCATGTTTCCTGCTCAGCACACCAGAAATTTCCACAATGTTTGTTCTTCAGGACAGACATCACATTGCAGCTCGAGTGTAGAGAACCTTTGGGCAAGCCAAGAATGCCAAGATCTTTAGTTTATGATGATTGTCCCTGTTTTGAAAACAATTTTAAGACGTATCAAAGAAGTATCCTAAAACAGTAGTTCATGGGGGAAAGGGAGGAGAAGAAAGAGAAATCATTATGTGACAAAGAGATGGAGGAAACAGCTCAACTACATCATGCACTGGCTTTCCTCTGCTGCCTCTCTTTTCTGAAATCCCACGGAGGTGAAAACACTGTGCCACTAAAAGAACAGAGAAGTTGATACAGTGAAAAAAAAAAAAATTAGGTAATTTGAGAAGAAGAAAAGTTCCACAGAGAAAGCAACTAAGTGGAACAAAGGAAAAGTGATTAAAAAAACCCACAGCTTTTAGAAACATTAAGCAATTTTAATACACCATCAAAAACCTGGCAAAATACATCTCAAAGAGCATAAAAGAGAAAAAAGAACAATGCATCCAGCAGTACCATAAAAAACGAAACAAAAATGTTCATGTTCACTCTAACAGCCACATTTATCCTTTTCCAAAAGAGAGGCAAATGGTCACAATCCATGGACTTTAGAAGAAGTTATTTCCCTGTATACGTAATGCAGCTGAAAATCAGTGTCCCTACATCTGAAAGGGATGGAACCTTGGAGGGGTTTGAAAAGCCATTTGACCTATTTCCCTGCTCTGAAATCTGACTGATCTCAACCAAAAGGACTCCTTGGGGGTGATGTTTCTCCTCTTGCTAATAATTCTGCTGGAAACTTTTCTTCTCAGTGAAGTAATCTCAGTGAAGATCTCACCAACTGCCTTGCAAGCTTACTCCAGTGCTACATCCCTCCTTGTCAATCAAAGATTGTACCTCATGTCCAACTTCTACCTCTTGTGGTGGGTTTTAAACCCTACATCAGGAATCTGACATGCTCTGGGTGGTGAGAACAGGGGGACACCATTTACAGTGAGCTTTTACATCCTTGATAACGTAGCTGGCTTTTGCCAGCCTACTCCTGACGAAACAATCCCCTCTTCTAAACTTTCTACTCATTCTCCTCTGGTTTTTGCCCAGTGTCCCATTTTTGCTGTCCTCCCAACCCCAAGAGCAGCACAGCGAGTTGTGTCCCTCTTTGTGCTGACTGTGCTGTCCTGGAGCCTGGCTCTCCTGGGAAAGACTGGCTCTGCTGCTTTAGGATTCATTACACCCTCCAAATTCTCTTCTGTGCATCTGTTCCTTGCTGGCTTTCCCCTGGCCTGAGCAGATGATAGCTCCTGCCCAGGAGTAAGAGTTTAACTTCACACTGAATCCTATTATTCTCATTTAATGCCAGATGCTTTTCAAACTTGCCAACTTTCTTTAATCCTGTATTTTCTTCTAAAATCAAGAATTTTAATCCAGTATCCCCTTTTAACCAGTATTGTCTGCAACTGTGTAACTTGGTAGCTATTTCAACATTCAGGAAAATTTCCCAAGACCAGGCTTTGAAGGAATCAGGCTTATGAAGAGGCCTTGCATTTTAGAAGAGAACCACAGACAGCTGCATCCAGCTTATATTAATTTATCCATTGTCCTTGTGGGAATGCCAAATGCAATGCTGCCAAAAGCTTCCTCTCTGCTGGAATCTAAGACTAGGACTCTCTTGCTTTCTGTCTAAGAAAACTTTTGGCATTAGCACTGGAAAAAAAATCTTTGATTGCTGTGATTTAAACTGAATTTAATTTTGACAAAACTATTCTGCCTCTTATTGATCATCTGTCAGGGGTTAATTATCTTGGAGCTGCTCAAAAGTAGTTTATTTAGGCCAGTGATTTTTCTCCTGCTCAGCCATTCCCTCCTTTTTTGTCAATCACTAGACTAGCAATGTTTACTGGCTCCCCCTTAGCCTAGTTAAGATTTCAAATACACTTCCTGATGGATCTGGGATTGCTTCACTCCTTGAAGAGATCCTCTGTGATTAAAGCCATTGGGTCCAATTAATCTGAGATCATTCAACAGCTGCATGTTTTGTTCCACAGTGGCAGTGCACAGGAGGTGTTTCTCTCTCTGAAGCAAAGATCTACATGCAAAGAAGGAAAGACAGTCCTGGCTTTCTCTTTCCTCCCACTGAACAGACTACAGAGAACCCTCCAGACTACAGCCCCCAAAGAACCCAGCCAGGCAGAAGGCAGGAAAATCAGCATCATCTTTAAACACTATTCCAATGTTATTAGAGGGCTACATGTGCTCCAGCCAAGACATTTCTGAGGATTTTTTCCAGTTGGAACCAAATCAGTTTCTGTATTTGCCTTCAAAACAGGCATGTTTACACATCAACATTCAGCTGAATGGGTATGTAAGAAGACCTGTCCAGCAGATGCTTTGAGAAAGGAAAATAACCAAGTAATTGATCACTTCCAGAAAACACTCATGGCCAGAAAACACCAAAATATTTAAAAAAACCCCCCTAATTTAAAAAAGGGAAAGGAGCAGCAGCAGAGCCTCTGCTCAGGGCTGCAGGCACCTGCAGAACCACATTCCTGCCACTGCATCCATCAGTGAAGTGATGCTGGATAACAGGAGAGGGAGGAAACAACCTGATCAAGCTCCTCTAACTTTGACTAGGTTGTAGACTTGCTGTGAGACCAGCTTTCATGGCCCCAAAGGAGTCTGTGTGCTGCTGAAAGGGCTCTCAGGGGCTGGCAGGGCAGAATAGAGGGTGCACCCCTCAGTCCTGGGAGCTGCAGAGCAGACACAGCCCCAGCCAGGAACCTCTGCCTAATGGATTATCCCATCACTGGAAGTGACACAGGGGTTGGGCAGGGCTTTATCTCCTGTCACTTGTGCTTTGCAACACAGCCCTGAAAAAAATCACCTTCCTCACACATCCAGCAAGGCAGGGAGTGCCAAGTTTGGGTGTGGGAAAGCAGTTTCACAGCATTATCACACAGAGCACATCACCTTTGGAGAGCATTTTGTATGCAACTACATCACAGCCCATAAAACAAATCAGGGATTCCCATTGCCAAGAAGAAACATATCCCTAATCCAACACTTACCTCAATAAAGGATAACACTGGCTCTACACACCTGCAGAGTCAACGTGCCATAAATCACTACCAGAGCTTTTCCTTTTCAAAGAGAAAGAATACTTTTTCTATGAATTAACTTCAAAGAAATGCAGACTTAATGGGTGAATCATAGCTGTCTGGTAACTTCAAACAATTTCAGGTATGTCTAGGAATCTTGAATATCTACAGTAAGGTAAAATTTTACTTCATATTCTGTACAGAGTCATCTAATATTGACAGAAGGCTTGAAATACTTATGTTTAAGTAAAAATGGTGAGAAGGTTGGGTGAATTATCTGCAGTAAGAGGTAATGCTCAGCCTTGCTGCAGGTTTTGAAGTGCAGAGGACACACTTCACAACAGCCTCTAGCTCAGCTGAAATAACTGGAAGAACCTTAAACCAATTACCAGAGGGGAGCTTGGATCTCTGCTCCAGCAATAACTCCCTGCAGCTTTTACTGTTTGTAGGTCGCTCTTCACTTCCAGTGGCTCTGGGGTGAGGTGTGCTAGGCTCTCGCTTGGATGAGAGGCTGACAAAGCCACAGGAAAACCTGCACTTTTGTAACACCGTGGGCTGAACTTTAAAGCTTTCCCAAGAAGCAGCAGTGGCCTTCTATTCAAGGCAGTTTAACAGCAAATTCCACAAAGCGATCCCATGCAGTCTCCAGCATGGGAAAATTCAGTCTGTAAATGACTGTAAAATACCCATTGCTTCCTGCATGGCAGACTAATACAGATGTGTGGTTTGAAAAGAAAATTTCCCTGCCAAGTCTGTCCCTGGTGTTATGAAACCTGTCACAGCACTGACAGAATCTGCCTGACTCCCAGCTTTCAGTTCAGCACATCCCCTGTACCACCAAACTTGGGATATGCACACAAGAGGATAAAAATACCCAGACAAACCATCCAACCTCTGCTTTGGAAAGAAAGCACCATCATGAAAAACAGGCGCTAAGAGCAACTTTCCTCCTACCGTAAATTCCAGAGCACAGCATTGAGAGGAAAAAGAAACATTTCAGCATTGCACAGCTCCAATTAATGCCATTTGGAGTATGATAACAGTTTATTCTTGCAAAAATTATAAAGCATTAAACCTGTATATCAGTCAGGCCAGTTTGAGCACTAAAACCTTGCCTTGGGAAGCTTTCTTAAGCAAGGAGAGGGAAAAGCTCCATTCCCCCTGTTTTTTACAGAGAGTGAAATGAAACAAGTAGGGGCTGGAAAAAAATAATACATTTTAACATTGTTCAGGCATGCTGTAGATGAAAAGGGCTGTGCAGAATCAGTCTATGCCCCCAAATGTCTAAAGTCACAGGTAAGAACTAGCCACATAATGAGGTAGAAAATATCTTAAGAAAACTGGTCTTTAAGACAAGAATACATGTGCCACCCAAAATATTTCAGATTGAACATGCAATTTCATTATGGCAAAGAATAAAATCAAATGCAGCAAAAGACCCTAAAATAGGCAAGTCTGCTGAGGACCCAAAAGGCTGAAGACAAAGACTGCCCAGAGAGACCTCACAAAAGGCTGTGAATGTCAACTACAACCAAAATCCCCTGTGTTTGGGGGATGAATTCTTGGGTACGGCTCCAGGCTCATGATTCAGCCTCCTCCTGGTGGAGGAAAAGGTGCATTTAGAGGACATAAGATTAAACAAACCAGACTACGTCTTGACTCAGTAGGTTCAGCATCGTGGCACAGGCACCTTGCACTGTCTCAGAGCATCCCAGCTCCTGAAGGGTATGGAGAGAGTTACTGCTTGGAGATTTCTCCCTGTGTGGATGCCCAGTGTTTGCATAGTGAATTCTCCTTCCTCCCTCTGGCACAGCAATGGTCTCTGCCTTTGCTTTTGCCGTTTGAGTGTCTATTTGAACATTTCCTCCTTTGACTCACAATCATTTCCAGCGTAGTCACAGTAACACCAACAAAAGGAGACATCCTCAAAATGCAGACATTTAACAGAATTTAACATGTGCAGTGCTGCATGGATCTGTTCAGTAATTTATGATAACCACATATCACAAGTGATGATCTCTTACCTCATTCTGTTGCCATGTTCTTTCAGAACACAATACGCATATTTGTCCCTGTGTTTTCTTGTGGGAGTATCATCACAGGCAACACTTTCACCAGGCATTTGTCAAGTTACCTGACCTGAAAGAAAATATTTCTATAAGCTGCCATGATCATAACACCTGAGAACCTCAGAAAAAATTAATGAACAGTCTCTGCAATGTAGTCTTCATGTATAGGTAGAGATCTCAGTTATAGGGAGCTTAAAGGTGGATTGAATTCACTAAACACTACCAGGTAAGGATTAGACATCTACCCCAAGACAATCATTAAATCTCCTGCAAAAGCTAATGAAAGGAATGTACTTCTGGAGGTTACTTGCATCCCAATATTTGTAACAGAGGCAGGATGCACTACCTGCTAAAGCTCAGTCAGACTTTCCCTCTTAGGAAATTTCAGGAGACCCAAACGGAAATTTAGACCTTGTGCCTTATTTCTGGATAGTTAGACTGCCATCCCCACCTCCTATTTCAGGATATCCAAGCAGATTTTCCATGTCTGATGGACAGGATCACTTTTCTTCCTCCAGGAAAGGGTTCAGATGTAGGGAGGATACAGCAAAGAGAGGGATCCATCCCAATCCAGTTGGCAAAACTTTCCATTAAAGCCCTTTTGGTGAAGAATTGTAGACAAGAAAGAAAACTCTAGACAAGAAAAGAAATTGTAGATGAGAGAGAAAATGGTGAGCTACAGCATGACTTGCTGCTTTAAAGAATTCCCCTTTTACCTCTGGATAAATGACGTGGCCAGTGAGCAAACGTGCAGATGTCAGCCTGGCCATCACCAGCCATTGCCTGGGCTGTCAGCAGCAGGCAGGGGGCCAGGATGCTGAATGCTGACATTGCCTACCTGTGACAAGTCCAGCAATGAGAAGTCAAATGGGGAGGGAGACACCCCATCCATCTGCTCATCCATGCTTCCCAACAATGGGAAGCATTGGACATAGGTATGGAGCTCATAGAAAACCAGAGAGCACGGCACAAACTTGTTTTGGATTGCCCAGATCCCATCAGACCCACCAGATTGGTTATCAGGGCCAGTACAAAACAACACAAAGCACAGGAAAGCTCCTGCTTAGGTATTTAATCACAAGTTAGAGCTTTTTCTGACATATTTCACTTCAGCAGTAAAGCATCATCCTCAGCTACACCTTGCTGATGAGTGAAGTGTACTATTAAAAAGTTTAGTAGTTATTTTCTTCCCACTGAAAAGATTTCTCCTTGTCCTTCTTTGCTTCCTCAATTATTTTTGTTCATGGTATGCCTTCAGTGTTGGAATACTCCAAATTTGCATAATAAACTTTATTTCATTCCTTTTTCTAGAAACTTTCCTGCCCTTATTAAGCCCACACAATGAAACAATGACAAGCCTCAGGTTTTGAAAAGGGAAAAATTAACTCACTTGTGTACCTAAAAGCTTGCACTTAGAGGGTCCTCAGTGTAAGGCAAAAGCAATTGTTAAATACCACAGAATCCTGGAATGGTTTGGTTGGATGGGACATTAAATCTCATCCAGTGCCACCCCTGCCATGGCAGGGACACCTCCCACTGTCCCAGGCTGCTCCCAACCCCAGTGTCCAGCCTGGCCTTGGGCACTGCCAGGGATCCAGGGGCAGCCACAGCTTCTCTGGGCACCCTGTGCCAGGGCCTGCCCACCCTCCCAGGGAACAATTCCTGCCCAGTATCCCATCTAATCCTGCCCTCTGCCAGAGGGAAGACATTATGTTTTCCTAAAGTAAAGGTTGAGTTACTATGATACCACGTAACTAGAAAAAGTATAGATTGGGCAACCTTTTTGGAGTAAGGTATTCCTCTATTTATTTGTCCATCTAATGGTAATGTGGGGGATTTGAATCCTGTGCTAGCAGCAACTATTCTGAATAAGAATGTAAGAAAATGTTTTCCCCTGTCATCTGTCACTATTTGCACAGCTTCCCATTGTCTTTTCCTCTTGCCCAGGCCGCAGCCAGAATTGGCACAAGTTTCAGGCACATTTTCAGAGGCTCTAACCCAATTTAACAGCACATGTGACAGTTCTATAGCAGTCCCCAAGGAAAGCCCATCTCGTGCTCTCCAGAGCACCTCTCCTGAAACTTTTGGCTTCATCCCTCCAACAAAATTCAGGTGCTGAAGAGGGAGGAGGAAGAGAAATCAGACATAGGATCCTACTTCCCTGTGGATTTTAGTGGTCACCTGGAATATGAGGGTTTCACTGCGGGCACCATGACTAATTCTAGCCATGAACCAACCAGAATTCCAGTGCCTGTTGCAGATTTCTTCCTCTCTTATCAAAATGAGAAGCAGAAAAGAAAGGCATCTGAAAAACAGATGAGGAGGGTTATGCAATGTCCAGTGGCAACTCTAAAGGAAGATTATGTTCACAATTTCTGTGGTATGGAGCCACACAAAGCATGACTCAGGTAATTTAATCTGGCTTTTGTAACAGTCAACAATAAGTGGATTGGTAAATAGATGAGGTTCTGTTAAATATATGCACTGGAAAATTAAGATTGAATTGAATTGATTCAATTGATCAAAATCAATTGATGATGGAATCAATTGATTTGAATACACAATTCACAAACCCTTAGATTGCCTTTTTTATATCTCCCAGTCACACTGCACAAGCTAGAAACGTCTCCAGACACTCTGGAGTTTTCTCAAACCCCAATGGCAAAGTGCACACTCCACAAAGAAACAATCCGTGCCAGCATCCCAACTTTTACTCCACATACTTTGGAACACCAGGTTAAGAGGGAAAAAAAAATCAGGATTCAGAACACTCTTACAAAAGGTCAGGTCTGTGCTTTTGCCTGAGCTGTGCTGAAAGCCAAATTTTAGAGATGAATCCCCAGAAATGGCTCAGTCCTTATGACCAGTATTAAAAGGAAATTTTCAGGGTATCAGAAAATTTCAGTTGTTTTAACAGAACACTTGGAATGAGCTAGTATTTGAAGAATCCACACCAAAGCTGAATAGGCTTTTACAAACCAAGGACATGTTAAAGACAGCCTGAAATGATTAGGGAACTAATATGTTCTGTGGCCCTTACTGTGGGCCAGGATTAATGCATTAATCTCATTCTGGGGTGGCTACTGGGATATGAGTCACTTTTACATTTGCTACTTAGGACAGATTCCCCAATGATATCTGCAACACATCTACATTACACCCCACACAGAAGGCAAACTATTTATTCTTCATAGCTGGCTGTCACTGTTGCAATCACAACAGGATAGAGATCCATTTCCTAAATGGAAGCGGTGAGAGAAGGAACGCATTAATGTAAATTGATAATGTAAATTTTGAGGGTGACTTTGGAATACTGGTGGCTTTGCAAACCTAGAAATTACAAAATAAAATCTCTAGAAAATGCACAAACCTAATAAATACTATATGAACAGTATTTACCAAAACCAGAACCTCATACATGCTGGGGTTTGTCTCTGTTTTCTTACATAAATCTGCAGGAAACAGCTGAGTCAAACTCTGTACAATACTCAAAGCACCTCGGTATAAAAAATGAAGATAAAGCAATAAATAAAGAGCAGGACCTTCTGTGAAAAGTTTGTGCATCTAACTGGAGAAGGATGAAATACTGACAGCTATTAAATCCAGTACTCTAAAAGCAGCAGTAGCTCCAGAACCTCAACAGTTTTGCTGGCCAGAAACTGGAAAGAAGTACTGGGGAGGAATCACTTCATACTGACCCTACCTCTCACACTGTTTATTTAAGGCTCTTCTGAGAATAGAGCTACAGTTACAGCAAATACCCACAGCCCTCCATAGCTTGGAAGAAAGGAAGACTCCATTGCACTCCTCCCTTCTGGGTATTCTACATTCACTTTAAAATTACAAAGATAAAAAGTATCCAAGAGTAGGTGATGTGAATTAAATCCCATCATGTTGTAAGTTAAGTATAATCCTTTCTATGGTAAATCTGGGTGCATTCTGGGACATATTTTAGAACAGGGTGATGGTTACACTGAGGTCGTGGGCTCAAACCCTGAAAGGGCCATTCACTCAAGGGCAGGAGTCGATGATCCTTGCGGGTCATTCCAACTCAGACTATCCTGTGATTCCATCGCATTCACATTTTCCAGGAGTATTTTGCCTGAAACATTATAATTAGGCTGATCAGAATACATGGCCTGTCCTGAATAAGAAAACTTAGTCCTATACAGCAGCCACAACTTTTCCAAGCATTTGCAAGCTCTTTCCACAAGCGCTCTTTGATGATGGCATAGTGCATGAGGGAACTGCAAATTCTTTTCTGTCCCACCTGATGAGCATGTTTCCCCCACAGATAATGGCTAGGGAAACTATATTGGCTTTGGGAGATTTTAAAGAGCCAAGACAAACTGTGTCCTTTCACAAGCCCCAGCAGAGCTCCATCCTGCAGTGTGAGTAGGCCAACAATGAATCACCTGCAGGAGGACAAGACAAACCACTGAAGCACACATTCCAGGTAGCTGAACTATGTAACAATTTCTATTCATTAGTTTGGTTATTTCTGGAAGAAATGAACCACATAAGCAGCAGGTGCATATGCTAATAGAATGACTTCATGATTTAATTAAGCCGTATTTCCCAACAGAGTAATTACATATGTTGTTTACTCAAATTTTTTAAAGGCCATTAAAAAAACCTCCAATGACATTCATTCCTGGCTAAAAATAAAAGATCTCAAGAACTTAAAACACACAAAAAAACGTAGTGAACACACTTAGTAGATCCTGCACATACCAAATGAACACTTGCTACGCACAATCCCGTACAGGAGGTTCTCTAACAGATGGTGTTATCAGAACTCCTACCAAAATCTGTCTGGTCTGATCCCACCTAGTGTAATTTGTGAGGAGATATTGTACATTGGCTATCTTGGCTGTAAGAAAACTAAGAGTTTAGAGGTTTAGATTAGATATTAGGAAGTATCTCTTCATGGAAATGGTTGTAAAGCAATGGAACAGGATGCCCAGAGTGGGAGTGTTCAACCACCCCTGAAATTGTTCAAAAAACAAGTGGATGAGGCACCTGAGGGTGTGGTTTAGTGGTGAATAAGGTGGTGCTGGGTTGATGTTTGGACTGGATGATATTAAAGGTCTTTTCCAGCCTTAACATTTCTGTGATTCTGGACTAATCCAGCAGATATTGCAAAAAAACATCTGAAACAGACACTACAGACCCTAAAGAAGAAGATTAATTTAATGAGACAACAATTCTCTGAGCCTAAGATACAAATACAGAATTTTCCTCAAAGGACAAGGGTGGCGTCATCCAGATGAGTCCTGCTGCTGCACACCTGGTCCTGCTTCTGGCCTGGATTCCCCACAGCTACAGCTGCTGTTCCCACCATTCAGTGATAAGTACATCCATAATTCTGGAATAGTGAGGCCGTGGTACAGGGTGCCCAGAGAAGTTGTGGCTGCCCCTGGAGCCCTGGCAGTGTCCAAGGCCAGTCTGGACACTGGGGCTTGGAGCAGCCTGGGACAGTGGAAGATGTCCCTGCCCATGGCAGGGGTAGGTCTGGATGGGCTTTAAGATCCCTCTCAACCAACCCATTCTGTGATCCTCTCCTTCTCTGCTGTGAAAAAACAAAACAAAACAACCCAACAAAATAATAAAACATTACTGTGTGGACAGTATTAAGATTACAGCACTGAAAATGATAATGCAGCCAAAAGCCACTTGTTCTTTCTTTAGGTACATTCACAGATTTATCTCTGTGCTTTGCCAAGTCACTGCAGTGGAAGACAGAATTTCAGGGTGAACAAGTCAATTCACAGGCAGTGGAAGCCCTGAGACCTGCAGGAGACTGAGCCAAATACAGCACTGACATCTAGAAAAAGACACAAACAGCCAAATTCAAACCCACTGCGTGTGGATTCCACTCTGCCAAGGCCTCTCTCCAAACTGCCCAGACAGTGCTTCCTCCAAAGGACACAATTCCCTCTCTGCAGGAGGGACTGCTTTGAATTCCACCTGTGAAAATGAAACTTCTTCCATTCTTAAGGAGAATAACGCACACAGAAGGAATTTCAGGTGGCCTTTTTTCAATCCTTATTTGTGCAAAATTACACAAATCCAGATTCCATCGCATCTGTCTTAAATGTGACTCCACTGGAGAGACGTATGTCCCAGAAAATAAAGATGGGAAAACATTCTATATTCCAGGAGAGATGTGTCAAATGCATGTCACACAGCTATTAAATTGAAAAATGGAAATTGCAATAAAATCTGAGGATGTTTTCAAAAGCTAAAAGCCGTATTTTCTCTTGCTTCACTTGTGCAGGCACAACTTTCTTGAAATATTTCAATAAGGTATTAATTTTTTTCAAGATTCTCTCTGTCCATTGTCCATGTGAGATTCGTGACTTTCTGTCAGTAACACTTCTGGAAAAGCTACTTCTGTAACTTTCTCATAAATGAGGAGTTTGTGTAAACCAAGGTTTTAAAGAAGAGCAAGCAAGTGCAACTTACAGGCCAGATGCTTGTCTGCCTGCAATCTTAAGAATAAAAATTAAAGAAATAGTATATTCAAAGTCCATTATTTGTGTTGAAACAGACAGAAATCAGGGAAACAGAGCACCTAGTAGTTTGGGGTTTTTTCCTCTTAAAGCAAAAATTTGATTTTAGAAGCACACTGACAATTCTAACTTACCCAATGGCTTTGCCAGTTCCTCAAACTAGTGAAACAGCCAATAAAAATTCTCAAGAGAGAATAATTATTATATTGGCAGAAATTGGCACAATGGGCAATTTTGTTAGATTGAATCAGAGCCATGATGGAGTCTTTCTATACCTACACAAATTTCGATGCATTTGAAGTATTTTCTTTATTACACACATCAATGTTTTATTGCACACATTAATATTGATTGTGGGTTACTTGCTCTGCATATTTAAATCTTAACCCAAATCACTCAAAATGCAGGAGATGTTAAAACCAAAACCATTGAAATGACACGAACTCCACAGGAAGCTGTCTGTCCAAGGAGTTTGTAAATGAACTGCTGACAGGAAAAATGGGCATTCTGGAAAACACTACTATTTTGAAAGATGTTACCAATCTCAAGATTGTATTCAAAACTGTAGCTAAGCAGAAAATCCACTGCCCAGGGAGAATAACCATGAGCAAATATTTGTGGTCCAACAGTGTAAGAGATGCAAAAGGAGTTTTTGAGAATTACTTCTAGGTTTATCACATGTTTTATCAGTAAACGTCAAGCAAAATTGCTTGAGCATTATTTCATGTTCCTCTTTTTGCCTCTTCTTTTTCTACTTAATATTAATATATTTTTAGAGATAACTCCTCTGTCAGTGCTCCTCAAAATTTCACATTTGGACTCAAAAATTGCTCAGTTAGAATTTTATAAATTAAACTGTTCTTATATTCCATGATCAACACTGACTGTCAGAAGGTGCATTATATTCATCAGGAGGAATCCAGGCCCAGTTTACCCTCTCTGACCACACAGAAATTCTCAGAAAACACACTCAGCAAGTAATGAATTTTTTCTACCATCAATTACTGTCCTGCATTAGCTCTACAGCTCAGTTACAGAAATTATTTCATAGGATAATAACAAGAACCCTTTTTACCTTTATCATCTCCAACTGAGGCTAAATCACTCATTCTTGCACAGTCTCATTGTGCTCCAAGAGGAAGTAAGTGGAAAACAAAGCAACAGAGACCTTCAATTCCAGTTGAAATGAGTGTATTCTCACCAGAAAAGGCATTTATCTTGAAATGGGAAACATGCACACAAGGATTCTGCACTTTGGTTTGCTTCTTTCATATTTAGCCTTCAGTTCACAAGGGGATTTAGTGAGATGACATCTGAGAACTTATATGACACTGACTTTTTTCTTCCTAAACTGAGAAAAAAAATTGTGTAAGAAAATTAATGTTGTAAAAACAGGATTTTGGACAAATTTTGAGAAGATACATAACTTTTTCCTTGAAAAAAACCACTCTCAGTTTCAAATAACTAAGACATGGAAGAATATGCTAGTTATAACCTTTATGATGGAAGAATTCCCAGCTTACTATGGTCTTAATATACACACATGATGAGAAGTATGAAATAAATATAAATTGACTTCAGAACAAAAATTCACTGAAAAAAGGAAACACAACACTGCAGAATGTCCCTGAATGTCCACCTGAAGTTGCTCAGAAAATGCTGCTATGTTACCTAATCTCCTGCCTTCACAAGATTAACAGTTCTGCTCCCAGAACAGAAGAGTAACTTGTAAATCTGATAGAACTCACTGAGCATATGCTGTGGAAAAACACCAAATTCAATCTTTTTTTCCCCTCCCTCTCCTGGTATTTACTTAGAACACATTTCTGACAAATTTAGTAGCTAATCATCTCCTCTTATTTCTTACCAAGTCATTTAAATATTACAAGCTGATATATTATTACACGTACTGCTGAAAATATTCAGAATTTGAATGCAGTTTTTATCATTAGAAAACTCACTCCACACAGATCAGGGTTTTATGATCCCCCAAGTCCAAATTTACAAACCCCAGTGATGCTACTAAGGAATGTATGGTCTTGCTGAGGGTAGATTTTTCCTTTATGTGACAAAATTCCTCCCTCTTGCCTTTTGGATGACATACACTGCACTGGGTATTTGATTTTGCTGGGTAAAAAATCACTTCTTGAAGTACGTTGGGTTTGTCATACCAATCTACTGGATTTTTCTAGCAATCCTATTTTGAGAGCATTATCTGTGCTAAAATAACAGTCAGAATTTATTGGGGAAAGAAGGCTTGAAAAATCTGTCTAGCAGAAATAGATGTATTCAAGCTGAAGACTTCTAGTATTACTCAGATGTTTTGAGTCAGACAGATGCAATTTCATTTATTGAGTGTTTTCTTTGTGTTTTGCTGCAAAACGACATCAAGAACAAAATAAAACTGATTTATAAGAAAATGCATGTAGAAACAATGTGCATTTAGAAATCTGATTTTATGATTTCAGCCCAGGCAAATTTCAAGACATCAATATACACCAGAAGGAGCTGATTGCTGTGGTACCTGGCAATATTTGATGATAAACAGCTACCACAGGGACTATGTAACTTCTTTTGGCTGACTTTTATGTGCATGCCAAGTTTTTAAAAGCCAGAGCGAGGAAAAACTTGTCTGAAAATATTTTGTCCATCATATGAGCTGAGAACAAATGATCTGAACAGGCCTTTGATGTGTGGTCCAGCAGAAACACAACTGGTGTCATCTTTGGCAGTGTTCCTGCGGGTCACTACATTTAGAACAGGTCAGTGGAAACAATTAACAGCGTTCTGCTGGACAAGCTCCTGTGGGCACAAAGAATGCCTTTCCAACAGGGAACCCTGAAACCAGGTCCCTTCACTGAAGTTCCACCACAACTTGTGGAACTTTATTTATTTGCCCTGCAAAATAGAGGTCTACTCTATTCTTTGGAACTAACAGGAGAGAAGCAGACGTGACTGTGGAGGTTCGCTTATCTTCTCTCCCTCAGTGTCTGGGGAACAAAGCTGAGACCCTCCTTCTGCATCCCTGCTGAAGGGCTGGGGATCAGAGCAGTGCCACAAGGCACTGCTCGCCTGTGGCATCGGCAACCCACCGGCAAGCTTCCTGCCGGCTCTCCCGAGCATCGGAGCCGCTCCGCTCGGCGGGCGAGGGGGACATACGCAGCAGGGGTGTGCTGCGAGCGACAGGACGGAGCCAGGGGAGAGCCCTTGTGTGGAGATTTCCACAGCCGGTTTATCCAGCCTGCTCTCTGAAGGGTTCCACCAGCAAGAACTGACCATGTGGGGGTCTCCCAGCAAGGACTGACCATCTGAGGGTCTTACACAGGGTTTTAAGTCAGGGATGGCAGAGGAGGGGTTTAGGGGCTTGAACCCACGGGTGCAAAGGGTAGGCGGGGAGAAGGGTGCAGCCTGGGATACAGACAGGAGGACAAGCCAACTGGGATCCGGGGGGCAGAGAACAAACTGGAAAGTGCGAGGGGAACAGGGGAAGGGGCGGCCAACGAGCCAAGCACCAATGGGGTAACAGAGCTCCAAAGAGACCCATACAGGGAGAACACAGGGACGAGGCTGTGGCTCTCTCCTGAGCAGGGATAAATCAACGGGCAATAATGTCCTCTAGGTGGAACCCCTC